>JAULUF010000055.1:43460000-43527500 GCA_031834385.1 Semotilus atromaculatus | reverse complement strand
AGCAGAAAAGGAGGAGGAGGAAGAGGAGCAGAAGAGGAGCAGAAAAGGAGGAGGAGGAAGAGGAGGAGCAGAAGAGGAGCAGAAAAGGAGGAGGAGGAAGAGGAGGAGCAGAAGAGGAGCAGAAGAAGAGGAGCAGAAGAGGAAGAGGAGGAGCAGAAGAGGGTGAAGAGGAGGAGCAGAAGAGGAGCAGAAAAGGAGGAGGAGGAAGAGGAGCAGAAAAGGAGGAGGAGGGAGAGGAGCAGAAGAGGAGCAGAAAAGGAGGAGGAGGAAGAGGAGGAGCAGAAGAGGAGCAGAAGAAGAGGAGCAGAAGAGGAAGAGGAGGAGCAGAAGAGGAGGAAAAGGAGGAATAGGAGGAGCAGAAAAGGAGGAGGAGGAAGAGGAGGAGCAGAAAAGGAGGAGGAGGAAGAGGAGGAGCAGAAGAGGAGGAGGAGGAAGAGGAGGAGCAGAACAGGAGAAAGAGGAGGAGCAGAAAAGGAGGAGGAGGAGGAAGAGGAGGAGCAGAAAAGGAGGAGGAGGAAGAGGAGGAGCAGAAAAGGAGGAGGAGGAAGAGGAGGAGCAGAAGAGGACCAGAAAAGGAGGAGGAGGAAGAGGAGGAGCAGAAGAGGAAGAGGAGGAGCAGAAGAGGAGGAAGAGGAGGAGCAGAAAAGGAGGAGGAGGAAGAGGAGGAGCAGAAAAGGAGGAGGAGGAAGAGGAGGAGCAGAACATGAGAAAGAGGAGGAGCAGAAAAGGAGGAGGAGGAAGAGGAGGATCAGAAAAGGAGGAGGAGGAAGAGGAGGAGCAGAAGTGGGGGAAGAGGAGGAGCAGAAGAGGAGGAAGAGGAGGAGGAAGAGGAGGAGCAGAAAAGGAGGAGGAGGAAGAGGAGGAGCAGAACAGGAGAAAGAGGAGCAGAAAAGGAGGAGGAGGAAGAGGAGGAGCAGAAAAGGAGGAGGAGGAAGAGGAGGAGCAGAAAAGGAGGAGGAGGAAGAGGAGGATCAGAAAAGGAGGAGGAGGAAGAGGAGGAGCAGAAGTGGGGGAAGAGGAGGAGCAGAAGAGGAGGAAGAGGAGGAGCAGAAAAGGAGGAGGAGGAAGAGGAGGAGCAGAAAAGGAGGAGGAGGAAGAGGAGGAGCAGAACAGGAGAAAGAGGAGCAGAAAAGGAGGAGGAGGAAGAGGAGGAGCAGAAAAGGAGGAGGAGGAAGAGGAGGAGCAGAAGAGGGGGAAGAGGAGGAGCAGAAGAGGAAGAGGAGGAGCAGAAAAGGAGGAGGAGGAAGAAGAGCAGCAGAAGAGGAGGAAGAGGAGGAGCAGAAGAGGAGGAAGAGGAGGAGCAGAAAAGGAGGAGGAGGAAGAGGAGGAGCAGAAAAGGAGGAGGAGGAAGAGGAGGAGCAGAAGAGGAGGAAGAGCATAAGCTCCTCATGGAGATCCAGCACAGGTCAGGCCTCGGCTCGTCCACAGACACACACTGCCCTCAGAAACCAGTTCCCTCTCCGCCAGTGTCCTGCTGGTGTGTGTCTGAACATTAGGAGCTTCCACAGACGCATCCTCACAAGTTCTACAGAAACGTGTCCATGCCATGGACAAAAGTTGTCGTAAGTAAATGAACATAAACAGAGGAATTAGCAGCTACGTCTTCCTCAACGTCTCTAACCTTCAGCCAGACCCTCGACCTCTCACCATGAGCATGTTCTGCAGGATCATTATAGTACACAGGATATGAAACGGTTTAAGGTTTGAATAATAAAGGTTTATGGTTGCACTGTGCTGCAATAGCTGACATTGTGTTTACATGCGCGCAAACAATTTTGGATTGAAAGTAGTGATGTAATCCAATTAATCTTTTTTTTTAAAGCTTGAATCAGACTATTTTCTCAACTGCATTTAAAAACATCTATCCAAAATGTCTATCAAACTGGTCAATGCATGAGACTGAATATTTGCAATAAAAAAATAAAAAAGCTCTTCTGACAAATGTCAGCTTTCATTTTAAAAGTCATCAAGGCAATGCATGCAATGTAAACGAAAACATGAATCTGATTATAACGTTTAGGGTTCATATAACAGAACATGCAGAATCTGATCAGATTGAATGGATTCCGACTGACGAACGTTAGTGCATGTAAACACACCTAGTGTCGAGCAGAACAAACTCTAGTTCTCTGAAAAGAGACAAAGACCTCTGAAGACTTGGACCGATGACAGACCAATGCATGAAATAAAAGCTTTTGGACTTTCATCAAAAGTTGTTTGGCCTCAAACATAATATGCAATCTAATAAACCAGTTAAGCCCGTGTGATGCAGTGGGAATAACGCCGGCACCTCGAGTCTCCCGCCGCTCATCTTCAGAGTCGTCATACGAAGTTTCCATGGCACAAATCAGCAAAACAATCTCCTTCAAACTATTCCTGCGTTTCTCGTCTTTTCTCAAATATCTCTTCTTCTTCACATCGCTGTCTTTCCCAGAACCCACACAGACAAAAACTAAAGATGTTTCCCAGTCACGTCTACACCAAATCACGGACTGGTTCCCAGACCAGCACAACACCAGTGAAGGAGGAGATCTGACCACACTGAAGTCCAACACACACTCACCGCATATATTAACATGTTTACGAACCCACTGGCCACAGACGAGCCCTCCATCTGCCGCCCGGCCCATGAGAACCAGAGAGGGGGAAGGTGTCCCGGGACAAAGAATGACAGAACGGATGGAGGACGGGAAGAGGACAGAGAGCAAGAGCAGATGGAGGACGAGAGAGATAGAAATAAGACACTAGGATCATGCATAAAATAGTTTTGGACTTCCATCAAAAGTCGTTTGATCTAAAAAAAGATAAAGAACTGACAAGAACAATAACATGAAACTTTAAAGCAGATTTTGTGGCTGGGCTGATCACTCAGGGGAGGTTTGGGGATCGTACACAGTGAGCGTTCAGTAACTACAATGGGGTTATTACTACGGTAAGCACATGTAACATGTAACAAGGACACTGTAAAATAAAGCGTAACCAAATAAAAGTGTAACCCAAGTAAATAAACAATGATCTACATGTATTTGTGGTGGTGCAGATCATTCTGATGCAACTTGAAGTAGAATTATTCTGCATAATAATTGATAAGCAATAAAATAAGCTCCCGAATAGCTCTGTAAACTATATTTGGCTGTGCAGTGCTGGTGATTGTGTTCATCAACACGAGAGGCTGAATACTGGTCTAGTGTTCACTCACCCGTGAGCATCAGCTCTGTCTGACACACAACAGAGGGTTCTCAGAGCCACACACACACACACACACACACACACACACCTCGCTACGCTTCCCAAGGGCCCACGGAGAGCCCAGATTCCCACAAGCTGTCTGGGATAACTGGAGGAATGTGGATCGGGGAGGAAGACGGGGAAGTTCAATCACAGATCTCATGTCTCAGAATCTCATATAGGTTTAATAAGCGACAATCAATTTACTCTATTAACCTTCATGTGCACTAATATTACAGGCACGACCACATACACCAAAAACACCTTCACTAGCGGACCTGCGGTGTGACTATTCAATAATTACAATATTCTAAGCATTCTCTTGAAAAATGAGCTTTAAAACAATCTGCATGCATCATAATTATAAAATAAACATCAAAATTATGTTTAAAATTGTTTTAGTTAGAGTACAGGAACATTAACTACCCAAAAGTATTGCATATCAATGACCCACTTTGTGATTCCTATATATATATATATATATATATACAGTGTTTCCCATTAATCACTTTGACTGTGATTTTTCATAATGAACAAAAAATATTTTAAGACTTCTCATAATTACATAAGGTCTCCAACGTTGTTTTGCACCATTGCTTTGGCAAAGTATCTGTCAAACGATCTAGACCTGAAAGCGAGATGTGGCTCTGTGCCCGTGCCACATTGCAAAAGACTGCGATTTAATTAAATAAGTGTGTCGTCCGTTTGCGCTGCATGTTTCAGAGCGAAGTGATCACATGATCACGTGTTTCCCGCGCCTCAGTTCAGTTTAGCTAGCATCTGAGAAACTAGCGGCACAAATCATACATTATTTTAACGTTTGTATAATGTCCAAAAAAATTTTTTTACATGGCTTTTTAAAAACGGCGGGTGTAAGTGTTCAGCCAATCAACGTACACTTACGTCAAATAATGCAGTTTCTCATTGTTAATTGTTTTAATGTCTTTATATACTTTTTTTTGTGCAACACTGACCCATTTTCTGTGTACAACAAACATTCAGCATCAGGTCACTGATTCAGAGCCACAGCCCAGACGCATGTGTGTCAATCAATCAGTGCTGACCCGTTTCATGGAGCCGGGCCATGACTCAGAAACATGACAGAAAGGAATAAATCACACCATTAACATGGATGTCCATATCAGCATGTTTATCACACAATACACCACTGTTCATACTGTACATGGCTTTCATTCACATAGAAATATATAAATCCGAGAAGCAAAATGGATTAATTCCACACTTTACATTTATATTCACTCAGACCACTGTTGTTTTGACTACATGTAACATTTTTGAAACACAAAAGGAGAATTTAGCAGCAGCTTTTTTCCACTCAACAAAAGTAGATTATTATCTGTACTGACAACCTCCAAAAGAGAACTACAGATCCATCCATCTTTCCATCTATCATCCATCATTATTTCATCCATCCATCATTATTTCATCCATCCATCTATCCATCCATCATTATTTCATCCACCCATCTATCATCCATCCATCCATCCATCCATCTATCATCCATCCATCCATCCATCATCCATCTATCATTATTTCATCCATCCATCTATCATCCATCCATCCATCAATCCATCCATCATTATTTCATCCATCCATCTATCCATCTATCATCCATCCGTCCATCCATCATTCTTTCATCATCCATCCATCTATCATCCATCCATCATCCATCCATCCATCCATCTATCATCCATCCATCCATCATCCAACTATCATCCATCCATCCATCATCCATCCATCCATCCATCTATCATCCATCCATCATCCATCCATCCATCCATCCATCAATCATCCATCCATCAATCATCCATCCATCAATCATCCATCCATCCATCCATCCATCCATCATCCATCCATCCATCCATCCATCCATCCATCCATCCATCCATCATCCATCCATCCATCCAATCATCCATCCATCCAATCATCCATCCATCCATCCATCCATCCATCAATCAATCAATCATCCATCCATCCATCCATCCATCCATCCATCCATCTATCATCCATCCATCCATCCATCTATCATCCATCCATCCATCCATCTATCATCCATCCATCCAGCCATCTATCATCCATCCATCCATCCATCTATCATCCATCCATCTATCTATCTCTAATCTGTCTGTCTGGGTTAGTTGAACAAATCCTTTAACATCTCTCTTTGGCTTTAGCTGGCTTTGTTGGGGAGGAAATTTCCTCTAAACCTAATTGGTGGCCTTTAACCAAACGTTCCCCAGGACCTCTGAATCAGCACATCTCTAATTACATGTTTGTGTTGTTGGTTTTTAGGGCTTGAGGGAAAATGAGCTCTTCTGAGGTTGTTTAAAACCAAAATGTGCCCTCTCATGTGACTTCACACCCGCTGCTTGGCACCTCAGTAAAGAGGAAAACGAAGCTTAGAAAAACATGAAACCCAGATGTTCCTTGTAGAAACCGACCTGAAAACACATCAGTGGAAAAATACAATAAAACTGATAGTTATGACTCTAAATTCTGATTTAATAAAAGTTGTTCGATAAACACACCTTTGCTCTAATGCACTGTTGTTACAATGTTGTTGCTAAAACAATATATTGTTTTATAAAAGCAATAAACCACTCAATGGTTTAGGCATGACAAAAATAACCCATGAAAACACATTTCCTACAGTCACTTACTGCTATAATATAAAAGAGCTCCGAGTGAGTGATGTTCATCACATGATCACTATTTTCGGATGAACCACTTCTTTCATGTGACCTTGGATAAAAAGGACTTTATTTATTTCTAAAGGCCAATTTATTTCAAAGAAACTCTAAAAGGCACATGAATGTTTATAGTTTGTGTGATGGCTCTTTGCATCTCTTATTTTCGGATATGTAAAAGCACGCTTTATATCTGTACAAATCTCAAATACTGTCTATTAATTTCTCACATCTGAATCGATCGAGAACAGGCGACTTGTTGAATCAATCTGAGCAGCTGACTGTGTCGAAGCTCATTGAATATTCATGAGCATAAACAGCTGCCCTATTGAATGCATTTTAAAGAGCGCTGAACTGAATGGCTGACTCCTTTATTTCGAGAGAGTGGCCTGTCTGAACTCACGTCTCTTTGCACGACCATCGTGAGAACTCGATTTGTTAAACACAGCCTAACAGAGTTTACTTAAAAACATTTTTTTTTTAAAAACACGATTAAATTGACAAATGAAATCACTAAAAAATAAACTAAAATGAACAAACTTTAAAAAATAAACTAAAATGAACAAACTTTAAAATTAAAACAAATTAAAAATATGAATAAAACTATAATAAACTTAAATAACACTGCTCTTGGATCAAAGGACGTCATGTGTCAACCGCGTTTCAGATTTTAGGTTCAAATTTATGTATATATTTTGAGTCACAATTTGAATTGAAGACTTTCGCAATTGAAATCATCTACTTCATTTGTAGTGACTCTGGTGTCGTCTCATGAGAGATGATTATGATTAAGAAATCATCTGAGATGCCCTATATCCTCACACCAACTTCACAAAGTACTCCATGTGAGCCATGAAACCATTTCCAATTCCCAAAACTTCCAATACGCTGTTAACTCACACGCTATTGGATTTCATGCAGCTGTCGTATCATGTAAAGAGAAGCTTGGGAATTTGAGGATACGGTCATCTGTTTGGCCCACATGTTCTTTACGCATCTTTACAGCGCATAATTCAATGCTACGGATGAGGAAAATCCTGAACATTCAGGCTGGGGAATTAACATGCGACACCAGCTGAAATCAGCTGATGTGAACCAGAGCACAAAACCAGAATCACATGCGAATGAATCACAACTATCTAACCGGGAAGTGAATCATGGATGTGTTGCATATGCTTGAGGGACTCGAGAGTGTCAGGGAATCACAAGGGAATTTGGGGAGAGGAAAGTAATGAGCCCATCTAATCCTGCAATGAAAACAAGTGAGAGCTTAAATGTTACTATTGCTGTCAGCGACATTCCCAAAACTGTTCAAACCACTCCAGATGGTAATGAATTTTCAAAGAAATACTTAGCAGAGTCAATAAACTGATGGACCCCAGCCATGTCTAGAAACCACACTCTAAAAAATATTGGGTTATTTTTTCTAACCAAATCCTGGGTTGAGCCTTTTGGGTCAATTTTTGGGTAGTTTTTGTGTAACCCAGCTCCTAGGTCAGATGTTTTTTTGTTACGCCGCTCCTGGGTCAGAAGTAACAACCCAGTGTTTGGGTTGTTTTTGTGTTACACCGCTCCTGGGTCAGATGCAACAACCCAGTGTTTGGGTAGTTTTTGTGTTACCCAGATCCTGGGTCCGATGTTTTTGTGTTACCCCGCTCCTGGGCCCGATGTAACAACCCAGTGTTTGGGTAGTTTTTGTGTTACCCCGCTCCTGGGTCAGATGCAACAACCCAGTGTTTGGGTAGTTTTTGTGTTACCCCGCTCCTGGGTCCGATGTTTTTGTGTTACCCCGCTCCTGGGCCCGATGTAACAACCCAGTGTTTGGGTAGTTTTTGTGTAACTCATATCCTGGGTCAGATAAAAACAACCCAGGGGTTGAGTTATTTATCGCTGGTTTTAAGTTAATTCGTAAACATTAATTCATGTATTAAAATAATTTTAAAAAAAATAGTACTATAGTAAAAATTAATCAACCCAGTATGATGGATTAAATCAACCCATTATGCTGGGTTAAATAAACAACCCAATTTTCTGGGTAAAATTAACCCAACATGTGTGCTGTCCTATATTTACCCAGCCCTTGAAAACAAGAGTGTAGAGGACATGTACATAGACTCTTTTGACTTAAAACAGTAAGCAACCAAGTTCTGCATAGGTATGCATTCTCATTTTCTCCAGCAAGAAATCGCGTTTTCTACTTGGGTTTCTTATTGCGGCTGAATTGAGAGTCGGTGGCGATTCCATCAGGCCATTCACATGTTAAGGGCTCCTCGGTGGCCAAATGAAGAGATTCAGAGGCTTTTGTCTACTAGCAGCGACAGTAAATGAGCGGAGCACAAAGAGCTATCTGTGAAGTCTTGAATGAGCTCCACAGGCCCGCTGCCAAAATCTTCAGGCCTTTCGACTCCCTTTAAAAGCCACATTCCCAATTACTTTTACTCAGACAGTTCAAACCAAGACCACGGAAATGTGGGGGGGGGGAGCTTCCCTATTTATTTCTGTGGCAAATGAGTGCAGTTGGGTTCAGAAAGATTGCGACTACTTGAGGGTCTTTTACTTCAAACGACGTAGCATGTTTTGAAAAGCCCAAAGCCAAGAAATATGAGCAAAAGGAGGACAGATATCATTGCATGCAGGGATTTGAGATCTGGCCAGGAAGAACAACCAATAACACACTGAAGAAACGTCGCACAGCAGATAACAGGAAAACGACACTACATTCCCCACAAATGACGTTTAAAATGAGTAATAAAGGTGTCAACATTTGAAAAAATTGGTGCAGAAACTATTTTCACTCAGAAATTGCTAGTAAAGTTCATTAAAAATTACAAAGAAAAAGAAACAGCAAGTAACATTAATTAAACGTGAGATTTTGAAGTAGAAAGACTGAAATATTTTCTTGTAAAACCTACTACTGTTAGTGGTGCAACGGATCATCATTGATCCGTGATCCGTTCGGATCAATATCTTCGGTTCGGCACACACGTGATCCGCGGATTGATTTATGAAAAAAAAAAAAAGTTGTGCGCATGTTCAGTCCACACACAGCGTGATCATGACGAGCGGAGGAACGGAGGAGCTTGAACGCCCCGCGTCATTTAAATCCCCTGTATGGGAGCGGCTTCCCTGTTAAATATAATGATGAAGGAAAAAGGTTAGTGGATAAAACCGTGACGGTGTGTAGGCACTGCGGCACAAGAAAGCCATATGACAGTGGAAACATATCGAGCATTGCCACGCATTTGAAGCGACATCACCCCGGTGTTTAGTAGCTGCGTTTACGTGGTTCAATCGGAATTATATCAATCTGATTGATGAATGAATCCGAACACGGTGTTTACATGAACGATAAAGTAATCGGGTATTCTTCTCCTCTATTGGTTCTTTATTTGTTTTAAACAGTAGACTTAATATGTCTCTGGTCATGATTTGGAGTCGATGAGCATGAACCGTTGTGCCGCTGCTGCTTATATTGATCACGCAGTAAAACCCCGCGCCCAAAACCATTTGTGTGTGGATGTGAATCTGAAACAAGGACTGGTGGGACGTTGTCCTGCTTCACTTCACGGACGCTGAGTGAAATGAGAATTTTTTTAATAACGGAACACTCATTTATATGACACTTTATTCAGCAGGAAGAACAGTTCCGTGCGTCACAGGTCATTACGCTATTTCAACGTCATTGCACATACGCAGTCATTTTAGTTTCGGTTTTCAATCCGATCAAGTGTTTAGGCATGTTCTCTCGATCGGATTACAAAAGGAGTAAACCACCCCATCGAAATTCCAATCGGACCGAGCTCAATCAGATCGATTAAGGTGTTTACATTAAGTTTTTCCGTTTGAGCCGTCAATCCGATTGGGTCCATGTAAACGCAGCTAATGACAGGAGTGAAAACGAAGGCTGCTCAACAACCGCTTATCACCGCGGCATTTAAGCAGCCCCTTGTTGCACAATCAGACCGGGCTAAAGCCATCACAAACGCTACCGGTGTGTTTATTATAAGTTGTTTTTCATTAATTATGTTAAAAAGAAGATAGCATGCCTTGTGCACTTTAAGTTGATTTTATATATTTTAATTTAAAAGTGTTAATAAACAAAAAGACAAAACTTATGTTTATTTGTCTTGTCTTTTTATTTTTATTTTATTATTATTTTATTTTTATTTTTTATTTTTTGCTGATCCGAAAAATGATCCGATCCGTGACTCTGATCCAAGAAACGATCCGATCCGTGACTTTTTTGATCCGTTGCACCCCTAACTACTGTACTAATAAATATTATTGTATAAAATATTATTGTTCCAATAAGCATTGAATAATGTGAAAAAACAGTGGGAAAATATGAAATAAAGAGGATTATATGAGGATGTACATGCATATCAGCTACTTTACAACTTTGACAACAATCAGAATTTAGAATCTGAACTCTATAGTCCAACCCTCAATGCAGGACCCAATCACATCCTTTCATTGATATGATTGACAGGTCTTCCACCTGTTGAAATGTCTAATCAAAAGCTTGATTCTCTCTAGCGCTGACCCAGAAACCTAAAAATGACTGATTGTTGTTTACATATTATTCTTTATGTCCTGGTTTCTGTTCTTGGCATACAGCAATGTAAATAGGTCAGCCGGGAAAAACATATTGATTTATTTTTCACAGTTTCCATCGATACAGTCCACATCAAAATAGTACAGCAATGCTGAATGGTGTCATGGAAAAAAATGTACATTGAATATGTGCTGTAATGTAATGTGAACAATTTCAGCAAGATTTAAGCACGTTCATCGCAAACAAATAAACTGAAACAAAAACTATTTTTAAAACTTTTCCTGAAAGTTTGAACATTATTAGGCCTAATGAAGGGTTTTTTTCAAGGTCTTCAACCATTCTATTTAATAACATTACATAGGCTAATGCCACACATTTTGGGGAAAAACATCCCAAATCATCTTCACTCATGAAACTGACACAAATTTATTCCTAAAGTCCCCCTGTAGTCAACAATTTAATACCTTAAAACTCATCTTTCATCTTCAAAATGACATTTTGAATGTAACTCTACACTCTTGTTTCATATGGGGACCCATGAATAGGAGAAAATACTCTGCAATGGTGTTGACTGATGAATTTGCACATGGTTTGTCATAAAGCATATTAAAAACACCACAAAGACATATAAACAACATTAAAAACCTGATATTCACCACAGGGGATCTTTAAATAAAAAATGAATGCAAATAAAAAAGGTTGATCTTTCTATTGAGACGTTCATCATAAATAACAGGTTTGCCCTTTAAGAGTTTTCACTGACATTTGGATTGGAAACGCCAAACCTCTGAAGTCTGAGTTTTCAGTAGCACTAATATAGGCAACTAATTTATAAAGCTCCGACGAACACTTTTGAGCTCTTGCTAGATCCATCATGTGGCTCTGAAACGATTCAGGACAGGGCCGCGGATTCGACTCGCTCTTGCCCCTCTTGTCTTCTGAATGGTCCTTTGATGCCCAAATGTGAGGGAAATTGGCCATGCTTGAGCAAGCACTCCCACTTCCATATCATTTCATATCACAATTCACAATGCTCCTCTTTGTGTGCACTGCGATTATGAAGAGAAACAAATAAACATGATGGACAGGACCAGTGAACTACTTTTGGGAGAAGATAAAAGGGGTCATAACCAAGCAGGACATGGCATGCCATATTTGTTCTGCGTGACACGAGAATGAACCTCATTGGTTCTAGAGTAGCTCAAACGTGATGCGTAACACGAGAATGAGCCTCATTGGTTCTTGAGAAGCTCAAACGTGATGCGTAACACGAGAATGAACCGCATTGGTTCTTGAGAAGCTCAAACGTGATGCGTAACACGAGAATGAACCTCATTGGTTCTTGAGAAGCTCAAACGTGATGCGTAACACGAGAATGAGCCTCATTGGTTCTTGAGAAGCTCAAACGTGATGCGTAACACAAGAATGAGCCTCATTGGTTCTTGAGAAGCTCAAACGTGATGCGTAACACGAGAATGAGCCTCATTGGTTCTTGAGAAGCTCAAACGTGATGCGTAACACGAGAATGAACCGCATTGGTTCTTGAGAAGCTCAAAAGTGATGCGTAACACGAGAATGAACCTCATTGGTTCTTGAGAAGCTCAAACGTGATGCGTAACACAAGAATGAACCTCATTGGTTCTTGAGAAGCTCAAACGTGATGCGTAACACGAGAATGAACCTCATTGGTTCTTGAGAAGCTCAAACGTGATGCGTAACACGAGAATGAGCCTCATTGGTTCTTGAGAAGCTCAAACGTGATGCGTAACACGAGAATGAGCCTCATTGGTTCTTGAGAAGCTCAAACGTGATGCGTAACACAAGAATGAGCCTCATTGGTTCTTGAGAAGCTCAAACGTGATGCGTAACACGAGAATGAGCCTCATTGGTTCTTGAGAAGCTCAAACGTGATGCGTAACACAAGAATGAACCTCATTGGTTCTTGAGAAGCTCAATCGTGATGCGTAACACGAGAATGAGCCTCATTGGTTCTTGAGAAGCTCAAACGTGATGCGTAACACAAGAATGAGCCTCATTGGTTCTTGAGAAGCTCAAACGTGATGCGTAACACGAGAATGAGCCTCATTGGTTCTTGAGAAGCTCAAACGTGATGCGTAACACGAGAATGAGCCTCATTGGTTCTTGAGAAGCTCAATCGTGATGCGTAACACGAGAATGAGCCTCATTGGTTCTTGAGAAGCTCAAACGTGATGCGTAACACAAGAATGAGCCTCATTGGTTCTTGAGAAGCTCAAACGTGATGCGTAACACGAGAATGAGCCTCATTGGTTCTTGAGAAGCTCAAACGTGATGCGTAACACGAGAATGAGCCTCATTGGTTCTTGAGAAGCTCAAACGTGATGCGTAACACGAGAATGAACCTCATTGGTTCTTGAGAAGCTCAAAGTGATGCGTACAATCTCTGAACCTTTTAAAGCAACAAAGTGGTAGTTGCATTGATGGTCAATGGCGGGACAGAAATCTCTCAGATTTCATAAAAATCTCTTAATTTCTGTTTGATGAACGAAAGGCTCACGGGTTTGGATGAATCAATATGAAATGCCATTTGCAATCCATTTAACTTCCATAATGTGATGCATTTTTAACAGAAAAAGGCGGAGGATCTTAATTTTATCCATCTGGAATTTATTGAAATAAAGTGGGTGTTACGAATCTGCAAGATCAATAACACAAGAAACATGGGTTATGGAAGAAAATAGGATAAATTCGGATTTCATGTTGAAAAACCACACTGACACATCGCAGGAGAGAGAGTCATCACCCGACACAAGACAGAAATTACTTCTGACAAATAGATGACACACTTTAATCCAAAACTTGACAGACTATTAAACAACCACCAAATCAAACAACAAAAATACAACCACACCCAGAGATTTTAAATATATAAACTCTCCTGTGAATCAAATCAAAACATTTCATTACAAGCCAATATGATGATCATGCTGGTCTGGATGTTGTAAACACTGAGGCAAAATGTAAACGCTTAAAAGTGACTAAACCTTTCCAGGAGTCCATTATGTCGTGCTTAAAAAATGACTGTCCACAAGAGAAGGAAAACAGCTACAGGAAGAAATGAAGCTATAGTTCAGATTCTGACTTGGTGTGATCGATTCTAACTCACTGCGAGCAATTTCAGGCAAGTTTATAATACACCACATTAGCCTATATTTTATAACATTTTATATATATAGCACAAGTAAAGTGCTATACATAAAAATGAACCATAAAAAGGTTAAAATAAATACAATGTAAAGAAGTGAAAGTTTACAATGCAGTCCAAAAAAAATTATAATTAAATAAATTGTTAAATAATTAATTTGGGGTCTGTAACATTTTATGTTTTTGAAAGAAATCTCTTCTGCTCACAAAGGCTGTGTTTATTTGACCAAAAAAAAAAATACAGTAAAAACAGGAATGTTGTGAAATATTATTACATTTTAAAGTAACTGTTTTGTAATAGAATATATTTTAAAATGTATACCTTTTTAACCCTAAACTGCACGTAAAAGCTAAACATTGGTCGGTTTTCGTGTACCACAAAAGACAAATAGTCAAACTTTTCTAATGCAACATCTTTGCACAAACATACGCAAAATCTGTATTCCGATTCAATTACAAATGACTCGTATTAACCAGTTCTTTTAATTAGTTTGTCAAAAAGTCACAAACGTACACGTTGCCATCTAATCAAGCAAAGTGAATTAGTGAATTAAGCCTGAAATCCCGCACTGCACAAACATTGAGCAAGTTCACATGCACACCAATACGCTGATGAATCAGTTGATTAAAATAACGTGATTTACCAGTTTACATGCAAACAGCCTAGCACTGCAAGTGAACCGCGATTACAACACTGCTCAAAAGTTAACCATGTATTTCACTCTGTTTATTATGTGAGTTGTGATGTTAAATAAAGCATTAAAAACCCCAGAGTATTTTACAACGTCTTGCACTTTCACAGACTCGTTCTAAGACTCACTCGTCCTTTGGCTACATGAGATCAGAGCACAAAAAGTCGAAGTTTGCGATATATTTCTCCTTCTCTACCGCGAAACACTCGCTATGGCTGGATGTGCTTAAATCTGCCGTATAAGAACGCTTTCCTCTCGTGTATCACACCGTTATGTTAAGGTGTTGACATGCCGGGCGAAAACGGGGTAATGGGCAAAAATCGAACTCTGTCGATCGGTTTATTCTCAAGCCGTTTATGACCGATAAAGGAAAACGGGTTAGCGCGTTTATGTGACCACGCATGTTGGAAATGCATTAGCGGTGCAACGGATCACAATTGATACGTACAGATCAGCTCCCCACGGTTCGGCATGCTTGTGATTCGTGGATTAAAGGCCATTGCAAACTGAGTCCGAAATTTGCGTCCAAAATTTTCGCTCGTTAAAAAATAAATACGACCTCACGTTATGTCAATCACGCTTGCACACTGCCTTTCATCTGTCTTTCGTCTTGACTTTCGTCCGTCATAAAAAAAATCGAATCAGGTTTGATTTTCTGCGTTTTTCGCATCCGTAGCAAGCAGTTTGAATGGTGTTCAAACACCGAATTGATTCCTCTTTTGCGTTTCCTTGCCCCTGAACAGACACACACACACACACACACACACAATAATGTCAAAATACACATCTAAATATCCGTCTCGGCACGTATTCTATCGGTTATGTCATCAGTGAACAGTTGAGAATGTTTCTCAGTTTATTCGGTCTTAAAGTGACAGCAGAGTAATATTTCTACTATTGTCTGTGTCATTAATGTTAATAAACAAAATACAGCTTTAACAAAGATGAACCTATATTTAATTTCTACAGTGAACAAAGTGTTATTTAACATTTAGGGTTAATTATTAATTTTACGTTTTTTACATTTTAAATAATGTACCAGAACACTATTGTTAGACTTTGTAACTATTTAGCATTTATCTCTGCGTGTAATTTGTGTATTTGTTCTTATTTTATTACTTTATTTAACTTTATCAGTTAGGCTAGTAGGTTTTGATGAGGTATCGAAGACCTTCAAGGTGAACTTTAAGTACTAAATGAAAAGCAAAGTTACGAAGTTAGTTATATATTTTTTTTTTTGCTGATCTGAAAAATGATCCGATCCGTGGCTCAAAACCCGTATATGATCCGGACCGTGAATTTTGTGATCCGTTGCACCACTAAAATGCACTCATTATTTTGTGAGAAACACAAAAGCAGCCATTTGTAAAAATCTGAAAAATACACACAGAATCAAACGTCTATCAGTAGTGTAACAGTTGTGAGTTTGTGTAACTACAGCATGCAGCTGCAGCGCAGGAATCCCTCATTCACTGTTTATTCTCTTCAGGATCTCCAAACTTCACGATAACAGTCTCTGGAGTCACACAAAGACGAGGCCGATGAACTAGACACACAAAGCCAGTGCTGTGAGCGAGAACAAACCAAAGCTCTCACGCATTCTCACACTGTCAGCTGCGACGGCTTGAATCAACTCGTTCGGTTTTTGTCTGCTTTCTCGCTCCTGCCAGTTTCCTCCGAGAACTCAACAAACACAGGCCTCAGTTCATGCCGCAAAAAAACAAGCCATTTAATGAGGAAATGCTTCAAAGAGTAAATAAAAACAAGATGTTGGCTTGCAAGTTATCAGCGTGAGCATTTAAGGCAATAATTCAGCACATTCACTCAACCTCATGTCATTCCAAACCTGTAAGTTGTTATTTTCTCACTTTTTTTTTTGCCAGAATCTCCAAGAGCTGCATGAAGCTCCTCCAAAACATCTACCTTTGTTTTCCAAAATAACAGCACACAGGTTTGGAAACAACACTGAGGTGTGTAAATAATGACTGAACTGAACTTTTGCTTTAATGTCACCATGAAATGGAAGTTGCAATAATCTTTTCCCCTCTATTGTGTCGTATTTCGAGTGAATCGCTTCTGGAACAGGAACACATGTGGGCGGGGCTTGATTGTGTCAGTGAGGAATTGATTGGATGGTTGTGGTTTGCTATTGGCTGATCTCATGTGAGTGACAGGTTATAGCCCCGCCCACATCATCAGAGAAGAGAAGCTGCGAGAGGATATTCTGATTCAAGATTATGAGCCACATGAATTTAAAGGCCCCCTGAAATATTAATTTAAGTTTTTTATATTTTAGTATGAATGTGTTAGCCTTAAGGTTATGAATAAACTGGTGTGTTCCAAAACCAAAACAATGACAAAATTCACTTTTAGGAGATATAAGCATTCAAAACACAGTTTCTCACTTCTGCTAAAATGAATCAGGGATTTTTATGACATCACCGCGTCTCATCACATCTTCTGTCCAATCAAATGCTCTCTAGAATCTAAAGCTCCGCCCCCTCTGCTATAAACACCACCTGACCACAGCAAGCGTTGACAGACACGGAGAAATATGTGTTGGAGTGTGTGTTCAGTTTTATTCTGTTCTCCAACTGTACGCTGGTTAAGAATGAAATGAATGAATCCTCTACTATTGACTCCAGCGTATCATCAGCGCTCGGATTCACTTCATGGTGCTGTCAGTCTGTGACGGAAACTCAACGCTATTGGCTATTTTAAAAGGGGGAGGAGCCATTAAATATGTCCCACCTTAGCTTCCTGTTTCAGTGGAAATTACGTCAACGAATCAAACAAAGCTGCGTGTTTAAGGCACTTCAGTGGAACTTTAACACAATAATGATGTGCACCTTTAAATCATTCAATAGACACTGCAATATTGCATAACAAATGATATTGTGCTGAAACTAAAAACAGGTTAATCGTATAACCGAGTGCGGAGACAGATTCCCGAGGTCTGAACGTGAACAGAGACAGCGAGAGCGTTGATCCTCGTCTCTACAGCCCATCTGGCCCACAGCCCTTGTGTCCCGAAGCACATCATTCAGTCGGAGCTTTTCAATAGTGGAAAACATCCGTGGAAGTGGCGCCTCTCCTCATCTGCCCGTTTCAGAGTGCAAACTCACAATACAGACTATTCTACTCGCTCACATCTATTCAAACATCTGCAGGACATATTATACAAGACTTTACACTGAGACTGATGGGTCAGAGACAGCAGGCAAAACCATGCTGAATGCAAACTAAATGTAGGCTGTGCAAAAACACACAACAAGTGCATCCATCCATCATAAAAGTAATCCATACGGCCCCAGGTGTTAATAAAGACCTTGCCCTTAATAAAGTAATAACCTTTAAAGAAATAAAGGTTAATAAAGTTACTATTCACTCCCATTATATAGCTTAAGACCCAGGATAATTTTTTTATATAACTCTGATTGTGTTTGGCTGAAAGAAGAAAGTTATACACCTAGGATGGCTTGAGGTAGAAATTTTTGGGTGAATTAACCCTTTAACCTGAAAAACCATCAACCAAATCACATTATGTAAATGATAATACTCTTTGTATGGTTAACAATGCGGATGATGTTCAATGTGAATCCTGTGAACTAAAGCATAAGGCAGATTAAAAGAACCACTGATTGAATTATATATAAGCAGAAACGGCACACAGTTCTAGCATTTTCTTTGCCACACTGGGTTTGCTTTGGCTCATTGAAAACGAACAATCCTAATGAGTTGGATTAAGAGTAGATCAAATTCAAATGAATGGAAAAATTATATTTTAAACAGAATTGTAAGAAAACACTGTTTACCCAGCTAACAGGGAACGTTCCGGCAAGGTTCTCTCAAAGTTCCAGTAACGTTAATAGATTCGAAGTTAATAATGTTCTCAAAAAGCTAGCAAAAAAACATTATTTATAAATCGTTCATGGACTGTATTTTCTCTGAATCGTTTTAGAAGTGTGTAACTTGACGGGGTTTTTTATGTTTCAGAACGTTCTAAACAAAAATTAAAAAGTAACGTTCCCAAAATGTTTGAAGAATGATCAAATAGAATGTTTCTTTAACGTTCGAATAACCAAGAAAAAACTTTTAAAACATTTTTTTAAACTGGACGGTTTTTCGTTGAACATTCAGAAATATTTTTATTACTTAATGGGAACGTTAGCAAAAACGCTCTTATAACATATTTTAGCTTGGCACAACAAATAAAATAGCAAACTGCTGTCAAACTACAATCTGTTCCACCGTTTGCTTCAGTCTACTCTTGTTTACAGCTGACATGAGATGCGGTTGGTAAATCAAATCTCTTTAGTGTAGCTAATCCATAATCTCACTTCTCAGAGCTGCTCGGTTACCTAGACTAATGCCGATCACTCTCGAACTGTGTCAGATATAAAGAAAAATCAAAGACTTTACAGAAACAAAGCGAGAAAAAATACGTATATTTCCACAACACTCCCGCGCGCGTCCGTTCTGAGGTAAACTAACTAACTGTCACAGTCTGAGTGAAAAAAACGCTCAAACTTTCAAACTACAGCGTGAAAGTATTTAATAAACTCTGTTTATAAGTTCACATACCCATTTTTTAAGCGTTCCAGTACTTCTGCAGGAGTCACATCAACTGTGTTGAGAGTTTAACGGGTAACGGGAACGCTGACTCCGCGAGCGAGCTCACACTGACTGACTCACTCAGGAGGTGCACGCGCGTGACGTCACCAGCAGGGATTACCCTCCCCCTCCCCCTAAATTAAAATTTCAACCATTAATTGATCATTTATAAGTTACAATAATGATAATGATAATATTCACTGTACAGTACACTGTATAAAAAAAATTGGTTTAACTTAAAAAAGTAAACTGGTTGTGTTACGTCCCCCAGCTCTGGTTTTTCAATTTTCCCTTCAATTTTTTAGTTTATTGAAAAAAAAAATGTTTTAGTTAATACAAAGAAGGAGATTGGTTTAATCAACAGAATCTCAAAATATCATGTTATCTGAACCATATTAATTACCTAAGTAATTATTTTTCACATTTTTTATTAATTTGACTAAAGAAAAAAAGTTGTGATAACAAATCATGAATATATTTTTTTACAGTGCTGCATTAAATTATTAAGTACAAGTCGTTTCAACTTAAATTACATTAAACTGACTTGAAATATTAGTTGAATCTTGTATAACTTGCTGAAAAATTGCTTATAAAGTAATGTAAAAACATATGTTGTCATAGCATATTGATCATATGATTTTTTAAATAATAATATTAATAATAATAATAAAAAGTATAATTATTATTATTATTACATTTTATTATTATCATTACTATGCAAATAATACAAATAAAAAAATTAAGTTCAAATGTCTTGATATTTTATCAATAATAATAATAATAATAGGCTACATTATTATTATTAGGCCTATTATGCAAATAATAGTTAAAATGTAAAATATTAGTTGACTAATTTATAAGCTGACTTTCATGTCATGTTGTGAACTGCATTATACCCGATATCTGGTTTAATAATATTAATAATAATATTAATAACTCACATATCCCCAACATGACCAGTTCATTAGTGTAAACAACACAAACTGACATGTCCATCATTACGACAGATCTCCTGCTTTGACTGCGTTGTGGAAGGGTTAATGTAGAATAGAAGTTTCAGTTCAGTTCGAGCTCTATTCTCATCTCTATTCATGGCGCATCACCAGATTGAGCTTCAAGGCCTCGAGAGCTGCGTTTGGTATCCAAGGATCCTGAAGAGCCCGAATCACAGACCCTTTCAGAACCGGCCAAATGGCTTCAGTCAAAGGAACCCGGAGACAGACCGAGGGTCTTCAGAAACTGTGTGTTCAGGGCCTCCATCTTGGGTTTTTCAGATCGTTCACAGTCCTGTATATAACAAAATCATCAGTCACTTCAAGAGCTTTATTAATACATGAGTATTTCAGTCTTTCATTGGTTATTAGATTATAAGATCATGTCCCCTGAGGCTTCAAAAATGCAAAAATTTGTTTGTTTTGGATCGAGGTTTAAAATAACTGAGCGTCAGTGAACTTTTTTTGTTATTTTATCCATGACTGATAGCTTTAATTGTGCCAGAGGTCATTATGATGATAAATATGTAATCATTGGCTTGACTAGTTTGTGTTGATGTGATTGAGACCTTTTAACCCCTTACACACCCCTTTATGAGAAAGTATTTTAACATGTGCGTTAAAAAATATCCTCAGTCTTCATTTGTCCTAAATCATTGTGTTACTGGTTATTAAAACTCAGGAAAAATGACTTAAACTGAAATAATAAAAAAAAATTAAAAAATTTAGCTTAAGTTGAAGAAGTAAAATGACTAAAACTAAAAATAATTAAACAAAGAAATAAAAATAATACAAGCATTTTTTTAAAAGGTAAAACTTCACTTAAAGCC
Source organism: Semotilus atromaculatus (assembly GCA_031834385.1). Classification (NCBI taxonomy): domain Eukaryota; kingdom Metazoa; phylum Chordata; class Actinopteri; order Cypriniformes; family Leuciscidae; genus Semotilus; species Semotilus atromaculatus. Next base: position 43,506,698 of record JAULUF010000055.1, on the reverse strand, counting down.
TTTATGTCTAATGCATTATAAAGGTTTTCATAATGATACGGTAATTATTTATATAATATTTATAAGATAAATAAGGCAAAATATTATTTGCAGATTCTTTGTTACATTGTTATATAGGCTACGGCAACCCGATCACACTAAATACGTGTCTATAGATCAAAAAAGACAAGAAACTTTAATGAAAGGTTTTGATCAACTTCAAATGTTGACTACTGTATATGTCATATATATATATATATATATATATATATATATATATATAGCCTATATATTCACACACTTTTATATATATATAATATTTACATATATATTTATATATATTAAATATATATTTATAATATTTGTATAACTTTTGTTAGATGCGATTAATGACGATAAACCGATTTGATAGTATACAACCACAGTGCATTATAAGGCATCATTTGCCGGTTTAGAAAGAAAAGACCTAAAGAAAAACAAGGGGAAAAAAACATTTCAAAACATTACTAAATATCATAAAACTGTATTAATGATTCTAAATCAACACGGTATCCCTTTAATTATTTCCCAGTAAAGGCCTAAAGCTTCTGTCCTCGAGCGTCGAAGAACACAGCGGCTTTAAACCTCGTTACACTCACACACACACACGCACGCACGCACGCACACACACACACACACACACACACACACAGGTGAAGACTCTACAAACTGCACATCTAAAGGCGTCCGATGGGAATAAAACCCTCGAGAGTCTGGATACGTGACTGGAATGATGACATCACCAGTTAAAGCATCGCCATGGAGACGAGGGAAGTTTGTCGTGTGTGTCTTTGACAAGGACTTTCTCTTTTATTTCTGTAGAATCTGACAAACAGTCTGGCTTTAACATGTTATTGTTATATAGAGTGCGTCGAGTTTTTAAAGGGTTCTAGTCAAAGTTTGACGTTTAAACAGGCCTTGCATTCAGTCAGACATCTGTATCTTCTCCTGCCATGAAGAAAAGTTTGACACAAACATGTTTTCTGTTAGACCTTATTTTAATAGCCTAAAGAAAATGCACTGTTTTCAAATACAGATTGTTTATTTGTATAAAACAATTAATTTGTTTCAACAAATATATTTTTAACTGTGTAAAATGAAGATACAGTTCCGTCAAATATTTTTTAAAATTATTTTTAATTATTATTTTTTACTTCATTGGAATGGTACGAGACTTGGTAAAGGTTTTGGCATTTGCTGTGTAAAAAAAAAAGGATATTCTACCAGGTCCTGTAGAAAATAGTCTCTTGTGCTCGCGGTTATAAATGAGCGCAGTGGAAATTAATGTGAGACGAACTTGTTTAGATTTAGCCTATGGCTTTGATTTTCTTGCAGTTTTAGTGTAAAACGTGATTTTGAAATTTCATACAAAATTTTAAATAGTATTTTTGTGCATTTTTCATAACAATACACGTAAAATACTGTTACTTTTTTATGTTCACTATTTTCACTTCAGCAATAATCTGCAAAGTGTTGTCTTTGAAAAGAGATCAAACTTCAGTCTGTCGCTCTAAATCATTCGAGATTTTAATTTAATTTACAGGTCTATGCTAAAAAAAATAATATATGGAGTATAAATACAGCGTAAATATAATATAGTAGGCCTATGAAAAAATCACCCAAAAATAAAAAATATTAAATAAAAAACATTATCCAACTAAAATATAGTACATTCATTTAAATGACAAAACAAATCCCCTGGAGCACCAGAGTTAAATTTAGGCCTTTTCTGTGAGTTGCCCTGTTGAGTGTGTCGTGTGTTATATCAGCGCACCGGGATCAGGAAGTGAGAGGAACAAAACAAAATTCCTCACATTTTTAGACGGAGCATTTTTAATGAATTCTACAGACAGAGAAACTTTCCAATAACGACAGAAACAGACACAGTGAGGCACCATAGGAGTAACACACTGAAGATCCATCACACACACACACACACACACACACACACAGATCTGCAGAGAGAGAGAGCTCACAGTGGGAGTCTATGAGGAATATCTGTGTGAATCTCCTCAGAGCCACTGATAAAACAAAGAGGGATCAGTGGATCTGAAATAACGAGATGCACACACACACACACACACACACACACACACAGATCTGCAGAGAGAGAGAGCTCAGGCCGAGATACACACACACACACACACACACCACACACACACACATACACACAGATCTGCAGAGAGAGAGAGCTCAGGCCGAGATAAACACACACACACACACACACACTCACATCTGCAGAGAGAGAGAGGGATGAGCATCAGAACATCAGACCCTGTAATTCCCACATATCACCACTAGCTGTCTCTGTCACACCACTGATCATATATGATATATCTATCTATCTACACCACACACAGTACAATATACAGTATTATCAATGACAAACATATATCAGATAGACAGAAGGATGGTCAGATAGATAGATAGATAGATAGATAGATAGATAGATAGATAGATAGATAGATAGATAGATAGATAGATAGATCGATCCCTGAATCCTGAAATAATAATAATATCCCTGCAGTCTGTGTTTGGAAACACATGAAAGATCGAAAAATCATTTTGTTGTAAGCCTCGGATTAAAATACCTGAATAATGTTTCTCTGTTTAGCCATATATACACATTATTCAATGTATCTGAAAATGTTTACGAGTATTAAAAATTGAGTAGCTTTACAGGTGAAATTCATTTAAAAAAGCTGTTTTTTAGTATATGATTGTGTAAATGAAGGCATTAGGTGAACGATATAGTTGTACGGCATGGCTTGTTTTTACCAAGCTAAAAATAAATTTTAATCTGCATATCCAGAATGACAATTAAATAAATAAATAAGTAAATAGAAATAAAGGGAAAAAGCAAAGAAATAAAAAAATAAATAGAAAAAAATGTAAGAGAAGAGAAAAAAAGCACAAAAAATAAAATAAAATACAGAAATGATGGCATTATGTGAATGATGAGCCATAGATGTAATCAAGTGGTTCTGAAATTAATTAATTATGAATAAGTTACGTCATGTTATGCCTTTAAATCAATCAACTATTAAAGGATGTTTTTATTTATACAGTAACTGTTCCAAAACACTAGAATTTCACTTCATTTAAAAAATAAATAAATAAATAAATAAAAATCCACCTTATTGCACAGCATGGCTTGTTTTATAAATGCATTTTAATCTGGCTACCCAGATAACAAAATTATGTTTAAACCAGTGATGTGAAATGTTTAAAAACCATTAAAATGTCCAGTTTTCATAACTACACCGTTATCGTCTCCGAGTAAACTACAAAAACATGAATTTTTGAAAGCAGTGACGTGTGTTCAGTCTACAGGCGCGTAGTGTTTCTTTACAAAGGGACATCGCCACCTACTGGCTGGCAGCAGACTACAGCGTTTTTAATCGTTTTTGCGAATCTTTGTGAACAGGATCGTTCTGACACTCGTTTTACGTAAAACTTTTCAAAAACTGCAAAGGAAAAAAGTTTCCGCTTTTAAGTAGCCTACACGGTTGTCGTGTAAAGCTTCCCAAACAATGTTTCAAGAATGCAAATCATATTTAGCATAATAATGTTAAATGAACATTCTATAAATATTATTTAAAGAAAGTTTTATCTTAACCTTTACAAAACATGGGGGAAAAGTTCCCTGTTATAATTTAATTTCATTAAGTAATTTTTACGTTTTTAACGGTAAAAAGTTAACTTTTAAGACTTTTCATAGGCTACTGGAACCGTTTTTTATTGTACCATCTCACACGAAAATGTATAGGCTAACTATTTTACAAAATCAGTATTTCGTAATTCAAATGTGATTAAATGCACATGATCTGTCGAGACTCACAGGGGATTTCTCAAGGAAAAGGTTTTGTTCTGATTTGACCTTTAAAGTCCCACTGAAGAGCCTTAAACACAGCGTTATTTAATGTTGACAATTGCCACTGAAACAGGAAGAGAGGGCGGGGCATACAGAGCAGCTCCTCCCCTTTTTAAAATCGCCAAAAGTGTTTAGTGAATGCTTATCTCTTAGATGCGAATTTTGTAGTTGTTTTGGAGCACACCAGCTTATAGATAATAATAAGGCTAACGTATTCATAAAGCCAAAAAACTTTGATTTTGATATTATGGGGACTTTAAGGTGTGGTCACATTTACCGTTCTGGTGCGAAATTCAGGGTATGTTCACAAGACAACGATCAGTCATGCTTAGGCCCTGTTTACACGAGAACGCTCGCGGGTGAAACATAAAAATATTTTCTCAGATGTGCCTTTCGTTTACACGGCGACAGCATTTTTGGGGCTTAAAAACGCAAAAAGTGAAACACCCTCCAGAGTGGAAATCTAAAAACGCTCCACCGCGTTCCCGTCTAAACAGTAAAAACGCAAATTTGCTCACGGCGGCTCTCATCGCGTACGCGTACGTCACAGGCGTGCGCCAGTACAGGAAAATAACAACCAACATGTCGGATTATTTCCATACGTCGGACCTCCAAGTTGCCCTAGAAGCGCTGATAAACGTACTTGAGTCTTCTAAGCAGTTGTGCAAAATATTCTCAGATATTGGTGTTGTTGTGTGGCAGTGCTTCACGTCGCCACCTAGCGCCTGGAGTGCACACTACATCCAATTTCACACACTTTTGCGTCACCATAGGCACGCAGATTTCCCCCATATAACGTCTATTATCGTCTAAACGCAGAATAAAAAGTGATAATGCAACGCCACTTTTGCGTTTTCTCTTCAGATCGTTTCCGTGTAAACATAGCCTTAAATTGGAGAAGTTTTTTCTTTGAGTTTTCCGCGTACAGACACCATTATCAACGATCCCCATTCACAATCACACACGCAGTGGCGGATCTACGGGGTGGCAAAGGGTGGCAGCTGCCACCCCTGGGATCAGTTTTGCCACCCCTGTTGCCACCCCATTTATAAATCAGATAATATTTTTAAGTAGCCTATATTTTATGTTCATAGCCTACACGTTAAAGGCCAAGGAGACCCGCACCAAACTCCTCTAAAACAGAAATCGCCGATTTAGAATCCCCTCCCCCTCACAATGGTTTCACCCATCACCAGCACGGCAGCGACCCCCGCGAAATTTCAGCAGTCACGCCGCCGCGCCAGCAGGGCAGCCTGGGCAGGCTCTGCACAGTGTATCTGTCTGCAGTACGCAGTGTCTCGGAGAAGAGAGGCTGATAAGCAGTTAGCTGTGAGTTTAGAGGTAATTAGTTTGAAAAAGTCCATAGCAGACAGTTAACCCTGCAACAACCACATTGTTACGCTATTTACATCCGCAATACTTTGTTGTCTCATTGAATTTTTCTATGATCATCAGGTCAGATAAGGGTTTAACGTTAGTCTAGCTCTTTGTGTGTGTTTAAACTACTGCTTAGGCCTGTCGCGATAGTCAATCAAATTAATCGCACTATAAAAAAATGAGCTCGACCATTTTTCCAGACGCGATAATTTCCATTTCCATTTGCATGCTTGTTTGTTTTCCTCGTCTCTCTCTCTACCAAAGAGACTGGCTGACAACTCTCGGTTCCAATCCACGTTGTAACATCATAACAATACTGTCAAAAATGGTAAATGTTTAACGACGTAAAAAGCGCCCGTGAAGCGAAAAACACAAAAAAAAACTCAACGGATTTGGCGAGCTCGTTGGAACCGTCTAGTCGAACTGAAAAGAACAATATAAGTTTCAGAATTTTTGGTGGTGTTTTCGCGGAGATATTAGCTGAAAATTATCGGAAGCGCTTCAACCATATTTTGCACGAATAACATGTTTATTAGACGTCCCTCTAGTGGACAGAACGTGTAACAACAACCACATGCTATAGTGGCATTGGCGATCCATAAACCAGTGTAATGTGTAATGTCGTAAATATTAATAATGGGATGAATTTGAGCATTTAATATTCGAATATTAAATGAAATAAGGAATGGAATTCGAATAGTATTATAGAGGAAGATTGACAGCCCTAGAACTATCACTATTTATGTCTGAGCCTAATGTTTAATATTTTTTGAGACAAGACTGTTTACACAGACTGTTGATAATGATTACACAGGGTCCACAATTCACAAATGAAGACCCACACCATCCAAAAACCCAGCTACATCTCTGATTTGACTCCCACTCTGTGTAATGTAGTGAGAACAAACCACATTCAATGAAAACCGTAGTATTTTAAATTATGAATAATGTCCATGGCCCCCCTCCTGAAACCGCATGCCACCCCTTTGCCACCCCAGGAAAAAATCTCTAGATCCGCCACTGCACACACGGATCCGTGAAAACGACTAAAACGCGGTGTTCTGCTGCCAGGCCATTAGATGTTGATGAAACACTATAGACTGAACACGTAATGCGCATGAGCATGGCGTCATCGTCTTCTGAGATTGACGTTTTTGTAATTTACACGGAGACCGTTTTCAAAAACTTAGGCCTACACTTTGAAATCAGTTTTCAAAAGTTTGCTTTTTTAAGGCACCCAAAACACCATTGTCATGTAAACAAACGGCCAAAACGCCCAAAAAGTTTTACGTTTTTAGTTGAAAACGGTGTCGTGTAAACAGCCCCTCAGTGTCGGAACTCACGCGATCGGTAATTTCCGGGAATTTCGCGTGAGGGCGAAATATTTCCCGCGCAAACTTCACAACGGGTTCAGTTTTTATCGCTCGAATGACCCGAAGCAGGTAAAAGACTGAAAGCCCTGCTCTAAAGAATACCTTGACTTACCTCTGAGATGGATCTGAAATATTAATGCCTCAGGAGTAGCAGTAAAACACTGAGCATCTCTCCATTAGTGTGTGTGTGTGAGAAGAACAACATTTACTGACATCTCTGTCAAACAGACTTTCTGTTTATATTTCAGGATTCACATAAAATTGATTGACAGTTTAGCCAAACATCACAATCTCATGCAGGTTAGCTATCTTGGTGAATTGGTGGCGACTTAGAAAACTATTGCATTAATTTGTTCTCAGCTTAATTTTTTCTCAAATGTTTTTAATTAAATTCATAGCTATGGTTTCGTACGATCATGCGAAATATTCACTACAGATTATTAAAGGGGGACATTTTTCTTCCCCGATGTCCACTTATAATTGTAAAGTTTGTGCTATAATGCAGTTTTTCATAATCATTTAAAGGTGTGGATACATTTAACTTGGTTCTGTGAATTTTCGCGGGTAAAATCAACGATCGTGAATTAGAATTTTGCGTGAATGCGAAAGATTTCCACGCGTAGATAATATATAACATACAAATAGCCTAAATATACTAAATATCAATAATAAATATTTTGTGAGTCTTCATCATGTTTTGATCAGATTTTTAACTGTTTTGATCTGCTTCATTCCTCAATAACGTGAAAAGCTGTGACACTGTGACGCTCATTACATATTCCGAAAAGTGACGTTCAAATGATTTAGATCAGACTGAAATTATTAGGGATATTAGACAAAAAATGATGTTCTTCCTCAGTCTTGTTTTCCACCACAAATATCAAAATATTCTTAAATCAAGATACATTTCCCGGAGAAGCAAAATGACTGAAGATTTTAAGACTTGTTTTCGGAAAAATGAAAACAAACTAAAAATATCTATCAATGAGGTCAGAAAAATAATATTGTTTTCCCTTTGAATTCAATTTATTTTTCTGACTCCAATGGCAGATACTTTTTCACATTTTAAGCATTAGCTCACTCGGTTATTTTTATGCATTTTTCAGTAAACAATTCTTAATATCTTCAGTCATTTTGCTTCCTCTCCAGTAAATGTATCTTGATTTAAAAATGTTTAGGACGTTTGCACTAGAAATCATTTTTTGCCGTTTTTAAAATAGTCACATCACATTGTGTTCACGTAGTGTATCAGACGGGACTCAGATCTGCAGCCAGAGCAATGAGACTCGAGGAGTTGTTCTGCAGCTTTAAACATCTATTTGTCATCAGTTTGCTTATCTGTGTGTGTGTGTGTGTGTGTCGTTGCCATGGTAACACTGTTTACAGCCTGCTGGTGTTCTAAAAATGGCACTGCGATGATGGCAGAGGCATGTCGGATAAAGTGAACGATGAAGAAATGTCATGTCATCTTCACAATCAACACCGGCTCTCATAAAACACCTGAGAATCAGGTTAACAAAAACTGATGTCACAAATAAAAGTTGGGCTGATTTATGGCGAATTAGATATTAGACTTCACTCTTTTACATCAACGGTCTCAGATCCCTCATCCTAACATTTAAAAAGCTTCTATCTTTTATAACCTGATTTACACACCTCACGTGGCGCTCAGAAATTGTCGATTTTGTTTTATTTTAATATTTTGTATTTTTAGGGGATTTCATGCTACTAAATTATGGCTATTACTGCAGTAGGCCTAGTTACAAACCATTTATTCACTTTTTGAGCACAGACCTGAAAATGACATTTCCAACTTAAACTGGTAAATCTTGAACGCTGTAACGTTATGTAAAAAACAAAAAAACAGTGCAGTTTATTTACAATTCAAAACGTGATCAAACATAAAACAAAAGCATGGCGTGCTATGACATGAAACTCAAAACTTAACCGTGAACATAAACATGAACTTACTAACAGTGGATACAGGGAACAATACTTGACAAGAACACAAACATGAGGGCTTAAACACACAAGGACTAATGACTAGACAAGAGACACCTGTGAACAATGAACCAATGACAACCGGACAACACAGAACACATGGCAGGATCACATGACTAGAACAGATCACATGACTGACATGAAACAAGAACATGAAACAAAATGCTTTGGATCACTGACTGAAGTTCGGTCTCTTTTTAAAGACGAAACTTGCAGATTACCAGAAGTGAAAAAAAGTTTTAAAAAGCGTTTTACAAAAATTAAAAAGACATTTGAAGATGTAAAGAATTTTAAGTTTATTGATAAATTTCAAAAAAAAAAATTAATGAAATGTACATGTACCAAAACATGTTTAACTCTAAAACTGCGAGAAAATCAAAGCCATGATAAATCTAAACAAGTTTCCCAATGTGATATTGATATCTCAAAAGATGAACCCTCAGTAATATTGTGTTAGGGCTGCAGTACCGAACGCTTCCACTAGAGACACTCATTTCTGCGGAGAACAACAGGGACTATTTTAGGGCCATTTAACCCTTTCGAACCAAGTCTAATATTGTTTTACATAGCAAGTGCCAAACCCTTTACCAAGTTTCGTATGATTCCGGGGAAGTAAACAATTCTAAAAAAGAAAACGTAAAACTGACAGAAGAGCCCCAGAGGGTTAAACATCTCCACGGACTCCATCTCGTGTGTGTGTGTGTGTGTGTGTGTGTGTGTGTGTGTGTGTGTGTGTGTGTGTGTGTGTGAATGACAGAATGCGGTTGTTAGAGGAAAAAGACTGTGATGCAGAAACAGAAACAGACTGTTTGCTTACACTCAATGCGAGCGAATGAAAGATGCTTGTCTAATGCCATCTACAATATACAATATACTTCAAGCTTTTACTCTGGATGTTGCCGAGGCAACCAGCGGGAGAGGAAATTAAACAAGAGGAACGTCACGTGTGTGTGTGTGTGTGTGTGTACACAGTCAAACCAAAAATCATTTAGACACCAGATATAATTTTTTATATGTTTCACTAGTGTGTGCAGGACACTATAGTTCATTTCTGTAAGTGAGGAGAGCAGAATAAAGTAAACTGGGACATTATACACAAATATTCTTCATACAGTGTCTACCAGTGACATTTATACAAATATGGGACTAAAAATGATTCGGACACTTTGAGCTGATCATGTTTTCTTCAGTGTTTTTTCTGTAATTGCTAATGCTCTTTTTACACACAGACTGAACAACATGAAGCATTGCTTGGTCACTGGTGGAGCTAAACTGGTATTATCTAATTGTGTATTAAATTTAACAGCTGACAGATATTCAACATAATTCATGTGTGAGTCTAACAGAAGGACGGACAAAACCACTGAAATATCCACTGATCTGAGATCTGAGTTCATGTTTTATTACCATTTTCTAAACTATAGCGAATAAAGTGTGATAATGTGAGAAATGTTGAAGGAGTCTGAATAAATTGTGGTTTGACTGTATGTATGTATATATATATATACACTACCGGTCAAAAGTTTTAGATCGGTAAGATTTTTTATGTTTTTAAATGAAGTCTCTTCTGCTCACCAAGGCTGCTTTATTTGATAAAAAAAAAAAAAAAAACAGTAATATTGTGAAATATTATTACAATTTAAAACAGCGGTTTTCTATGTGAATATATAGTGAAGTGTAATTTATTCCTGTGATCAAAGCTGAATTTACAGCATCATTACTCCAGTCTTCAGTGTCACACAGAAATGATTATAATATGATGCTCAAGAAACATTTATGATTATTATCCATGTTGAAAACAGTTTTTTACATTTTTATTTCAGGATTCTTTGATGAATAGAAAGTTCAAAAGAACAGAATTGATCTGAAATGGAAAGCTTTTGTAACATTAATCACTACCATTCAAAAGTTTGGGGTCAGTAAGAATTTATTTTTTATTTTTGGGGGAAAGAAATTAGAAAATACTTTTATTCATCAAGGATGAGTTAAATTGATCAAAAGTTACAGTAAAGACATTTATAATGTTAGAAAAGATTATATTTTAAATAAATGCTGTTCTTTTGAACTTTCTATTCATCATAGAATTTTGGGTGAAAAAATGGTACACGACTGTTTTCAACATTGAAAATAATAATTTATGTTTTTTGAGCATAAAATCAGCATATCATAATGATTTCTGAAGGATCATGTGACACTGAAGACTGGAGTAATGATGTTGAAAATTCAGCTTTCAAATTACATTTTAAAAATATATTAAAAAAGAAAACAGTCATTTTAAATGGTCATAATATTTCACAATATTACTGTTTGTCTTTTTTTTTTTTCATCAAATAAAGCAGCCTTGGTGAGCAGAAGAGACTTCATTTAAAAACATAAAAAATCTTACTGATCTAAAACTTTTGACCGGTAGTGTATATATATATATATAATTTCTTAATGCTTTGTTTGGAAATGACGGTTTTATTTGTCAGAACACCTACTCGTGTGTGTGTGTACCTAAAGGAACATTCCCCATCCCCCGCAAACAAATAAAATAACACTTTGTCATAATTTACTCTCACGTAATTAAAATTCTATATGACATTCTTTGTTCTGTGGACACAAAATAAGATTTCAAGAACTAATGGAAGCATCTTGTAAAGTCATAGTTGCTGTAATATAACTACTCATACTGTGATTTTAATCATCCACCCACAGATATTAGACATGATAAAGTGGCCACTACATGTAATTGCAGAATTGTTTTCCGCTGATGTTCTCGATCACAGAATTCCATTTATCTCTTTTCCATGTGTGTTCTGTGTCATCTTTCTCATTACACTCCCAGCAGGGATCCTTCCCGTCATTACCGGGATTCACTCGCAGCAATGCAGATAACAGATCATTTATCCAAATATATACAACACAGCAAGCCCTGATATTACTTTATCATGCTTCTAATTACAGGCTTCAGTCTCTTAATTGCAATATTAATTTCATTCTGTAATATCGAGACTGTTGCATAAGCGGAAAATGAAGCAAAAGTAAACATGAGAGAGTCCATGGTGACAGTAAGCATTTGATTTATGATAAAAACAACAAACTTACACAGCAAAGCAATCCTGTTCTTAATGAATGTGTAAGTCTTATTAGTCAATTAAAAATCTAAAAATTCTTGAAATAAGATTTACTTGAGAAGCGACGCTGCATTACTCACTAAACCTGTTATTTTTTCTGTCAAACACACAATTTTTACGCAGCTCTTTTCAGTACAACAGTTCACTAATAAAATAAAATCTTCACGACACACATTTGAATGTGAAAATATAATCTCAGAGCTTCGGTGGACAGGTTTGTGTTATTGAAAGTTTATAGTGATGCTTTTCGCTTAATAATTGAACATGGTTTAAGTCCGAACGGTTGCACATTCTGAAATATATGCTTCTTAAAGCTTAAAGTGAAGTCACATCCTTTATTTATAGAGAGATAAAACAGCACTCTGTGCCATCAGAACTCCAGCGCACACGACGACAGTATTTCATCTCTTCCGGCATCTGAGAATGAAGGAGTTCAGGACCGTGTTTATCACTGAAGTCCTTCATCAACGCTCAGCGCAGGCAACATGTTTACATGTTGATCTAGAACGTTCAGTGGGACGCATGTTTACATGTTGTTCTAGAACGTTCAGTGGGACGCATGTTTACATGTTGTTCTAGGACGTTCAGTGGGACGCATGTTTACAAGTTGTTCTAGAGCGTATGTTTACATGTTGTTCTAGAACGTTCAGTGGGACGCATGTTTACATGTTGTTCTAGAGCGTTCAGTGGGACGCATGTTTACATGTTGTTCTAGAGCGTATGTTTACATGTTGTTCTAGAACGTTCAGTGGGACGCATGTTTACATGTTGTTCTAGAGCGTTCAGTGGGACGCATGTTTACATGTTGTTCTAGAGCGTATGTTTACATGTTGTTCTAGAACGTTCAGTGGGACGCATGTTTACATGTTGTTCTAGAGCGTTCAGTGGGACGCATGTTTACATGTTGTTCTAGAGCGTATGTTTACATGTTGTTCTAGAACGTTCAGTGGGACGCATGTTTACATGTTGTTCTAGAGCGTTCAGTGGGACGCATGTTTACATGTTGTTCTAGAGCGTATGTTTACATGTTGTTCTAGAACGTTCAGTGGGACGCATGTTTACATGTTGTTCTAGAGTGTTCAGTGGGACGCATGTTTACATGTTGTTCTAGAACGTTAAGTGGGACGCATGTTTACATGTTGTTCTAGAGCGTATGTTTACATGTTGTTCTAGAACGTTCAGTGGGACGCATGTTTACATGTTGTTCTAGAACGTTCAGTGGGACGCATGTTTACATGTTGTTCTAGAACGTTCAGTGGGACGCATGTTTACATGTTGTTCTAGAACGTTCAGTGGGACGCATGTTTACATGTTGTTCTAGAACGTTCAGTGGGACGCATGTTTACATGTTGTTCTAGAACGTTCAGTGGGACGCATGTTTACATGTTGTTCTAGAGCGTATGTTTACATGTTGTTCTAGAACGTTCAGTGGGACGCATGTTTACATGTTGTTCTAGAGCGTTCAGTGGGACGCATGTTTACATGTTGTTCTAGAACGTTCAGTGGGACGCATGTTTACATGTTGTTCTAGAGCGTATGTTTACATGTTGTTCTAGAACGTTCAGTGGGACGCATGTTTACATGTTGTTCTAGAACGTTCAGTGGGACGCATGTTTACATGTTGTTCTAGAACGTTCAGTGGGACGCATGTTTACATGTTGTTCTAGAACGTTCAGTGGGACGCATGTTTACATGTTGTTCTAGAACGTTCCGTGGGACGCATGTTTACATGTTGTTCTAGAACGTTCAGTGGGACGCATGTTTACATGTTGTTCTAGAACGTTCAGTGGGACGCATGTTTACATGTTGTTCTAGAGCGTATGTTTACATGTTGTTCTAGAACGTTCAGTGGGACGCATGTTTACATGTTGTTCTTGAGCGTTCAGTGGGACGCATGTTTACATGTTGTTCTAGAACGTTCAGTGGGACGCATGTTTACATGTTGTTCTAGAGCGTATGTTTACATGTTGTTCTAGAACGTTCAGTGGGACGCATGTTTACATGTTGTTCTAGAACGTTCAGTGGGACGCATGTTTACATGTTGTTCTAGAGCGTATGTTTACATGTTGTTCTAGAACGTTCCGTGGGACGCATGTTTACATGTTGTTCTAGAACGTTCAGTGGGACACATGTTTACATGTTGTTCTAGAACGTTCCGTGGGTCGCATGTTTACATGTTGTTCTAGGACGTTCAGCGGGACGCATGTTTACATGTTGTTCTAGAACGTTCAGTGGGACGCATGTTTACATGTTGTTCTAGAACGTTCAGTGGGACGCATGTTTACATGTTGTTCTAGGACGTTCAGTGGGACGCATGTTTACATGTTGCTCTAGGACGTTCAGTGGGACGCATGTTTACATGTTGTTCTAGAACGTTCCGTGGGACGCATGTTTACATGTTGTTCTAGAACGTTCAGTGGGACGCATGTTTACATGTTGTTCTAGAACGTTCCGTGGGACGCATGTTTACATGTTGTTCTAGAGCGTATGTTTACATGTTGTTCTAGAACGTTCCGTGGGACGCATGTTTACATGTTGTTCTAGAGCGTTCAGTGGGACGCATGTTTACATGTTACATTTACATTTACATTTATTCATTTAGCTGACGCTTTTATCCAAAGCGACTTACAATTGCTATACATGTCAGAGGTCGCACGCCTCTGGAGCAACTAGGGGTTAAGTGTCTTGCTCAGGGACACATTGGTGTCTCACAGTGGATTCGAACCCGGGTCTCTCACACCAAAGGCATGTGTCTTATCCACTGCGCCATCACCACCCTGTTTACATGTTGTTCTAGAACGTTCCGTGGGACGCATGTTTACATGTTGTTCTAGAGCGTATGTTTACATGTTGTTCTAGAACGTTCAGTAGGACGCATGTTTACATGTTGTTCTAGAACGTTCCGTGGGACGCATGTTTACATGTTGTTCTAGAGCGTTCAGTGGGACGCATGTTTACATGTTGATCTAGAACGTTCAGTGGGACGCATGTTTACATGTTGTTCTAGGACGTTCAGTGGGACGCATGTTTACATGTTGTTCTAGAACGTTCCGTGGGACGCATGTTTACATGTTGTTCTAGGACGTTCAGTGGGACGCATGTTTACATGTTGTTCTAGAGCGTTCAGTGGGACGCATGTTTACATGTTGATCTAGAACGTTCAGTGGGACGCATGTTTACATGTTGTTCTAGGACGTTCAGTGGGACGCATGTTTACATGTTGTTCTAGAACGTTCCGTGGGACGCATGTTTACATGTTGTTCTAGAACGTTCCGTGGGACGCATGTTTACATGTTGTTCTAGAACGTTCCGTGGGACGCATGTTTACATGTTGTTCTAGAGCGTATGTTTACATGTTGTTCTAGAACGTTCAGTGGGACGCATGTTTACATGTTGTTCTAGAACGTTCCGTGGGATGCATGTTTACATGTTGTTCTAGAGCGTATGTTTACATGTTGTTCTAGAACGTTCAGTGGGACGCATGTTTACATGTTGTTCTAGAACGTTCCGTGGGACGCATGTTTACATGTTGTTCTAGAGCGTATGTTTACATGTTGTTCTAGAACATTCAGTGGGACGCATGTTTACATGTTGTTCTAGAATGTTCAGTGGGACGCATGTTTACATGTTGTTCTAGGACGTTCAGTGGGACGCATGTTTACATGTTGTTCTAGGACGTTCAGTGGGACGCATGTTTACATGTTGTTCTAGAACGTTCCGCGGGACACATGTTTACATGTTGTTCTAGAGCGTATGTTTACATGTTGTTCTAGAACGTTCAGTGGGACGCATGTTTACATGTTGTTCTAGAACGTTCAGTGGGACGCATGTTTACATGTTGTTCTAGAACCTTCAGTGGGACGCATGTTTACAAGTTGTTCTAGAGCGTATGTTTACATGTTGTTCTAGAACGTTCAGTGGGACGCATGTTTACATGTTGTTCTAGAACGTTCAGTGGGACGCATGTTTACATGTTGTTCTAGAACGTTCAGTGGGACGCATGTTTACATGTTGTTCTAGGACGTTCAGTGGGACGCATGTTTACATGTTGTTCTAGGACGTTCAGTGGGACGCATGTTTACATGTTGTTCTAGAACGTTCCGTGGGACACATGTTTACATGTTGTTCTAGAGCGTATGTTTACATGTTGTTCTAGAACGTTCAGTGGGACGCATGTTTACATGTTGTTCTAGAACGTTTAGTGGGACGCATGTTTACATGTTGTTCCAGAACCTTCAGTGGGACGCATGTTTACATGTTGTTCTAGAGCGTTCAGTGGGACGCATGTTTACATGTTGTTCTAGAGCGTTCAGTGGGACGCATGTTTACATGTTGTTCTAGAACCTTCAGTGGGACGCATGTTTACAAGTTGTTCTAGAGCGTATGTTTACATGTTGTTCTAGAACGTTCAGTGGGACGCATGTTTACATGTTGTTCTAGAACGTTCAGTGGGACGCATGTTTACATGTTGTTCTAGAACTTTCAGTGGGACGCATGTTTACATGTTGTTCTAGGACGTTCAGTGGGACGCATGTTTACATGTTGTTCTAGGACGTTCAGTGGGACGCGTGTTTACATGTTGTTCTAGAGCGTTCAGTGGGACGCATGTTTACATGTTGTTCTAGAACGTTCCGTGGGACGCATGTTTACATGTTGTTCTAGAGCGTATGTTTACATGTTGTTCTAGAACGTTCAGTGGGACGCATGTTTACATGTTGTTCTAGAACCTTCAGTGGGACGCATGTTTACAAGTTGTTCTAGAACCTTCAGTGGGACGCATGTTTACAAGTTGTTCTAGAGCATTCAGAGGGACGCATGTTTACATGTTGTTCTAGAACCTTCAGTGGGACGTATGTTTACATGTTGTTCTAGAGCGTTCAGTGGGACGCATGTTTACATGTTGTTCTAGAACGTTCAGTGGGACGCATGTTTACATGTTGTTCTAGAACGTTCAGTGGGACGCATGTTTACATGTTGTTCTAGAGCGTTCAGTGGGACGCATGTTTACATGTTGTTCTAGAACGTTCAGTGGGACGCATGTTTACATGTTGTTCTAGAGCGTATGTTTACATGTTGTTCTAGAACGTTCAGTGGGACGCATGTTTACATGTTGTTCTAGAACGTTCAGTGGGACGCATGTTTACATGTTGTTCTAGAGCGTATGTTTACATGTTGTTCTAGAACGTTCAGTGGGACGCATGTTTACATGTTGTTCTAGAACGTTCAGTGGGACGCATGTTTACATGTTGTTCTAGAACGTTCAGTGGGACGCATGTTTACATGTTGTTCTAGAGCGTATGTTTACATGTTGTTCTAGAACGTTCAGTGGGACGCATGTTTACATGTTGTTCTAGAGCGTTCAGTGGGACGCATGTTTACATGTTGTTCTAGAACGTTCAGTGGGACGCATGTTTACATGTTGTTCTAGAGCGTATGTTTACATGTTGTTCTAGAACGTTCAGTGGGACGCATGTTTACATGTTGTTCTAGGACGTTCAGTGGGACGCATGTTTACATGTTGTTCTAGGACGTTCAGTGGGACGCGTGTTTACATGTTGTTCTAGAGCGTTCAGTGGGACGCATGTTTACATGTTGTTCTAGAACGTTCCGTGGGACGCATGTTTACATGTTGTTCTAGAGCGTATGTTTACATGTTGTTCTAGAACGTTCAGTGGGACGCATGTTTACATGTTGTTCTAGAACCTTCAGTGGGACGCATGTTTACAAGTTGTTCTAGAGCGTTCAGTGGGACGCATGTTTACATGTTGTTCTAGAACCTTCAGTGGGACGCATGTTTACAAGTTGTTCTAGAGTGTTCAGTGGGACGCATGTTTACATGTTGTTCTAGAACCTTCAGTGGGACGCATGTTTACAAGTTGTTCTAGAGCATTCAGAGGGACGCATGTTTACATGTTGTTCTAGAACCTTCAGTGGGACGTATGTTTACATGTTGTTCTAGAGCGTTCAGTGGGACGCATGTTTACATGTTGTTCTAGAACGTTCAGTGGGACGCATGTTTACATGTTGTTCTAGAACGTTCAGTGGGACGCATGTTTACATGTTGTTCTAGAGCGTTCAGTGGGACGCATGTTTACATGTTGTTCTAGAACGTTCAGTGGGACGCATGTTTACATGTTGTTCTAGAGCGTATGTTTACATGTTGTTCTAGAACGTTCAGTGGGACGCATGTTTACATGTTGGTCTAGAACGTTCAGTGGGACGCATGTTTACATGTTGTTCTAGAGCGTATGTTTACATGTTGTTCTAGAACGTTCAGTGGGACGCATGTTTACATGTTGTTCTAGAACGTTCAGTGGGACGCATGTTTACATGTTGTTCTAGAACGTTCAGTGGGACGCATGTTTACATGTTGTTCTAGAGCGTATGTTTACATGTTGTTCTAGAACGTTCAGTGGGACGCATGTTTACATTTTGATCTAGAACGTTCAGTGGGACGCATGTTTACATGTTGTTCTAGAACGTTCAGTGGGACGCATGTTTACATGTTGTTCTAGAGCGTATGTTTACATGTTGTTCTAGAACGTTCAGTGGGACGCATGTTTACATGTTGTTCTAGAACGTTCAGTGGGACGCATGTTTACATGTTGTTCTAGAACGTTCAGTGGGACGCATGTTTACATGTTGTTCTAGAACCTTCAGTGGGACGCATGTTTACAAGTTGTTCTAGAGCGTTCAGTGGGACGCATGTTTACATGTTGTTCTAGAACCTTCAGTGGGACGCATGTTTACAAGTTGTTCTAGAGCATTCAGAGGGACGCATGTTTACATGTTGTTCTAGAACCTTCAGTGGGACGCATGTTTACATGTTGTTCTAGAGCGTTCAGTGGGACGCATGTTTACATGTTGTTCTAGAACGTTCAGTGGGACGCATGTTTACATGTTGTTCTAGAGCGTTCAGTGGGACGCATGTTTACATGTTGTTCTAGAACGTTCAGTGGGACGCATGTTTACATGTTGTTCTAGAGCGTATGTTTACATGTTGTTCTAGAACGTTCAGTGGGACGCATGTTTACATGTTGTTCTAGAACGTTCAGTGGGACGCATGTTTACATGTTGTTCTAGAGCGTATGTTTACATGTTGTTCTAGAACGTTCAGTGGGACGCATGTTTACATGTTGTTCTAGAACGTTCAGTGGGACGCATGTTTACATGTTGTTCTAGAACGTTCAGTGGGACGCATGTTTACATGTTGTTCTAGAGCGTATGTTTACATGTTGTTCTAGAACGTTCAGTGGGACGCATGTTTACATGTTGATCTAGAACGTTCAGTGGGACGCATGTTTACATGTTGTTCTAGAACGTTCAGTGGGATGCATGTTTACATGTTGTTCTAGAGCGTATGTTTACATGTTGTTCTAGAACGTTCAGTGGGACGCATGTTTACATGTTGTTCTAGAGCGTATGTTTACATGTTGTTCTAGAACGTTCAGTGGGACGCATGTTTACATGTTGTTCTAGAACGTTCAGTGGGACGCATGTTTACATGTTGTTCTAGAACGTTCAGCGGGACGCATGTTTACATGTTGATCTAGAACGTTCAGTGGGACGCATGTTTACATGTTGTTCTAGAACGTTCAGTGGGACGCATGTTTACATGTTGATCTAGAACGTTCAGTGGGACGCATGTTTACATGTTGTTCTAGAACGTTCAGTGGGACGCATGTTTACATGTTGATCTAGAACGTTCAGTGGGACGCATGTTTACATGTTGATCTGGAACGTTCAGTGGGACGCATGTTTACATGTTGTTCTAGAACCTTCAGTGGGACGCATGTTTACATGTTGTTCATGAAGCGTTCAGTGGGACGCATGTTTACATGTTGATCTGGAACGTTCAGTGGGACGCATGTTTACATGTTGATCTAGAACCTTCAGTGGGACGCATGTTTACATGTTGTTCTAGAGCGTTCAGTGGGACGCATGTTTACATGTTGTTCTAGAACGTTCAGTGGGACGCATGTTTACATGTTGTTCTAGAACGTTCAGTGGGACGCATGTTTACATGTTGTTCTAGAGCGTTCAGTGGGACGCATGTTTACATGTTGTTCTAGAACGTTCAGTGGGACGCATGTTTACATGTTGTTCTAGAGCGTATGTTTACATGTTGTTCTAGAACATTCAGTGGGACGCATGTTTACATGTTGTTCTAGAACGTTCAGTGGGACGCATGTTTACATGTTGTTCTAGAGCGTATGTTTACATGTTGTTCTAGAACGTTCAGTGGCACGCATGTTTACATGTTGTTCTAGAACGTTCAGTGGGACGCATGTTTACATGTTGTTCTAGAACGTTCAGTGGGACGCATGTTTACATGTTGTTCTAGAGCGTATGTTTACATGTTGTTCTAGAACGTTCAGTGGGACGCATGTTTACATGTTGATCTAGAACGTTCAGTGGGACGCATGTTTACATGTTGTTCTAGAACGTTCAGTGGGACGCATGTTTACATGTTGTTCTAGAGCGTATGTTTACATGTTGTTCTAGAACGTTCAGTGGGACGCATGTTTACATGTTGTTCTAGAGCGTATGTTTACATGTTGTTCTAGAACGTTCAGTGGGACGCATGTTTACATGTTGTTCTAGAACGTTCAGTGGGACGCATGTTTACATGTTGTTCTAGAACGTTCAGTGGGACGCATGTTTACATGTTGATCTAGAACGTTCAGTGGGACGCATGTTTACATGTTGATCTAGAACGTTCAGTGGGACGCATGTTTACATGTTGTTCTAGAACGTTCAGTGGGACGCATGTTTACATGTTGATCTAGAACGTTCAGTGGGACGCATGTTTACATGTTGATCTGGAACGTTCAGTGGGACGCATGTTTACATGTTGTTCTAGAACCTTCAGTGGGACGCATGTTTACATGTTGTTCATGAAGCGTTCAGTGGGACGCATGTTTACATGTTGATCTGGAACGTTCAGTGGGACGCATGTTTACATGTTGATCTAGAATGTTCAGTGGGACGCATGTTTACATGTTGATCTGGAACGTTCAGTGGGACGCATGTTTACATGTTGATCTAGAACGTTCAGTGGGACGCATGTTTACATGTTGTTCTAGAGCGTTCAGTGGGACAAAGTATTCTTTCTTTCTTTTTTTCCTTCTTCCTTCATTCTTTCTGTTTTTTCTTCTTTTCTTTCTTTCTTTCTGTCTTTTTTCTTTCTTCCTTCCTTTCATTGTTTTTTGTTCCTTCCTTCCTTCCTCCCTTCCTTTTTCTTTCTTTCTTTCTCTTTCTTTCTTTCTTTTTTTTCTTTCTTTCATCCTTCCTTTCATTGTTTTTTTGTTCCTTCCTTCCTCCCTTCCTTTTTCTTTCTTTCTTTCTTTCTCTTTCTTTCTTAATCATGGCGAGAGACAGTTTTATTTATAAATTGTGGAATGTGATGGAATATTACATTATGATTTAAAGGTTTAAAGAATATTCTTTCTTTAAATAAAATGTTTTTGTGTTTTTTTTAAGACTAAAATTGGATCCGATGAGTAGAAGTATTACAGTCCAGTAAAATATGTTTAACGGACAGCGGTTTCTGACAAGATGAACAGAGAATATGAATAAATAACGTGTAATGGGAAATGATCTGCACATGTTTCTGCGAGCTGGGAGTTAATTCACAAATGATCTGCTGTATATGAAGATCCAGAAAAACTCCTTTCACCTTCCAGATAAAATAACAGCACATGGATTTGAAATGATGAATGTTAATTCCGTCATGGACGTATGCTTCCACACACAGAGCGTGTGATCTGTCGACCGACACACACACACACACACACACACACACACACACACACACACACAGTTTTGTGGGTCAGACGGTGTTTGGTTTAGAGCTGTTGAAGTAAACGGGTTTGGACGGCCTCAGCGCGTCAGTGACAGCGACTGTCAGAGCACACTGATATTATTCAGAGCCTGAAGCGACACACACATCATATCCAACGAGCTTCGGTGGGAAACTGGAGGCTATCGAAGAAAAATCACCTGATACTAAACGTTTCTGGTCTCAAATGTCAGTCTTGTACTTTATCACATTGTTAATTTGGATCAAGTTGACACAATCTGGAGTCAATATGAGTCAGAAAGTCATATAATGAAATAATGATTTAGAGAGGAGCTGTTTAATAACAGTGATATTCTGATTCATGTTCTGTCAAGGTTATCTCAAAGTTATGGAAAAATGTTCTTCTAATTTACACAATTTGAGTCCGAAAGTCACATAATTGTATGTTTTTGTGTTTGATTACCCTATATTGCTGCTAAATAATGATTTCAGAGAGCAGCCGTTTAATAACGCATTAATAACGCATTCTGATTCACGTTCTGTCAAGGTTCTCTCAAAGTTATGAACAAACATTCTTCCAGTAAATTATTGGAATGTTCCTTCAGTTATCTGGTCTTTAATAATGTTCTCATGTTAAAACATTATTTATAAATCGTTGAACTTTTTTTAAATGTTACTACTTGTTTCAGAATGTTCATTATCATGATTACAAATGGCAAATTGAAATATGTCCTTAAAGTCCCCCTGAGGTGAAAATATGTTTAACTTTATTACAATTGTTCTCAGAATGTTAAAACATTATTTATACATCGTTCATGGAACTTTTTTAAATGTTACTACTAGTTTTGGAATCATGGATAATCATGAATTATCATGTTTGCAATGTGATAAAATGAAATGTTTTCTTAACATTCACAAAAAAAAAAATGCATTGCCCTTCATTTGATTGAAGAAAGATTTTACACACAATTCAAAATAAATTAGTTGGGTCAACACAATTTATTCGGTTCAGGTCACATTAATTTTTTCTTGTATGTTTAACTTTATTACAATCGTCAAACTAGATTTTCTTATGTTGGTCCAACTTAATTTACATCAAAATGTTCTCAGTGTGGCGGCGTTTGTGTGAATCTTCATATACTCAGAGGGACAAAAAATGATTTAATATCTGACGTTATTTAATAAAGCAATAAGCCACGAGCATATTCTGTGATTTTACCGGCTGTTCTTCTGTACAACACAAACAAAATGCCTTTAAAAAAAAAATTCAACGGCAATACGATATAAACCAAGACATAATAAGTTATACTTGATAACGATATTAGTCAATTCTTCCACCATGTAATATAGCTAACAGTAGGTTGTTAAGGTTAATGAACAGAAACACAGTGTCAAATAAAACAAAGAAGAACAAGATGAGATAAAAATGTAGCAAATCCATCTCCAGATTTCATAACTTATATGCTGCCATATAGACTCAGATTTAACAGGTGTCTGCACACCCCATAACAGAATCGAGACGAAGCACGAGAAAAGCCTTTCCTCGGCCGGTAATGTGATTCTGTCAGTCACAGGCGTGACCCCGTCTGTCACTCAGCAACAAGCTCAACCTTTTAGCATTTGCAATCATGTGCTAAGTGAATCTGTTTCCAAGGCAACCTTGGTTCCCGCTAAATTCCCAAGAGGTGTGTGCTGGTGAGCCTATTGTTTATTTCCTTTTTAATTTGATAGATTTAAAAAAAAAGAAGAAGAAAAAATAATGAAATATGGAGGTTGAGCACAATATTCTTTATTTTTATTTTTAAGATGACTAGCCTATTTTACCTGCAAACAGAGCAAATATATGATATATGATGTTTATTAATTTGTATGTACAAAACCATATGTTTAAGTGAATCGATTCAGTGTGCGAATTACTGAATAACTCAAAAAAAAATTACATTTCTTGTTTTTTATGGAATATTGCAGTGTTAATTCTAAATGATTTATAGATGCACATCATTATTGTGTTAATAATCTTTAATCAGAATTTTAACAGTGACATCTCTTCTCTGATGATGTGGGCGGGGCAACCGAGATCCACCAATAGCAAACCACAACCATCCAATCATCCAATCAATTCCCCACAGACCAGATACAGACGCAATCAAGCCCCGCCTACATTTGTTCTTGTTCGCGAAGTGTTTCACTCAAATCTCTTGTATTTGAAGATCCTGGTTTAAGCTTTAATTTGAACGAAACCCTCCAAAATTCGTACCCTAATAATATTCCAATGTCCCTCCCTGATCAAAATCCACTCACGATCCACCACTTTGAAACAGTTGCGCATGCGCAGAGAGAGGCGCGGAGCTGCCCGAGTGCTGAACCCCGCGCGCGCCTGTGATTTAAAGAGATGCTCCAGCACTGACACACTCGACACACACACACACACACACACACCGTTTCATCACCAGCAGGATTTCTCTTGTCATCTCTAATGGTGTTTCCTTCAAGCGCGGAATGATTTTAGGAGCTTTGCGGGTTTTTTCGTGGACGCGGTGCGTCTCGGTGTCGGATAAACCATGAGAATCTGGGCTGAAGTGGTTCTGGGTTCACCTGAGGAAAACTGTGCTTTAGTTCGGCAGAAAACACGACGGGTGTTCGGGAATGACTCGCCCTTCTGTGAAACTCCTCTCAACTTTACTCGCGTGTTTAATAGGAATGCACAACTTCAGGTATGTACTTCAGTTATTACTTCCAGTAAAGCAACATTAGTCATATATTAGGTTATATGTTAGTCAACATTAGTCATCTATTAGTATACATCTCGTTTATAAGAGCGTTTCAGCTCGTTCTCTTGTGCGCGGATGCTGACGTGCGTTGCCATGGCAATTAAAGAATGCTCGAATGAAAATTATAGAACATCAAAGAAGAATCGGAAGTTACAGTTACAACCAGAAATGAAGATTCCATTCTGTTTCTGTAATGTTAAAGGAGACCGGGGCTAGTTGTCACAGGTCTAATCATAATCTAGCTCGTCTTGTTCGTTCCAAACATATACAGTCAAAGCACAATTTATTCAGACAGCTTCAACATTTCTCACATTATCACAGTTTATTAGCATTAGTTTAGAAAATGGTAATAAAATATGACTCAGTTGATATTTCAGTGGTTTTGTCCGTCCTTCTGTTAGACTCACACATGAATTATGTTGAATATCTGTTAGCTGTTAAATTTAATACACAATTAGATAATACCAGTTTAGCTCCACCAGTGCCCAAGCAATGCTTCATGTTGTTCAGTCTGTGTGTAAAAAGAGCATTAGCAATTACAGAAAAAACATTTGTATAATAATTGAAGAATGTGTATAATATGTCCCAGTTTACTTTATTCTGCTCTCCTCACTTACAGAAATGAACTATAGTGTCCTGCACACACTATAGTGAAACATATCAATAATGATATCTGGTGTCTGAATAATCTTTGGAACCTTTAATTGAATATTAGCCTACTACTTTTCCCCTACATTTTAATAATCTAAAGAACCCACTATAAAGAACCTTTTGTGCATTTGAAAGGTTCTTCACGGAATAATCAATGTCAAACAAAGAACATTTATTTAAAAAAGCATAAGGTGGACAATAAGAATGTCAAAGAAAATATCAAAAAGTCCAGTCAAACCGATGCGTACTTTCTCTAGCAGTGCTTTTGTTTGTTGGCTTCAAACATCTATTTCAAAATTATTTTTGTGAATTCTGTATCATATTTTTGTAATATATATGTTGGTTAACAAGTAAACGAATCAAACTACATTTACCTGCATTAAGTCACTATTTATTGAAAGTGAGGTATTTCTCATAAAATGTCAAGTTGTTGTCATGTTTTGTGTATGTGAATAGTGTGACAACATGCCCCACTGCGAGGGTCAGTGTATGCCTAATGCGTGTTTCTTATTTACTGGGCAACAACGGTGGACATTTTTATGTATGTGTGTCTAAACAGAAACTGACATTCATAACCTTCCCTGAAAAATATTCAGTGAAAGTGTGACAACTAGCCCCTGTGACAACTAGCCCCTGTGACAACAACTAGCCCCGCTGTGACAACTAGCCCCGCTGTGACAACTAGCCCCTGTGACAACTAGCCCCGCTGTGACAACTAGCCCCGCTGTGACAACTAGCCCCTGTGACAACTAGCCCCGCTGTGACAACTAGCCCCGCGGTGACAACTAGCCCCTGTGACAACTAGCCCCGCTGTGACAACTAGCCCCGCTGTGACAACTAGCCCCTGTGACAACTAGCCCCTGTGACAACTAGCCCCGCTGTGACAACTAGCCCCGCTGTGACAACTAGCCCCGCTGTACAGCCTCATTTAATTCTGTTATGCAGCTTGTGTGCCTTGATATGACATTGAAAAGATCATTATTTTCTTGAATTCTACTTTATTCTATTCTAGTGATGTCTAGTGATGTCTAGTGATGTTTACTGACTCCGTGTCTCAGGATAACGGCAGGCCAAGAGAACGAGAGGCTGTTCGCTCGGGAATCTTCGTCGGCGATGTCGCCCTCAGATTTCCTGGATAAACTGATGGGCCGAACATCGGGATATGACGCGCGGATTCGACCCAACTTTAAAGGCAGGTTCAGTTCTGGTTTACAATCTCCTGTGTGAATCAGTCAAACCCCCTGATGATCGAGAGTGTCAGACTGATCTACGTGTCCTTATACACATACATTTAACATACGTCAAAGAGCCAACAATATATATATATAAGTTTGGGGGCGGTATGATTTTTTAATATTTTTAAAAGAGTCTCTTCTGCTCCCCAAAGCTGCATTTATTTGATCAAAAATACAGTAAAAACAGTGAAATATTATTCCAGTGTAAATCATCTGTTTTCTATGTGAATATATAGTAAAGTGTAATTTATTCCTGTGATCAAAGCTGAATGTTCATCATCATTACTCCAGTCTTCAGTGTCACATGATCCTTCAGAAATCAGGATAATATGATGATCAAGAAACATTTATGATTATTATCAGTGTTGAAAACGGTTCATATTTTTCACATTTTAAAAAGGATTTTAATTTTCAATTAATGAAAATTTCATTTCAATTTTCAAATGAACAGCATTTATTTGAAACCGAATCTTTTGTAAAATTATAAATGTCTTTACTGTCACTTTTGATCAATTTATTGCGTCCGTGATGAATAAAAAAATAAAATAAAACGATAGTGATAGATAGAAATATGATTATGTCATTATTTACTCGCCCTCATGATGTCACTCCAAATCCATACGCTGTGATTTATTTCTGTGAAACACAAAAAAAGATTTTATTTTAAGAATGTTCAATGTTGGTAAAAAGACTTATAAGTGAATGTGTAGTTATTTTAAAAAATATATATTTTCCCGAACTTGCTTTAATGCTTTGTTTAGTGCAACAAATACAACCATAATGTAAATGACTTTTTTTAATTTTACACTGATTTTTTGTTCAATTACAGCAACAAGAATTTTGAATGAAATGTGCATAATTGATAAAATGAATGTCACAATGTAAACAAATCTAAAGGCTTCCTTTCATTATGCAAAATATAATTGATTAATTTTGGGTGAAATATGACCGGGACAGATTATAAATAGATTCACTTTTCATTTGTTTTGTTTTAAACTGAAAACCCACAAAAAAGGTCTAGTTTATTATCATAGAGAAATGCATGAACTAACATGAACCAACAATAATAACAATAATACAATTTTTACAGCATTTAGGATATTTTTAATGACTCTACAAGTTTGATCAAACCATCAAAATATGAGGAAAACAATCAAATATTTTAAAATATTTTAAATATGAGGGAAGAACAAACACTAAACTTGGTGAAGGTATTTATAATAAAAAAATACAGATAAATGTTTTATTTTACTATGCAAAAAAATGCACAGAAAAATAAAAAGCAGAGAGGAAAAAGCAAAAATTGTCTACAACATAATCAGCTATTAATATTTGGATGATTCTCTCATTTTTTGCATGTGTTCATCATTTCTTTGCCTGGACAAAAATGATGTTGCACAATGTCATTGCGTTATTATCACTAATAAAACAAGCACAACTACACAATATGACTACATAATGAAGATGTCAATTTTACTTGGACACTACTGTATTAGTAAATGCTGTTAAGATTAATAAATACTGTAGAAGTGTTGTTCATTAATGAAACCTTATTGTAAAGTGTTGCCAAACTCACCATAAAACGACATAAAAGCGTCATTGATGTCAACTATATTCCACATTCATCTGCCCATGCAATATTGAGAAGGTTACTGGAAGCTGGTGGTACTTTGGTTAAAGTATGAAATGTTTTTTGGTGCCTGTCAAACCAAAGGACAGGCTAAAGAACACAGTGGAGTTCTTCTGATGTTTTATTTAAAGAGGCCATATTACAAATATTGGTGTAGTTTCAGGCTCTACTAGAACAGGTTTTCCTGCTGTAATGTTGATTATTCTCCTCATATTCTCCATTGTTGCGGCTCCTCTCTTCCCAGTCTGTCAGTAACGCTCTGTTTACTTCCTGTCTCTATGAAGCCCCTCCTCCTAAAAGCACACTGTGCTCTGATTGGTCGGCTGGATCAGTGTGTTGTGATTGGTCCAGCGCTTCGAGTGTGGGAAATGTCCCGCCCCTTTCGATAACTGCCAGTTTAACACACTACTAACTCACTCCACCAGGCCCCGCCCCTTTAATCTGCGTATTAATTATTATAATGAGGAATATTGTGACGTGTTCGTTCCCGGAAGAAACTCAAGATACAATGAAGGCGTTTCAGGCGTTCAGAAACACTGATATAGAGAATAACTCACTTTTTAAAGCTCAAACAGCAACAGAACACACTAAAGACAGATGAACAAAAGCATAACTCTTCCTTACACACATATCTGGCTTTATTTGTTGCTATTAAAGTTGAATCTGAATATGACAGACGAGCGTCGGCTCTGTTCTGTTGTTTTGGCACGGATGCATGTTTGAGCCCAGGAGTGATTAAAATTCAATCTTGTTAGAAAACATTCACGAGGTTCAAAATACCCCGAGGCGCATCTAATGGATTATTTTTAGTAACCTGCACCTGGAGTACTTTCATAAATTCCTTTCATGATTTTCAACAAGAATGACAGGCTACGATCTACTCCGGAATTAGCTGAGAGATAATCACTGAAAAGAGTTTAGTGTAGAAACAATTATCACTTAAAAAAACAGCAAAACTTTGAATTAAATGTGAAATTATGTAGAAAAACTAGTATTTTCCAATAATAACGTTACAGTTCAGTCATTATCTGTATCTGTTTACATCAATATTATCATGATCATTTCTAAATAGATATTTACTCTTTTATTTCTTGCATTAAACTTTAATAATTGTTCTCTTGAAATGATGTTTCTTCTGATTGAGAGAAAAAAAAACGTTCAAACGATTTAAAAAACCCATTTCAGGGCAATATTTCCATTGATTTGTTTATCAGAAGCTTTTATCCGAAGTGACTTACAAATGAGAGATAAAACAAAGTTATTGATTAAAGAGGCAGTGCTTTAATACAAGCCTCAAAAACAAACTGTTCAGAAGAGAAAAGAAATAATGATGCACAGAATACAGTTAAATATAGGCTATAATGAAATTGCCAATTGATATGTATTATTTTAGTTACACTAAAACAAAACAATTTGTTAAATTATTCAGCGGTGATGTCTTAAATGGATTAAAAGTGACAGTATAATGTAACATTTATAATGTTACAAAAGATCATATTTAAAATAAATGATGTTCTTTTGAACTTTCTATTCGTCAAATATATATGTATTATAATATATAATTATATAATAATTTTTTTTTTATTATTTGTTTTAAATTTTTAAATTCTTTTTTTAACACTGATAATAATCATAAATGTTTCTTGATCATCAGATCCTCATATTATCCTGATTTCTGAAGGATCATGTGACACTGAAGACTGGAGTAATGATGATGAACATTCAGCTTTGATCACAGGAATAAATTACACTTTACTATATATTCACATAGAAAACAGATGATTTACACTGGAATAATATTTCACAATTTTTACTGTATTTTTGATCAAATTTTGATTAAAAAATATTATTTTTGTTCAAAATCTTTACTGTATTTTTGATAAAAAATTTTTTTAATTTTGAATGGTTGTATATGTCAGCTATAGGCTTGAATGATGAATTTTGGGTTAATATGATGCAGTTATACTGTTGACGTTCTTTGGTTTTAAACATCACGTGTTCCTGCAGGTCCACCTGTGAACGTCACATGCAATATCTTCATCAACAGCTTCGGCTCAGTGACGGAGACGACTATGGTAAGTGATCTGTGCTTTACGCCTTTACTTTGCTAAAAACACACACTGACAGTTATTGCCTCTAATATCATTAGCTCAGTTTCCATCCAAAGGTGCAAATTTAACTAAGTTGGACTATGGCATTAAACATTCGGGAACACACTCGTGTGAGGCGCTTCTGGAGGGAATTAAACACAATCATTCTGATCACACACTTCCAGAAACACCTAACCAACATTAGAGACGCTGCGACGCCATTGGTCCACGGGTTACTCCAGTTATCCAATCACATTGCTGAGTTTATCGTCACATGGGGTTATTGTTGCACATTGTGGGATTTATTTGATCAATGTTTTTCCAACAGTTGTTTCCAGTTTTTTGTTTTTGTTTTAATTTATGCACGTAAAAACTGTTCAGTTCACTTAACTTAAAAAATATTTAAATATTAAAAATATTAAAAATATTTCAACTTAATTGAAAAAGTAATGTGGAATTTTTTCAATTAAGCATTACATTTATTGACTTAATAATTTTAAGGCAACGTGTTTACTAAATTTTTTTAAGTGAACTGAACACTTTACAGTGCATCCAGAATTTATTTTTTATACAATTTCCCAAATTTGCATGAAAATAGTTGGATGAAAACACGTTTATGTTTCCATCGTAGTTTATGGTTGTCTTCTTATCGAATTAAAGATATTTATCAGTCATTTTTTATGCACATTTTTAGAATTTATGCATTTTCCATCCACTTTTTTTAATGCAATATCCCAAAACGCACATAAAAAAAGGTGGATGAAAACAATTTATTACTAACATGTTTTTTTTTTTGCAATTGTCTTCATAAAGTTTAATATGAATTTACTTCTCAATAAACTGGATAAAATCCAATTAAGTCCCACTTAGATTTGGAAATAAGCAATATTCCGGTTAATCGAGACTCTACTTTTTCTAACTTTGTTCCAAAACATTCCCTTGATGTTTCCCGTTCAATCTGTTTTGTTTTAATTGATCCAATGGCGAACGATCCTCTCCATTCGCTAGCCTGCAATTCAGATTGATTAGTTTAATGTTTGGAGATATTCAGACGCTTCAGGAGTAAACAATTCCCAAATCTGGAGTCAAGTCTCATTCTTCTTTTCCAAGGAATATTACTGCATCCCAAAATCCCAACACATCTCAAGTGGATATTAAAGTGGATTTTAAAGTGGATATTAAGCATAAACAAGAGAGAAGCTGCTTTGATCTAATTGTAATTTTGTTTACATGTTTTAGAGCAACACATCATTAATGAACAGCACAGAGAAAGTAAGATTAATTCGGAGAAGTGAATTATTTGTTTGTATACATATTTGAAAAGTGTTTACACTGTGAAAAATTATTTTGCACAGATTACTGGAGTAAGTTTGGGTTAGGGTAAAAATTTTATGTGTTATTTGCCTTCTTTTACTTGCAATTTCGGAGCAAAAATTGTTTATATCCAAATGATAAACAAATGTAAGAACTACTAATTTATACCAGTCATTTAAAACACACACACCCGTTTTATGTTTTGATGAGTACATTATTTATCTTGGTTATTATATACACAGCTAATGAACTTGGGTGAATCTTTTTGTAATGTTACAATTTGCTTGTTACGAGTGGAACAAAAGGTCTTGCTAATTCATTCATTCAACACAGTTTTCAAAGAGCTTCATCTCATGAAAACCTTGAATGGATTTCTATAGCTAAACTTTTAACAAAAACACACAGAAATGTTTATAAAATTACTGAATGGAATTGCAATGCACATTAAAATCATGTCGTTCGCATAGACAAAAACGGAAAAATTACAGCAGTGCATGTTTTGTTATTGCTTGTGGTCTTTTATGAAATACCGTGCATGAAAGCACAAATGCTCATGCACAAATGCTGTTAAACGCTTTTATTTTACCAGAAGGTCTGCTGATCTTCTGTCTGCATGCCAGCCATAAAGCGTCTCTTGGGGGTTTTCTGAATCACAAAGTCAACATGAAAATATAGCTGCAAGCAGCCATTAATGGGCCAAGCACAAAGAAGGCACGATAAGTCATGCTAGCATGGCTGGGAGCATCAGACCAGCTGCAATAATGAGAAATTAAAGACATATTAAGATTATTTCAGGCAAAATGGCTGAAAAATCTCAAATACAGTCATTAGTCATATGATTTAATGGTTTATCACTTCCGACCAATAGGTGGCGCTGGGACCAAATTGATGTCTTGTGGTCAGAGTGAGGTGACAATGACACGTGCAAAGTTTGGAGTCAATATACCAAATCATTGCAGAGATAAAGCCTCAGAGTTGGTTTGGCATCATGCCATCAACTTTGTTGATGCGGTATATGAAAACTATATAGACACGAAATCCATAAATTTTTGCTGGCATGGTCTGAAGATGATCTGAATCGAATTTGATGAAAATCGGACCAACGGTCTAGGAGGAGTTAGAAAACGTAGGTTTTTAAAGAAAATCTAAATGGCAGACAGGAAGTTCGTCCGACTATGGCAAGACCAGTTTCATTACAATCGGCCAATTTAATAAAAAGTTATTATAATTTTTGGACATTTCTTTATATCTTTTGACCAAAAGGTGGCGCTGCCCCGAAATGTTTTGAGTACTGTCAGGGCATGGTGCCGATGACACATACCGAGATTCGTAATGATACGCGAAAAAATCGAACGTTCATAATTTTTTTTTATAAACGCATTGTAAAAAATGGCAGACGCCCCAAATTGCCGATATGGGAAAGTTGGTTATTGTTCGACTCGGCATGCTGCACCGAAACTAAAGAGACCAGTTTTGTGAGTTTTGGCCAAACCCATTAGAATTTATAAGCAAAAAGAGCCATTTTTCATATCTCCTGACCACTAGGTGGCACTGTGTCGAAACTGTGCAGGTAGCCTCAGGTCATGGTTGTCAAAACACACACCAAGTTTGGTCAGAATACGCTAAAGCGTTGCGGAGATATAACCTTGCGTCCATTATGGCGTGTTCTTTGTCAAATTTGTTTGCGCGTTATTCAAGAACAGTTTGACTAGTTTGCTGGCATGGTTTGTAGATGATCTGACTCGAATTCGATGAAAATCGTCTAGGAGGAGTTTGATAAGTAGGTTTTTAAAGAAAATCAAAATGGCGGAGTCCGAAAAAGTAGAATTTTGTTTCTAGCCCTTATGGTTCAAAAGCATAAACGTGAGTGCAAATTTGGACAGTTGGTGGCGCTAGAGGGATTGAGTTACAGACTCCAAATTTGGTATGGTGACAGTTCAGACTGTCCTCTATCTGTGTGCCAAATCACATAATTACATAACTTTCCTGCAAGCGGTTCTATGGGCTGCCATAGACTTCAAGAAGACTAATAATGAAATCTAACGATGACAATAGAACAGCTGCTCGACCCCTAATTAAAAATGACCCGATTTACTTCCATTCTAGTTAGACTGAAGGTTGAATATTTAATTTCTCCATAATAAGCACAAATGACCTTCCTTCATGCACTCTTAAATATAAAGGGGTTTTCACAGTAAGAACCATTTCTGGTTCCCCAAAGAAGTGAGCAGTTCTTAAAGGTTCTTCACTGATGCCCTTTATTTCTAAGAGTGTGTGAAGTTCACAGCAAACGTACAGTCAAACCAACATTTATTCGACACCTTCAACATTTCTCACAGTTTATTAGCATTAGTTAAGAAAATGGTAATAAAATATAACTCAGTTGATATTTCAGTGGTTTTGTCCGTCCTTCTGTTAGACTCACACATGAATTTTGTTGAATATCTGTCAGCTGTTAAATTTAATACACAATTAGATAATACCAGTTTAGCTCAACCAGTGACCAAGCAATGCTTCATGTTGTTCAGTCTGTGTGTAAAAAGAGCATTAGCAATTACAGAAAAAACACTTCAGCAAAACATGATCAGCTTAAAGTGTCCGAATCACTTACATAAATGAACTATAGTGTCATGCACACACTAGTAGAAACATATAAAAAATGATATCTGGTGTCTGAATAATCTTTTGGTTTGACTGTATGTATATACAGTTCTTAAAAGGTTCAACGCATATTAAAGGTTCTTCATTGATGACAATAAAAAAAGCTTTATTTGTAAGAGTGTGTGAAGTTCACAGCAAACTTAACAAACATAAATGAACTATAGTGTCCTGCAGATATGCATTTGTCGGGATAACTCCGGTCCGCGTGGCTACGCCAAAGCGATAAAATGCTGTATTATAAATTTTAAGGCCAGACAAGTAGTTTGTTGA
This sequence comes from Semotilus atromaculatus, assembly GCA_031834385.1. Lineage (NCBI taxonomy): Eukaryota > Metazoa > Chordata > Actinopteri > Cypriniformes > Leuciscidae > Semotilus > Semotilus atromaculatus. The sequence goes on along the minus strand of JAULUF010000055.1, from coordinate 43,472,515 downwards.
GGGTTGTTTTTTTAGGGAAGGACTTCATGCCTGCGCACATATATTCACATGCGCATCCCTATAGGCCGTGTGTCCACCAAAGGTAGACGCTCTGGTGAAAACGCTAGACGCTCTGGTGAAAACGCTAGACGCTCTGCTGAAAACGCTAGACGCTCTGCTGAAAACGCTAGACGCTCTGGTGAAAACGCTAGACGCTCAGCTGAAAACGCTAGACGCTCTGCTGAAAACGTTAGACGCTCAGCTGAAAACGCTAGATGCTCAGCTGAAACGCTAGATGCTCTGCTGAAACGCTAGACGCTCTGCTGAAAACGCTAGACGCTCTGCTGAAACGCTAGACGCTCTGCTGAAACGCTAGATGCTCTGCTGAAACGCTAGATGCTCTGCTGAAACGCTAGACGCTCTGCTGAAACGCTAGATGCTCTGCTGAAAACGCTAGACGCTCTGCTGAAACGCTAGATGCTCTGCTGAAAACGCTAGACGCTCTGCTGAAAACGCTAGACGCTCAGCTGAAAACGCTAGACGCTCTGCTGAAAACGCTAGATGCTCTGCTGAAACGCTAGAAGCTCTGCTGAAACGCTAGACGCTCTGCTGAAAACGCTAGACGCTCAGCTGAAAACGCTAGATGCTCTGCTGAAACGCTAGACGCTCTGCTGAAAACGCTAGACGCTCTGCTGAAACGCTAGACGCTCTGCTGAAACGCTAGATGCTCAGCTGAAACGCTAGATGCTCTGCTGAAACGCTAGACGCTCTGCTGAAACGCTAGATGCTCTGCTGAAACGCTAGATGCTCTGCTGAAAACGCTAGATGCTCTGCTGAAAACGCTAGACGCTCTGCTGAAACGCTAGACGCTCTGCTGAAAACACTAGACGCTCTGCTGAAAACGCTAGACGCTCTGCTGAAACGCTAGACGCTCAGCTGAAAACACTAGACGCTCTGCTGAAACGCTAGACGCTCTGCTGAAAACACTAGACGCTCTGCTGAAAACACTAGACGCTCTGCTGAAACGCTAGACGCTCTGCTGAAAACACTAGACGCTCTGCTGAAAACGCTAGACGCTCTGCAGAAAACGCTAGACGCTCAGCTGAAAACGCTAGACGCTCAGCTGAAAACGCTAGACGCTCAGCTGAAAACGCTAGACGCTCAGCTGAAAACGCTAGACGCTCTGCTGAAAACGCTAGACGCTCTGCTGAAAACGCTAGACGCTCAGCTGAAAACGCTAGACGCTCTGCTGAAACGCTAGACGCTCTGCTGAAACGCTAGACGCTCTGCTGAAACGCTAGACGCTCTGCTGAAAACGCTAGACGCTCAGCTGAAAACGCTAGACGCTCTGCTGAAACGCTAGACGCTCTGCTGAAAACGCTAGACGCTCTGCTGAAAACGCTAGACGCTCTGCTGAAACGCTAGACGCTCTGCTGAAAACGCTAGACGCTCAGCTGAAAACGCTAGACGCTCTGCTGAAACGCTAGACGCTCTGCTGAAACGCTAGACGCTCTGCTGAAAACGCTAGACGCTCTGCTGAAAACGCTAGACGCTCTGCAGAAAACGCTAGACGCTCTGCTGAAACGCTAGACGCTCTGCTGAAAACACTAGACGCTCTGCTGAAACGCTAGACGCTCTGGTGAAACGCTAGACGCTCTGCTGAAAACACTAGACGCTCTGGTGAAAACGCTAGACGCTCTGCTGAAAACGCTAGACGCTCTGCTGAAACGCTAGACGCTCTGCTGAAAACGCTAGACGCTCAGCTGAAACGCTAGACGCTCTGCTGAAAACGCTAGACGCTCTGCTGAAACGCTAGACGCTCTGCTGAAAACACTAGACGCTCTGCTGAAACGCTAGACGCTCTGGTGAAACGCTAGACGCTCTGCTGAAAACGCTAGACGCTCTGCTGAAAACGCTAGACGCTCTGCTGAAAACGCTAGACGCTCTGCTGAAACGCTAGACGCTCTGCTGAAAACGCTAGACGCTCTGCTGAAAACGCTAGACGCTCTGCAGAAAACGCTAGACGCTCTGCTGAAAACACTAGACGCTCTGCTGAAAACACTAGACGCTCTGCTGAAAACGCTAGACGCTCTGGTGAAACACTAGACGCTCTGCTGAAAACACTAGACGCTCTGCTGAAAACGCTAGACGCTCTGCTGAAACGCTAGACGCTCTGCTGAAAACACTAGACGCTCTGCTGAAACGCTAGACGCTCTGCTGAAAACGCTAGACGCTCTGCTGAAAACACTAGACGCTCTGCTGAAAACGCTAGACGCTCTGCTGAAAACGCTAGACGCTCTGGTGAAACGCTAGACGCTCTGCTGAAAACACTAGACGCTCTGCTGAAACGCTAGACGCTCTGCTGAAACGCTAGACGCTCAGCTGAAAACGCTAGACGCTCTGCTGAAACGCTAGACGCTCAGCTGAAAACGCTAGACGCTCTGCTGAAAACGCTAGACGCTCTGCTGAAACGCTAGACGCTCAGCTGAAAACGCTAGACGCTCTGCTGAAACGCTAGACGCTCTGCTGAAAACGCTAGACGCTCTGCTGAAAACGCTAGAATAAATACTAAAAATAAATGTTTCATCCATTTTGTTCGGTTAGCTCTGCTGGTTGATGTCGTTGTACAGAAAGAATGTTGTGACAGTTAATCGGTGTGGTGTTAGACCCGCCCCTCCTCCACTGTAATTGGACGGCTGGGTAAAAAGTGACAGTGATGAGCGCTGCGTTTTACATGTTGAACATTTTACAAGTTGAACATTCTTCAACTCTCGGCGACCAGTAAAAAAACGCCCGGCGCTCAGCGCTTCCGCGTGAAAAAAACACTCGCCGCCTCATTACGCTCATGGCGTCTTAAAAACGCGGCGCTCCCATTGAAAACAATTGAAAAAACACGCCAGCTGAGTGAAAAAATGGTTTGGTGGACACACGGCCATAGAATGAACTCTTAATACGCATATGCCTGCCATCAGCGCTCTCCCAGGCTCGCATTTTTAAAGTTTGTGTAGAGAGAACTGAAGAGTTTTCTGTTGGAGCGGTGTCGTGTTAGCGGTCGCTAAATTAATAACTAATGATCTTTACGACGGAAGTGAATCAGTCAAAACTTTATCTGGACAATAACTTTATTCTAGATCTGCTGTAAAGCCAAACAATCTGTGTCACTGTAATCTCCTGTTATCACTGTAAAGCTGCTGGGAAACACTCTATAGTGTTAAAGCGCTGTATAGATGAAGATGATCTGCACCCGCTAGTAATAGATGATATCTGGTGTGTGAGTAACTCCTGTACGCGTGTCTCAGGACTACAGGGTGAACATCTTCCTCCGGCAGAAGTGGAACGACCCGCGGCTGGCGTACAGCGAGTATCCGGACTCGTCTCTGGATCTGGACCCGTCTATGCTGGACTCCATCTGGAAACCAGATCTGTTCTTCGCCAACGAGAAAGGAGCCAATTTCCACGACGTCACGACGGACAACAAGCTCCTGAGGATCTTTAAGGACGGAACCGTTCTCTACAGCATCAGGTACGAAGATCTCGACCCTTTCATCTACCGGATCAAATTTGATGCGCAAAATGATCAAAAGTTTGTTTGCACACAATCTCTCCAGTGCTTCTGTGTCTGATTGATAGTTTTCACTGTTTTATCAGGTAAAAGGTCTTTAATTGTACAGACGTTCTCCTTCAGCTCGTGCTTCACGTGTCTTTAAATCTGAACTGATTTTTATCAAGTAATTCCTCTTGTTTGATAAAATAACACAAAAATAGATGTAAAATAGTAAAATAGAAAAATAGTTTAAATAGATGGTTAAAAATATGAAAGCGAATATGTTCAGCGATTCCCCTGTTACGGCGCATAAAAAGAGCGAAGTCATTATCAATTAAAGCTGACTTCAACACCACACACACACACACACACAATTTAAAAAAAAATTTTTGCCTTGGCAACTACAAGAATTAAAATTTTGATTTTTTAAAAGTTAAATTATAGAAATTATAAATTAAAATTATTATTTTTAATAAAGTAATTATATGGAAAAAATATAATTTCTAAAACTGATATAAATATATATAAAAAAAATTAAAATAAAAAATAAATAAATGTTAATGAATTCTAGAAAAGTCTATAAATAATACTAAAATAACACTGGAAAAAAAATGGATTGTTTTGTTTAAATTTGTAAATTTTTTAAAATCTGATTGTGCTCTACTGTAAAATTATTTTATTCGCCATTATATTCGACCATATTATTCACAAGAAAATACAATTTCACTTTTAATCCAATGTCATTTACTGTTAGTTTTTTTTGTAATTATATGTGAAATTTCGTCAGGTTTGTCTCTCAAATTAGCACAGAATGCAAAACAGAAAGATTGTATTAGTGCTGAGCGTTTCCCTCAGCCAGTGATGAACGGGGGATTTCTGGAGCTCTGATTGTAAATCCACACACGTTTCCAGAAACAGAGAATCTCTGTTACGTTCTGTTTTGAAAATAAGCTGATATGACGCTGTCCCAGTTTTCATAAATGATGTTCTATTTATATAAATCTGCACACATCAGTTCCTCGTCAGGGTCTTCATGCATAAGTCATAGTGTCGCTTCAGCTTCCAGGTGATGCAGTCATATAGTTAAGTTTGATAACTTTTTCAGATAAACGGCATTTAAAAACAATGCTTTACAGTTTACAATAAGGTTTCATTTGTTAACATTGGATAAAGCATCAGTTCACTTCAGAGTTAAAATGCTCTGATAATTTACTCACCGTCATCCAAGATGTTCATGTCTTTCTTTCTTCAGTCGAAGAGAAATGAGGAAAACATTCCAGGATTCCTCCATATAGTGACTCCAATGGGGTCCAACGGGTCGAAGGTCCAGATGTGAGTTTCAGTGCAGCTTCAAAGTCTCGACACGATCCAGCAGAGGAATAAGAGTCTCATCTACACAAACCAGCGACATTTATAACACAATACACATTTATATACTTTATACCACTAATGCTGGTCTTGCACTCGCTGTGATGCGACACACATTACGTCATCAGGGTGAAAGGTCAAGCGTGTTTCGGTTCAGAAATGTAAAAATGTAATGAAAACTCCTTCTGATTTTCTCCTTCAACTTCAAAATCGTCCGACATCGTTGTTTTACCTTTTATTTATTTATTTATTTTTTGTAAATGCCGTCTTAGTCTTTGCGCGTTCGGTTAGTAAACACTAGATCTGTTCTTACGCCTACGTCACGCTTGACCTTTCACCCTGATGGCGTAATGTGTGTCGCATCACAGCGAGTGCAAGACGCATAAATGTGTATTGTGTTATAAATGTGGCTGGTTTGTGTAGATGAGACTCTTATTCCTCGGCTGGATCGTGTCGAGACTTTGAAGCTGCACTGAAACTCACATCTGGACCTTCGACCCGTTGGACCCCATTGGAGTCACTATATGGAGGAAATCCTGGAATGTTTTCCTCAAAAACCTTCATTTCTTTTCCACTGAAGAAAGAAAGACATGAACATCTTGGATGTGGGGAAGAGTAAATGATCAGGAAATTTTAATTCTGAAGTGAACTAATGCTTTACCTGCATTGAACTAACATTTACAAATTCTTTTCATAATTGATTCATTATTAAACTGAATTGAATCAACAATTAATTGATTCAAATCTTTTTAGAGCTGCTTTACATCAGAATTTCTCTAATTTTTGATGAAGGAATTTTGCATCCCTGATTCTGTTTATCACTGTCAAGCTGCTTTGAAACAATCTGTATATAGAAATAAAAGTGCCTTAACTGCAAAAAATGCTTTTCTTACTCAGTATTTTTGTCTTGTTTCCAGTACAAATAAAAACCTTGAATCAAGATGGATTTACTAAAGTAGTAAAATGCCATAAGATATTATCTTGTTATCTGGGGGAAAAAAATCTAAATGAATTGAGTTTTTGCTTAAAACAAACAAAATTATCTGCCAATGGGGTAAGAAAAATAATGTCAATTCAAATAGAAAACTAGATTATTTTTCTTACCCCATTGGCAGATCATTTTGTTTGTTTTAAGCAAAAACTGACTTTTTTTTTTTTCATTTTTGATTTTTTTCCCCCAGATAACAAGACATAATATCTAATGGCATTTGACGACTCTAGTAAATGCTTCTTGATTTAATATTTGTTTAGATATTTGGACTAGAAATAAGACAAAAATACAGAGTAAGAAAAGCATTTATTGCAGTGTTGACCCGTTGTTCACAGGTTGACGTTAATCCTGTCCTGTCCGATGGATCTGAAGAACTTCCCGATGGATGTTCAGACCTGTACGATGCAGCTGGAGAGCTGTGAGTTCCTCAGGTTTCTTCATCTCTCTTCGCTCTTCTTCATCTCACTGAATCTGTTTCTGTTCTGCAGTCGGATACACCATGAACGACCTGATATTCGAGTGGCTGGATACAGGTCCGGTTCAGGTGGCTGATGGTCTGACTTTACCACAGTTCCTCATCAGAGACGAGAAGGACCTGGGCTACTGCACCAAACACTATAACACAGGTCAGAAGATACACACTTATAACTGTACTCTACTGTACACTACTGTACTTTACCTCTACTGTACACTACTGTACTCTACCTCTACTGTACACTACTGTACTCTACCTCTACTGTACTCTACCTCTACTGTACACTACTGTACTCTACCTCTACTGTACTCTACCTCTACTGTACACTACTGTACTCTACCTCTACTGTACACTACTGTACTCTACCTCTACTGTACACTACTGTACTCTACCTCTACTGTACTCTACTGTACTCTACCTCTACTGTACACTACTGTACTCTACCTCTACTGTACACTACCTCTACTGTACTCTACCTCTACTGTACACTACTGTACTCTACCTCTACTGTACTCTACCTCTACTGTACACTACTGTACTCTACCTCTACTGTACACTACTGTACTCTACCTCTACTGTACTCTACCTCTACTGTACACTACTGTACTCTACCTCTACTGTACACTACTGTACTCTACCTCTACTGTACACTACTGTACTCTACCTCTACTGTACTCTACCTCTACTGTACACTACTGTACTCTACCTCTACTGTACACTACTGTACTCTACCTCTACTGTACTCTACCTCTACTGTACACTACTGTACTCTACCTCTACTGTACACTACTGTACTCTACCTCTACTGTACTCTACTGTACTCTACCTCTACTGTACACTGCTGTACTCTACCTCTACTGTACACTACCTCTACCTCTACTGTACACTACCTCTACTGTACTCTACCTCTACTGTACACTACCTCTACTGTACACTACTGTACTCTACCTCTACTGTACTCTACCTCTACTGTACACTACTGTACTCTACCTCTACTGTACACTACTGTACTCTACCTCTACTGTACACTACTGTACTCTACCTCTACTATACACTACATCTACTGTAGCGCAAAAGCAACTTATCACTACTTTAAAAAAAAAAGTAACGCAATTAGTTACTTTTTAAGGGAGTAACGCAATATTGTAATGGATTACTTTTTTTAAAAGTAACTTTCACTGAATAAACTGATTAAAAGACACTGCTTAAGTCATAAACATTTTTTCAAGGGATTCATTTGAAAAAGTCAAATTGAAGTCCTTTGCGAGCACTGGTCTGAACCGCTGACTGGTGTTTAGGGAAGTTCACGTGCATCGAGGTGAAGTTCCACCTGGAGAGGCAGATGGGGTATTACCTGATCCAGATGTACATCCCCAGCCTCCTCATCGTCATCCTCTCCTGGGTCTCCTTCTGGATCAACATGGACGCGGCTCCGGCCCGGGTCGCACTCGGCATCACCACGGTCCTCACCATGACGACCCAGAGCTCGGGGTCACGGGCCTCGCTGCCAAAGGTCAGACTCACTGCACAACCACAAATATGAGGCTCTGGAACCATTTATTGTTCAAACACATTGGTTCATTCAGAAACTACAGTTGTTATAGTTTATATTTGACATCACAAACTGGCTAGCTTTACTGACTGCAGGAATTATTGTCAGTTTAAAGGGATCATATGATGGTTCTAAAAAGTACATTATTTTGTGTATTTGGTTTAATGCAATGTGTTTAGGTAAAAAAAGTCATTATTTTACACACTCTTCATTATTGTTGCTCTTCTATGCCCCGCCTTTCTGAAACGCATCCATTTTTACAAAGCTCATCGTTCTGAAAAGCGCGGTGTGCTCTGATTGGCCAGCGATCAGTGCATTGTGATTGGCCCAAAAACCTTAAGTGTGTGACGGAAATGTCACGCCCATATTTGGATCATATGATTTTATGTAAACATAAAACCATCTTCTGACAGTAATTACTCGCTCTCATTTTGTTACAACCCGTAAGACTTTCGTTCATCTTCGCAACACAAATGAAGATATTTGTGATTAAATCTGAGAGCTGGATCACTCCTCCATAGGCTGCTATGGGATCTTATCTAGACAAACCATCGGCATTTCACAAATAAATAAAAAGTTTAAGTTTTATAAGAACAAATGCTGGCCTTGCTCTGTTCTGTGATGCGCGTTCGTGACTCACGTAATACGTATTAACGTTGAAAAGGTGACGCGTCGGCGGAAGTACCGAGTCAGTGTTTACGAATGTGAGGAAGGAGGACCATATACACATATTCAAATGTCTTTGTGTCAGTTTATCGTTTAAATGCCCATTTCGTGTGCGTATCCTGGGTGTTGTAATATTAAAAAGGCTAAAAGAACATTTTCGTCAGGACAGAAGCGTGACCTTTTCAACGTAATTGCGTATTACGTGAGTCACGAACGCGCATCACAGAACAGAGCAAGGCCAGCATTTGTGCTTATAAAACTGAAACTGTTTTATTTATTAGTGAAATGCCGATGGTTTGTCTAGATAAGACCCTTATTCATCGTCTGGTGTCGTTTAAAGCCCTTTGAAGCTGCACTGAAACTGTCATTTGGACCTTGAACCGTTTGGGTCCTGTTGAAGTCCATTATATGGAGAAAAATCCTGGAATGTTTTCATCAAAAACCTTCATTTCTTTTCGACTGAAGAAAGAAAGACATGGACATCTTGGATGACATGGGTGGAGGAAATTATCAGAAGAAGTTTTTTTAAAAGTGAACAAATTCTTTAAGTTTATTAAGCACGAGAATAAACGACTTTTTAAACGAAACAAAAAGAACGACTTTATTCAACTCTTGATTTCCTTCCGTGTGGGCCTCGGGTGAGTCTCGTAGTGTAACAGCGCAGTGCTTCTGTGTCGTGGGTCACACGCAGGCTCACTATTGGCCGACACTGCTCATGTGTGTGATGATGCGTGTGACGTACAACACAGAAACGCCAAAACCAGACTCACTCACTTCACAACCAGAAATATGAGGCTCTGTAACAATATACGGGAAGGTTTCATTTGATACACTAGTCTTTATTTCTCTATTGTGTCGTACGGTATATCGAGTGAAGCGCTTCTCGAACAAGAACAAATGTGGGCGGGGCTTGATTGTGTCTGTGTGGAATTGAATGATCAGACCTGTTACTATATACAGGTGAAACTCGAAAAATTAGCATATTGTCCAAAAGTTATAATTGTGATGATTTTGGCTTACAGCTTATGAAAACCCCAAATTCAAAATCTCAGAAAATTAGAATATTACATGAAATCAATAATAAAAAAAGGATTTATATACAGAAATGTCGGCCCTCTGAAAAGTATAATCATGCATGTGTATATAGTTATATATACTAGATATATTAGTTTCACCTTTTAATTTGAATTACTGAAATACATGAACTTTTGCACGATATAACATTTTTTCGAGTTTCACCTGTATATATGTGTGTGTGTATGTATAATATAGTTTTATGAAATAATTTAATTACTTACTAATAATTAATTACTTTGAATTACTAGTTATAAAATACTTATTTTATAACTGTCTTATGATAATATAAAATAATTGTATGTAATATAAATTGTATATATATATATATATATTAGTGATGGGCCGTTATCGGCGTTAACGTGCTGCGTTAACGTGAGACTCTTATCGCGCGATAAAAAAAATATCGCCGTTAATCTAAGTTGGGTTGGGATCATAAATAGCTTTTTCGAATATCGTTATTTTCGCGCAATTCTAATGTGTAGTATGACATACATACTTGACGCCGCGGCCGCGCCTACTGTCACAGATCGCGCAGCAGGGGTATTTTCCTGTCAGGGACACAAGGTGTACTTACTTTGTTATGTTGGGCGACGTTCCTCTCGTTACTTTATTTTAATGCAATACGTTGTTAAACGAGTTTATTCCAAGCGCGCTGTATCCTTTGTATGGGCATGAGCGATGCTCATTTACAAATGAATCACTCTTTTGAGTCGTTTCTGTTCAAAGACTTCATCAAACAAGTTGTCAAATCTGTCTAAATCGGTTCGCGAATCAGTTGATCTGTTCAGTTCCCCACGCACTGAATCGTCTGAAGCGCTTTCAATTCACACTCGAGGAGTCGTAAATAACAGGAAGATTTAAGAACATCAAGAGCGTTGGATGAAGTGGCCGTGGATCTACAGTTTAGTCTAGTGAAAGCAAATCTGCAAATGCATCATATCTTTGCCAGCGATGAAGATCTTTATTAGTTGAACTGAACATCTTCGTATGCTGTCTGTGAATGAATGATTCTACAGGACGATACATTCGAGTTCATTTCATTCAGGTAATACATTTTACAACCAAACAGATTATTACGCCACGATAGCACTACTAAAAAGTATGACATTATCCGGTTTTTGGACATACATTAATTTATAGGCTACAAAAAAAAACGCTTCAGAGAGTCGGCGCACTGGCAAAGGTTAACAGGTTTAAATAAGCTGCCATTGTCCACAGTTTATGAAATGAACACCCGCCATCCCGCGGTAATGTATGTGCATTGCGCAGTGGCATAATCACACGAATAGTTTACATTGATTGAAACTAATTTGTTTAAAAAGGAGGCTATTGCAGTAACAAGGCAGGTTCACATAAAATCATTATGACATATGATGACATTATTTTTTGATCTAACGAGCATTGGCGATGCAAAAACGGACTGTGGTGCGTATTGTTTTTTTTCTTCTTCCAATTAACGTTACTGTTAAAAAAACCGAAGAAAACATGTTACTTTTTCAATTAATAAACAGTTTGTTTGATGACAAATCGCTAAAGATGAAATTGGCCTCCCTTTCTGTCATTGCGGGTTTTGTTTTTAACGATATTCGACTTTTGTTCCTCGATTGTCGAATGGCATTTTTGGCAGAAATGCACATCCCTATGCGAGGCGAACTATTCTCAAAGACTTACTTTTAGTCATTATTTGGGTAGCACACATATTCTGAATGCCTTCGGGAGAATTCAAATGAGCCATTTTAATCTAGATTAATCTAGATTAATTTTAAAATTAATCTAGATTAATCTAGATTAAAAAAATTAATCTATGCCCACCTCTAATATATATATATATATATTTACACACACAATTTAAATTACATAAAATAATGGTATATTATCATGAGCAACAGTTATAAAATAAGTATTTTGTGTTTCACAATCATATAGTTTTATGTATTCATATACTTTTTTATTAACTTGAACATATACAATGAATTATTTCTGATTTAGTAAATATGTAATATAAATCAATATTGCAGCAATTGTAATGCATGTAGTTTAAATTAAACTATTTTATAAAACTATATATATATTATCATATTTTATATGATATAAAACTATATCATGTAAAATAAATAAATTAAATAATTTAAATAAAATACATTTTATATACAGCAAATGGTGAATTAAATAGTATAATGTAATTTATATTGACAATAAAATAAAAAACACTAGTTATGGCCGGTTATTATCACGATCACATCCTCAAACATCATCCAGTGTGTTTTCCAGTAATGTAAATGAGAAATCCGGTTTATGGAGATTCAAGAGTTTTGTGACGTCAGTGAATATTAATATTAACTGGAAAGAGTCCGGATTCACAACAACAGAAGCGGGAAACACACAATAACCAGGAGATGTGCTTCTGTTCTGTAACGCATCATGCAAATGACCTTTCCTGAGCATTACTTCTGAACGCTCGAGAACGTCACACACACATCTACACTTCAACGCTTCTCGTGTGTGTGTTCATCTCATACTGCCATTGTTATCTGCAAAAGAAAGCGCTCATTACTACACAGCCAATAATCCCATAATCCCTGCTCCTGTTTTATTGCTTCCAATAAAATCTTTTCTCTACTGACGACACTGTTGTTGTCTCCAGAAATACAGCAGGATCATGTGACTCAATATGCAGATCACTGAGAGATTTAGTGTGTCGCTCCTGATAGACATAATGAACAGAAACACTGAGTACATCTGAAAATAAGTGATGATAATTCATGTATTTTCAGGTTTTGTTTATTTAAAGTTGGACTTTACTGCGGCTTATTCATGGTAATTAGAGCTGGTAAAATATTGATTAGTGTAATAAAACTTCAAA
>JAULUF010000055.1:43450000-43455000 GCA_031834385.1 Semotilus atromaculatus | reverse complement strand
CACAGCCTAATTTAATAGTGTCGGTGAATTTAAAAAGGCTCCCTGATATGATTCAGGTATTCAAATTCATATATTCATTCATCCAATTCAATATAATTTATTTTAGAGTCACACTAATGAATTTCTAGACTATAGCCAACTATTAACTACCTATAGCACACTTTACTGCATCTTTATTTATAAAACTTGCATGCTTCATCAGCCAGTCATGTTATGATCAAGGCACAGATGATGTACATTATCACTGTGTTCCTGAACACACAGGAGGAAGAGTTTCAAGATGGCCGCCTGCACTTCTCCGGCTTCAGCAAGAGCGCCGCGCCCAACGCCGTCCCGGAGCCGGCCGTCCCGAAGGACTCGGAACCGGACCGGAGGAAGTTTGTGGACCGAGCCAAGCGGATCGACACCGTGTCCAGAGCCGCGTTCCCCATGGTGTTCCTGATCTTTAACGTCTTTTACTGGATCACGTACAAGATCATCCGACACGAGGGCGCCAGGAACGCCTAGGACCTTTATCAGCAGGGCCGCCGTGGTGTTGGGGGAAGGTTTCAGACGAAAGACACGGTTTTATATGATTGTCTTTTCGATCTTGATCGTTTTTATGAATCGAGTCGTCACTCTTCTCCTCTTTCCACACACACACACACACACACACACACACACACACACACACACGCATCGAAATCTCACTAAACACATCAATGTTCAGGTTATATTTCATCCACAAATCAAAAGAAATATTATAATATATGTTATTAAATAATGTACTATAAAATGTTAGAAAAGTCAGGAAATAACAAAATTTTTAATAAATAAATTATTATTTGAAAATATATATACATTTTTTTTTATTGTAATATACATTTAATTTACTATATATATATATATATATATATATATATATATATATATATATATATATATTCTTACACTATATTATATACATATAATACATATCTTCAATTAAAAAAAATCCTTTATATATTTTATATACTGTATATACATTATATAAAGTATTTTAAAATGTTAGATAATATTTTTTATATACAAGTATATCATAGTGTAAGATTATATATATATATATATATATATTGAAAAGAAATATCAGATTGTGAAATATATATTAAACAATATTAATATTGTACAATTTTATATAATATTAATGTATAAATATATTTTTAAATGTTACAATATTAATATATTTTATATACTGTATATAAAATATATTAATCTTTTAGCATTCAACATATTTTTTAAATATATTATAGTGTATTATATATATATATATATTAAAATATAATATTATTCAAACATTAATATTATATCAAATTGTACAATATTAATATTGTTTAATATATATTTCACAATCTAATATTTTTTAATATACATTTTAAAAAGTAAATTAAATTGTTATATATATATATATATATATTACAATTTGATATAATATTTTTAAATATGTATTACATTATATATATTTAAACAAAAGTGTAATTTACATATACTATATTAATATTTTAAAATGTAAAATAATATTTAAATATATAATATTGTTTTACACACACACACATACACAAACACACACACACACACACATACACAAACACACACTCTCGTCTCAATTGCTTTAATAGAATCTTTCTGAAATGGATCTTTCTCACGTTGTCTCTCATTAATGTACGGTACGATGTAGATTGTCTGTTTTCTCATGGCTGTGACACATAATCAAATGGCATAACCTATTAAATGCTGCATATGCTGAAGAACATTTTCATATCAAGTCTACTGAGACAATTATTGGGGATCAATTGCTAGGTAATAAATATATTGCAATAACCTGCACACATGAAGTCACTTCATAAAGTATACGTCCTTTCATTTTAAACGGACAAGCAAAAAATAAAAAAATAAATACATGTCACTTTTTAAGTGAAATATTTGTGGTTTATATGTTGCATAAAAATGTATTTAATTAGAATATGAAATTGTTTATGAGTGGCTGCCAATGGAGAAGATTGTTGCCCCAATGGTGTAGTTCCATCATCTCCAGCAGGGGGTCACCAGACTAACCTTAAACAGATTAACATACATCTTATATATATACATATGAATGCATCATCCTGTAACTCAAGCTGAGAAACGGAGTTTGCACCAGTTTAGTGATGCAATAACTACTAAGATAACTAGTTCCTCAAGGCAAGAGTTTAAAGCTCTAAAGAACCTTTTAAATTCTGTAACTTCATGAATCTGTTAGTGTATTTCTCTAAAAGCATGTATATATTACACTAGCTACTTTATGAATTACAACTTGGTTATTTACAGAATGAAAAGAAAATGAACAATGTTGAGACAGTTTCATTTCGATCTCAAACTGATCCGTGTCATAATTTTGTTCTGGCATGTTTGGATGGAAAGTGATATTAAGGACACAGAAAAAAAAATAGAATACATTTTTTATTTATTATAATATCTTGGAAACATGATACAAGTAATAAAATATAGATTTTTTTATATACAGATTTTTAATGCATACTCTTTAATTAGTCAAACTCAAACTGATAGTCTTTATGTACAGTGATATAAATCATAGTCGTTATTTAGAGTCATAATATAGTCGTTATTTACCAGATAGCTTACGGAAACGAGGACACAAGAGCAGACGATGAAATGGAGCGCAGCTGGAGGAAAACAGAACTAGAGGTATTTCGCATTTCGTGGAAGGAAAGCGTTACTGCATACAAACAGGCCATAAAAACGTACTTTTCAACTCTCTTTGTAGAGAACAAACACAACTCTAGGTATTTATTTGATACAGTGGATAAATTAAATGACTGTCACTTTTGATTTCACAATTTAATGAGTCCTTGCTGAATGAAAGTATTAATTTAATTAAAAAAACTAATTACCAAAAACTTTTGAATTGATAGTGTACCATATATATATATATATATATATATATATATATATATATATATATATATATAAATAAAATAAACAAAGATATTAGTCATAATATACAGGTCCTTCTAAAAAAAATTGCATATTGTGATAAAGTTAATTATTTTCCATAATGTAATGATAAAAATTAAACTTTCATATATTTTAGATTCATTGCACACCAACTGAAATATTTCAGGTCTTTTATTGTTTTAATACTGATGATTTTGGCATACAGCTCATGAAAACCCCAAATTCCTATCTCAATAAATTAGCATATCATGAAAAGGTTCTCTAAACGAGCTATTAACCTAATCATCTGAATCAACTAATTAACTCTAAACACCTGCAAAAGATTCCTGAGGCTTTTAAAAACTCCCAGCCTGTTTCATTACTCAAAACCGCAATCATGGGTAAGGCTGCCGACCTGACTGCTGTCCAGAAGGCCATCATTGACACCCTCAAGCAAGAGGGTAAGACACAGAAAGAAATTTCTGAACAAATAGGCTGTTCCCAGAGTGCTGGATCAAGGCACCTCAGTGGGAAGTCTGTGGGAAGGAAAAAGTGTGGCAAAAAACGCTGCACAACGAGAAGAGGTGAGCGGACCCTGAGGAAGATTGTGGAGAAGGACCGATGAGTGTGTGATGAGTGTGAGAACCTTTTCATGATATGCAAATTTTTTTAGAAGGACCTGTATATATATATATATATATATATACACACACATACATACATAAAATGTTTTTATAGTATAGTCTTTAAATAGTCAAACTAAAACTTATTACTGTGAAAATGCTGGTTATTCGACTAATAAAAGCAACAAAGAAATTCTTCAAAAAATTTAAATATTTCAAGACCATCACACTCACCATTCTGCCGGATCTCAGAGACGGTCTCCAGACGGAGCCGATGCTGGTTTCCATGGTGACACTGGCAGCTGCGAGGACACTTGAAGTGGATGATTGTTATGAATATTTGCCCTGGTCTGTCTGAAAACACGGTTTATCTTGTCGGTGTCAGAGAGTCTGGCAGATGAAATGAAGTGCACAGATTAAGTGAAACGCATGTGGACTGTTATTAAACATCACATCATGGGGGTGATTACTGGACAGAAATAGCAACAGTAAACAAACACAGTGTAATCAACTCAGAGTAGCACCGAACAAACTGACATTTGTCAGAATTTTTTGCAGTCAGAACCGCATTTAACAGTAGTGCTTCACAATAATCTGTAAGTATATGTGTGAATATATATACATGTGTGTATATGTACATATCTGTATATGTGTATGTATGGACATAAATGTGTGTTAGTGTGTTTATACAGTATAGGTTTGTGTATGAATGTGTATATATAGGTGTGTATGTATGTAGATCTGTGTGTGTGTATGTGTATAGGTGTATTTATGTATGTACATATGTGTGTGTGTGTATATACTGTATAGGTGTGTTTATGTATGTACATATGTGTGTATAGGTATGTTTATGTATGTACATATGTGTGTGTGTGTGTGTATATAGGTGTGTGTATCCATGTACATGTGTGTGTCTGTATGTATGCATGTATATATTTATATAGGTGTGTGTATGTATGTACATATATGTGTGTGTGTGTGTGTGTGTATAGGTATGTTTATGTATGTACATGTGTGTGTGTGTGTGTATATAGGTGTGTGTATCCATGTACATGTGTGTGTCTGTATGTATGCATGTATGTATGTGTGTGTGTATATATTTATATAGGTGTGTGTATGTATGTATATATATGTATGTGTGTGCATATGTAAATTTGCAACACTGAATAAAATGAGACATTTTGAAGTAGAAAGAATAAAACAGTATATTTTGATAAAACATAGTCCAATAATATTTGCTTTCTTTACAACTTTGAATACACGTATAAGGTCTTCTACGGAAAACAAAAAGCTTCTGCATCCAAGTATTTACTGTCAACATTAAACAACAGAGATATTTCCTGCAGGTGAAGGACAGACAGTAGCTGGATCTGGACGTGTGTCATCACGTGTGTCCCTGCAGGAAACGCTGAAGTGTTTTCTGTGTAA
>JAULUF010000055.1:43410000-43445000 GCA_031834385.1 Semotilus atromaculatus | reverse complement strand
TGTGTCAGTTTATCGTTTAAATGCCCATTTCGTGTGCGTATCCTGGGGGTTTAATATTAAAAAGGCTAAAAGAACATTTTCGTCAGGACAGAAGCGTGACCTTTTCAACGTAACTGCGTATTACATGAGTCACGAACGAGGGCAAGAGGATATTACTGGCAGCGAGTAAAAAAGCCATAACCAGGAAATGGTTAAAACCGGACCCTCCGACCATCGAGGAGTGGGTCAACATAATCCATAAATCTACAGTATGGAAAAGCTTTCCTTTCCTCTCAGGATTCAAAGAGACGTGTTTGACCAAATCTGGACAAAGTGGTCTGAGTATGTCAAGCCCATAAGATCGGACTTTGTATGAGTGTTACAGTTTTAAGTGAAAGAAAAACGTTTCTGTACAGATGCTCTTCCCATATTTGTTCACATAAAAATAAAAAAGAACACCTTGATATTTGGATTGATTTTTAAAGCCTTAAATCTCAGCGTTACAGGAGTGACATACGTGTTACTCGTGGGTTTCAGAACCACACCGACGACCAAACTCTGTCCAATGACTCTCTGCCAGACTCGGTCCACTTCCAGAAGAGCTTCAGCACATCCAGTGTCCATCCCGTCAGCCAGGACATCTTCCTCATCATCCTCTTCCTCCCACAGAGAAACAAGCCCTTCCTGCGGCACACACACACACACACACACACCGGATATAAAGAGTGTGTTCAAGTGTTGACTTTCAATTTCAGCACTTTTAAAAGAGCACCTTTTATGCTTCTTTTTTTCAATTTCTCATTTAAATTTAATATTCAACAATATTATTTGCTCTCCTGCATTGACACTATTTCTTTTTTTTTTTATTTCTTTTTTTGACACTATTATATGAGAACTGAGCTAAGCTGGACGATGACATCACTGTTTTCTCCAGAGTGGCTATATATATATATATATATATATATATATATATATATATAAATAAACTAAATTAATACATTTTTTACAACAAAAATCAACCAACTGGACTGTGACGCTATTTTCTTCTGGAAACAAACTTTGTTGCATTATTTTCCTGTTATCCCTGTAAAGCTGCTTTGAAACACTCTGTGCTGTAAAAAACACTTTATAAATAATTGTGACTTTTCTACTCTATTCTACTTTTACGATCATTAAAAACAAACATCACTTTTGGACTCAACTGTTCAATGTTAATGTTTTAAAAATGAATTTTATCTGTATTTTGTGTAAATGAATGCCAGTCATAACATGTCAAGTGTATATATTAACAGTTGATACATATTAGTCGTGTGTCCTCGTGTTTTTTCAGTTGATTTAAGTGATTGTTTATCATATGTCTGCATTGTGAACGTCAGCTTTAACCCTTTATTAAAACATCAGTGATCCTGGCGTTCTGAAAACTTAATGACCAAGCTGAAATGAACCTTTCTGGTGCTCTTTGGTGTCGGTCAAAAATGACAAAAAAAATTATAATTATTTCAATGAAATTAATGTACTATATTATATTATACTACTATATATTTTTGTTTGATAATGTTTTTTATTTAATATTTTGTATTTTTGGGGGATTTTATGGTTCTAAATTATATTTACGCTATATTTATAAGCCATTAATTCACTTTTTGGGCAAAATCATCTCCAGCATCATCATCTTCCTCCCACAGAGAAACAAGCCCTTCCTACGGCACAATTACAGACAAACCGGATCTAAAAAGTGTGACTTTAAATTTCAGCACTTTTTAAAGAGCCCATATTCATCTTTCTTTAGTGTGTAAAGTTGCTGTTTGAGTATGAAAAAGTGCCTCCATTACAAAAAGAAACAAATTTGCTTTCCAGAACCTTCACTGTCTCTGTTGTTCAGCGGTGGATCAAACGTCACGACCTTCAAGAACCAGTTGATGATCTTTCACAAGTCTTAAAGGGGTCTTATTATGATTTTTAACGTTTTCATCTGTCTATCATCATGTGTAATGTTGCTATTTGATCATAAAAAGTTATTCTCTATGACTCTAAGAGTGTTTCTGACCTCCTGAAACGCCTTCATTGTATCTTGAGTTTCTTCCGGGAACGAACACGTCACAATATTCCTCATTATAATAATTCATACGCAGATTAAAGGGGCGGGGCCTGGTGGAGTGAGTTAGTAGTGTGTTAAACTGGCGGTTATGGAAAGAGGCGGGACATTTCCCAAACACACTCAAAGCATTGACCAATCACAACACACTGATCCAGCCGACCAATCAGAGCACAGTGTGCTTTTCAGGAGGAGGGGCTTCATAGAGACAGGAAGTAAACAGAGCGTTACTGACAGACTGGGAAGAGAGGAGCCGCAACAATGGAGAATAATCAACATTACAGCAGGAAAACCTGTTCTAGTAGAGCCTGAAAACACTTTATAATAGGTAATCCATTTTTATTTGATATTACTATAAAAGTTGAAGAACCTGTTCTGGAGGGAATATCACATGTTCTCTTCCTGATACCAGGTCAGTCAAGGCCACTAATGACTGTAGTATGAGTCTGTCTTTGACCTCCACGTCTCTCTGAAGGTCTTCAAGGAAGTTCATGCCGCTCTAAAGTCAGAACAAACCAATAACAACAGCAGAGAGGAAGACATTTGAGAGGAATATCTCAATGCATATCTAAAAACAAATTAAAATGCATTTACAGTTATGTACTTATTAGTATTGAAGGAATGGAGAAAAAGCACCAAAAGTGCATATGATTTGAGCACTGTATTGCTGAAGTCATATGATGCTTTGCGTATAGAACAGACACAATCTTAATTTGTTAGTCTAAAACCATCATAAAAAGCATGCAAAAAAAATGTTATTGATAATCTTTGTTTTTAAAATACTTTATTTAGTTTAAAAAAATTGAGATATGCATTTGAATTACTGTGTACTTTTTGGAGTTTCGGACAGGGTTATCATAGTTGAACAAAAAAATAAACTTTAAAGGAGATAAAATAAAATATGATTTTTTTTTTTTTTTTTGCTTTTTTTTTTCATTTTCATTCAGTTTAACTCAATGTACTAAAATTACTAACATAAAAATTACTAAAGCTATAGACATTAAAAGACAAAATAAAACCTAATTAAATGGCAAAAAACATAAAAAAACTAAAAAAACGATGGTAACTTTACAATAAGCTCACAGTTGTTAAAATGCATTAACTAACAATGATCAATATATTTTTACAGCGTTTATTAACCTTTGTTAATGTTATATAATAAAATGCTCATGTTCACATTAGCTCAGTGCATTAAATGTTAAATTAACATTAAGATTGATAAATGCTGTAGAAGTATTGTTCATTTGCATTTCATGTTAATTAAAGAAACCTTACTGTTCAGTGTTACCACAACTATTGATAAAAACTATGATACTAAAATAATGTGTTTAATGTGTCTAAATTATGTGAAATAACAGGATACCGGTTTGGAAAGTAGACCGAGTTTTTCATCTTTGCTCGAGCAATTCTATAATATCTCCATTTTAGAAGAAAGTAAACTCATTATTTTATTGGTTCCCACCATTTTATGGATTTAGTTTTTGGTTTTAATTCAATTTTATGAATTAAAGGGCTTGTAAATGTACTTTATCACTAGAAAAAATTAAAAAAAAAGTTCTTAGACCCGAGTCTAGAGCCCTAGAGTTGATTACTGAACCCCACTGAAGCTTTACTGCGTCCGTAGAGTTGAATACCTGCAGTCTGGACTCTAACGCTTCAACGGTGAGAAGAAAGTTGTCCAGCGCGGGGTCTGACGTGTTCAGGGCCGCACCGTCTGATCCGCCACACTGCAAAGCATTTACAGGTTTTACAAAGAGCAAATTCATTTATTTAATAGACTTCATTTAACTCAAATTTCGGAGTATTTTCTCCTTAAAACTGCAGTGAACCAAAGACAGTCTCAAAAACACGGTGTGAAATCACTGGTGTTTCTGACGTCACAAACGACCTTGTAACCAATCAGATCAACATGTGATCGTCAACCAGTGGATCTCTGAGTGAGGGAGGGAGTGGAGGCGGGGCTCATTTGCATATTCATAGAACCGCACATATTAAATGAGGCAAGGGTGTCGAGTTACATTCAAGACATTTTTTTTCAATGAAAAACATTTAAATATGTAATTTTGGTGATCAAAGATGAGTTTCAAGGGATAAAATGATTGACTACAGGGACTTTAATAAATGTCGGAGCATTTGATCAAACTCTACAGACGCTAAAAGTGGGATGTGCAATATAAATGTTGTGTTATGAAGCAAAAGCTTAAGAATGAAACCGTTGACAGACACCATCAGGTAAAATAAAAAATTTAACAATTACATTTTAAAGCCTTGGCAACAGAATGAAAGCCTATTAACAAAGATTGCATCATTTTATAGTTAAATGGCCCTGGGATTAAAAATCGCAGTTTTAATGGGTTTCAATGAGGACTTTTTTGTTTTTAAGGTCCTGAGTGAAACTATTTTGTGTTTCTAGTGCAAAATAGATTTATTAAAGGAAATGTGGGTGAAATAGTCAAATTTACACACCTGTGCCAAAATATATGCAGTTGGCATTAACACAGGCAAAATCATCAAAAAAACTAAACTGAAGAAGACAAAAATGTCCATAAGGACTCGATCAAACTCTACAGAGGCTAAAGTGGGATGTGCAATATAATGTTGTGTTATGAAGCAAATGCTTAAGAATGAAACCGTTGACGTACAGAATACGTGACGGCGCACAGATCGGTGAGCATGAAGTCTCTGAGCAGATCTCCGGGTGAGTCCTGGAACACGAGCAGCATCTGATCCGACCCGCATCTCAGGAAGTCGTCGACGAGCAGAGAACACACTCCTGTCACACACCACACCACCTGACACACAGAGAACACACTCCTGTCACACACCACACCACCTGACACACAGAGAACACACTCCTGTCACACACCACACCACCTGACACACAGAGAACACACTCCTGTCACACACCGCACCACCTGACACACAGAGAACACACTCCTGTCACACACCACGCCACCTGAAACACAGAGAACACACTCCTGTCACACACCACGCCACCTGACACACAGAGAACACACTCCTGTCACACACCACGCCACCTGACACACAGAGAACACACTCCTGTCACACACCGCACCACCTGACACACAGAGAACACACTCCTGTCACACACCACACCACCTGACACACAGAGAACACACTCCTGTCACACACCACACCACCTGACACACAGAGAACACACTCCTGTCACACACCACGCCACCTGAAACACAGAGAACACACTCCTGTCACACACCACGCCACCTGACACACAGAGAACACACTCCTGTCACACACCACGCCACCTGACACACAGAGAACACACTCCTGTCACACACCGCACCACCTGACACACAGAGAACACACTCCTGTCACACACCACACCACCTGACACACAGAGAACACACTCCTGTCACACACCACACCACCTGACACACAGAGAACACACTCCTGTCACACACCACGCCACCTGACACACAGAGAACACACTCCTGTCACACACCGCACCACCTGACACACAGAGAACACACTCCTGTCACACACCACGCCACCTGACACACAGAGAACACACTCCTGTCACACACCACGCCACCTGACACACAGAGAACACACTCCTGTCACACACCACGCCACCTGACACACAGAGAACACACTCCTGTCACACACCGCACCACCTGACACACAGAGAACACACTCCTGTCACACACCACGCCACCTGACACACAGAGAACACACTCCTGTCACACACCACACCACCTGACACACAGAGAACACACTCCTGTCACACACCACACCACCTGACACACAGAGAACACACTCCTGTCACACACCACACCACCTGACACACAGAGAACACACTCCTGTCACACACCACACCACCTGACACACAGAGAACACACTCCTGTCACACACCACACCACCTGACACACAGAGAACACACTCCTGTCACACACCACGCCACCTGACACACAGAGAACACACTCCTGTCACACACCACACCACCTGACACACAGAGAACACACTCCTGTAACACACCGCACCACCTGACACACAGAGAACACACTCCTGTCACACACCACACCACCTGACACACAGAGAACACACTCCTGTAACACACCACACCACCTGACACACAGAGAACACACTCCTGTCACACACCACACCACCTGACACACAGAGAACACACTCCTGTCACACACCACACCACCTGACACACAGAGAACACACTCCTGTAACACACCGCACCACCTGACACACAGAGAACACACTCCTGTAACACACCGCACCACCTGACACACAGAGAACACACTCCTGTCACACACCACACCACCTGACACACAGAGAACACACTCCTGTCACACACCACACCACCTGACACACAGAGAACACACTCCTGTCACACACCACACCACCTGACACACAGAGAACACACTCCTGTCACACACCACACCACCTGACACACAGAGAACACACTCCTGTCACACACCGCACCACCTGACACACACAGAACACACTCCTGTCACACACCGCACCACCTGACACACACAGAGAACACACTCCTGTCACACACCGCACCACCTGACACACACAGAACACACTCCTGTCACACACCGCACCACCTGACACACACAGAACACACTTCGAGAATCTGAAATAGCAGAAAGAATGAGGCCTAATTCTTATATTTAAGTAGCACTTTATATGTATTCACACACACACACACACACACACACACACACACAGTCAAAAGTTTTGGATCGGTAAGATTTTTAATGTTTTTAAAAGAAGTCTCTTCTGCTCAGCAAGGCTGCATTTATGTGATTTAAAAAAATAAAACTGTAATATTGTGAAATATTATGATTTAAAATTAGTTTTCTATGAGAATATATAGAAACCTGTAATTTATTTTATGTGTAAATTTTTTTTCCCAGGATTCTTTGATGAATAGAAAGTTCAAAAGAACAGCATTTATTTGAAATAGAATCTTTTGTAAAATTATAAATGTCTTTATTGTCTTGTGATTCTTCCTTGATAAATAAAAGTATTGATTTCTTTTATTTCCTTCCCCAAATAAATAAAATAAAAATTCTTACTGAGCCATAACTTTTGAAAGGTAGTGTTTAATGTTAAAAAATATTTCCATTTCAAATAAATTATGTTATTTTGAACTTTCTATTCATCAAAGAATCCTGAAAAATTTATAACATTGATAATAATCATAAATGTTCCTTGATCATCAGATCATCATATTATCCTGATTTCTGAAGGATCATGTGACACTGAAGACTGGAGTAATGATGCTGAACATTCAGCTTTGATCACAGGAATAAATTACACTTTACTGTATATTCACATAGAAAACAGATGATTTACATTATAATAATGTTTCATAATTTTTACTGTATTTTTAATCAAATAAATGCACCCTTGGTGAGCAGAAGAGACCAAACCGATCCAAAACTTTTGACTTGTAGTGTATATATATATAAATTTAATAGGTACCAAAATAAAATACACTGAAAACAAGCTTATTATATAATGCATCTTTAACACAAACCTGCATTAGACATATTTATTATATTTATTTAGACAAGTTTAACTCAAGTTTGTGTGTAACAGGACGTGTCCTGAAAGAGCTCCAGCATTTGCATACGATGCATGGAGAAAGATAATATATAATCTGACATTTTCTGCTGCTTTGAAATGTTCCGGTGAAAACGCTAACCTTTAAATGCAGGTTTTAATAGTAAATCCTGTACAGTAAACTCCTGTGCTGTGATTGACAGCACAAGCTCTCAAGAACCCCAGTCTGCTTATGTTTATCGTTTATTAAACAGGCCGAAGCTCGTAAGAAGCGGAGCTGCAAACTCAGGCTGACAGACTCCAGGTCACCAGCTGCATCTCGGGACGCTTTTTAGACTTAAAATTATTTAAAATGAGACAAAAAACAGCTAAACCAGCCAGGAATAGAGATTACATCATGCTCATTATTTTAATTTGTAACTTCAACGACTGACGTTTTTATTTTGGTCTTTTATTTTATGTTCCACGGTTTTGGAAAACGGGTTTGGACCTGAAAAAGTCATGAAAATAAATAAAATCCTAAATATTTCTGATATTGGCCGATACTAATAATAATAAAAAATAAAAATTTTTAAAAAAGACAGATAAATAAAATAAATAAAGTATTCTGTACCATGAAGTATAAAAATATAATTTAATAAAATAATAGTAATAATAATAATAAACAATTACATTCCATGTTACCAGAAATAATAATATTTTAGTTTTGTATTGTATAATTTTAATAAGGTTAAAAAAAATATTTTAAGTACCTTATCTTATAATATTAATTAAAGTTATTTCATTATTTTAAAATATATCGTTAATCCTAGTTCCTGTAAATATAAAAAAGATTCATTTAAAATTAATTTTTATTCGTTTTTATTCGAAATCGTTTTTCTTGTTGCAAAAATATACAAGCTAAAAGCATCTTTTCTTTTCTCTGATGATGACGGCGGGGCAACCTGTCAATCACAAGAGATCCACCAATAGCAAACCACCACCACCCAATCAAAATCAAGCCCCGCCCACATTTGTTCTTGTTCTAGAAGCATTTCACTCGGATATCCGACACTATAGAGAAATAAAGATGAACGCAACTAATGTTGAATGCTGACTTTAACACTTCTAAATCCCAAATAGACCCTCACCTGTAGACGCGAATATAAACGATCTGGGGGGTATTTTAAGCTGAAATTTAGGGGGAAAAAAGGGGCATAGAAGGGGTCATCGGATGCAAAATTAACTTTTATATGGTGTTTGCATATAAATGTTTCTTTGCAGTGTGTGGACACAACCACTATACAATGAAAAAAATCCCTTCACTCCTTTTTTTAATCCTCAAAAAGCCTAAACACTCTCAATAATCAAGCCGTTTGGATTTGAGCAATATGATGTCATAATGCTCATGCTCCGCCCACGACTGCTGACGGACTGTCCCGTATTAGAATATTTCCCATATTAGCATATTTCCCATATTAGAATATTTCCCATATTAGAATATTTCCTATATTTGAATATTTCCCATATTAGCATATTTCCCATATTAGAATATTTCCCATATTAGAATATTTCCCATATTAGAATATTTTCTACATTAGCATATTTCCCGTATTAGAATATTTCCCATATTAGCATATTTCCCATATTAGAATATTTCCCATATTAGAATATTTTCCACATTAGCATATTTCCTGTATTAGCATATTTCCCATATTAGCATATTTCCCGAATTAGAATGTTTCCCATATTAGCATATTTCCCATATTAGCATATTTCCCGTATTAGAATATTTCCCATATTAGAATATTTCCCGAATTAGCATATTTCCCATATTAGCATATTTTCCATATTAGCATATTTCCGGTATTAGAATATTCCCCAACCTCTATTAGCATATTTCCCATATTAGAATATTTCCCAACCTCTATTAGCATATTTCCCATATTAGAATATTTCCCAACCTCTATTAGCATATTTCCTATATTTGCATATTTCCCGTATTAGCATATTTCCGCCCTCAGCCATGTGTATACTGTAAAAAGGGTGCTGTTTTACACAAACATTGACGAATTTTAACCAAAGTATGTTCCAAACTTTACATGAAGATCCTAAAGAATCACACCAACTTGTGTAAAACAGGCATCTGTCGACCCTTTTAATTACTCTAAATAATCCCTCACCTGGAAAGTGTGGCTCCACACGGCGCAGACGTTCCCCTGACTGAAGCTCACGGTGACGAGGCTCTCGTTCCTCTGCGTATGAACCGTCTGAACGCTCAGCGGATGCTCGTACGGGAGAGCGCACACATCCCGCGGGAATCCGTTCTCAAAGCGCACCAGCTGTTTCGTGCTCGTGGCCGCCAGAACACGTGACTTAAGCGACCCGCCGTCTTCCTCCGCGGACAGGACCAGCATGCACTGCACCACAGAGACGTAAGCGTTCGGCACGAAACATGCGGCGTCACAGCGGCCGTCTTCGATGAAGTACAGCGTGTTCTTCGCATCACTCGTAGTGCCTTGAATCATTATTTTTCTTTCATGAAGAGGAAGTTCGCCAATAAACTTGATCGATTTGAAGGGAATCGGGACTTCTTTAACTCCGCCGCTCTGCGACGACGCATAGAAAACTGAGTTTTCGTGACTCCATATCAACATGGGACCCTGCAATATTGAAATATGGTCTCTAATCTCGTACGGTAACGCAAACTCCACATGAAGCGTTCCTCCGACTGAAGCGCATGTGGAGTAAAGCATGTATTTAGAAGCTGATGTCCTTTTCTTGCATGTTTTCAGTAAAACACAAGGCAGTTTCTGCCTCAGTTGCGCATCGAATGCAGAAGCGCAGTGAACGATGTGCGTCTCTGAAGAGCTCTCTTTGTGTATCAGCTGTGTTTTATGATCTGTAACGGAGAAGGTTTGCAGGGTTTGATCGAAGGAAAGATGGAGGACAGAAACTTCTGAGCCTTTGCGATGATCTCGTGTTTTCGAGCTGAAACTCCTGCTCTGGAACGCCAGCACGTCCCCCCCGAACGCCAGCATGGAGACGAGCCGCTCCGCCGCCATCGCCGTATCAGTCGACGCGCCACTCGGGAGATGAGCTGGAGGACAAAGAGGAGAACTTTAACACCACACACTTATATATGCATATCGGCCGATACACAATCAAACCAAAAATTATTCAGACACCAGATATCATTATTGATATGTTTCTACTAGTGTGTGCAGGACACTATAGTTCATTTCTGTAAGTGAGGAGAGCAGAATAAAGTAAACTGGGACATATTATACACAAATATTCTTCATCTACCAGTGACATTTATTAACATTTGGGACTAAAAATGATTCGGACACTTTGATCTGATCATGTTTTCTTCAGTGTTTTTTCTGTAATAACTAATGCTCTTTTTACACACAGACTGAACAACATGAAGCATTGCTTGGGCACTGGTGGAGCTAAACTGGTATTATCTATTATCAGATATTCAACATAATTCATGTGTGAGTCTAACAGAAGGACGGACAAAACCACTGAAATAAACTGAGTCATATTTTATTACCATTTTCTAAACTAAAGTGAATAAACTGAGAAATGTTGAAGGTGTCTGAATAAATTTAGGTTTGACTGTATGTTCATTTTTAATGTTATCGTTATCGGCTCGATAAGAAGATTTGACTTGATATATTAAAGCTGATAAATGATGTATTATTTCCTTCAGCTGAGACACTTCAGATGCGCACTGTTCATCATGATGGTTATGAATTGCTTGAAATATGATTGGAATCACTTCAAAAAAGGAACTTATACAGTAAAAGCGCAGCGCAAGTCCATCATATCGGCTACATAAAATTATGAGAACATTATAATGTGTTTGGGACGTGGCTTTTAACGGGGAGACTTTTGTTTTTGTAATCAGGCTCTCAAAAGTTATATAAAAATTTGGATTTAAATTTGTCGGCCAATAAATCGGGTATCGGCTCAAATATAAAGAATTATCGGTTATTGGTATCGGCGAAGATTTTCTAATTAATGCATCCCTAGTGTATAGCATTGATAATGATGATAGTTTGGTTGAAATCTTGAAAGGAGTTCATGTGAAGGTCACTTTTTGAGTGTCACGTTTGATATCAGGCTTTTATGGCTCATATAGTGAGAATATGAAGGAAAAAACTGCTCGGTTTTATTAAAAAATGTGCAATTTAGTGCAGATGCTGTTTCTATGAAATTCTAATGCTTGTAATGTAAATCAATGAGATCTTTATAACAGTATAGCATAAACTGCATATAAAAAAAATCTATATCCGTCATTAATATGTCTTAGTCAGATGATATTTAAATGCTTAGTTTTATGATCAAAGCTCTGTAGTTTTAACACATAATGCAATGCAATATAATGATGAACCAATAAACGTAAGAGACTTTAAAATTTTACATATTGAAAATATAACAAATATAGAATATTTAACATTCTGTATGCACTATTAAGTTACAGTTAAAAGTGATTATATACATAGTTTCTACAAAAATTTTGTAAATTAGTTTCAATTACTTTGTAACTGATATACAGTGAAAATTGTGCCTTTAATATTAATATGGAAGCCCATTTCCGCCACATAAGAAAAAAAGATCATGCTTTAATAAATCATAATTATGACATATATAATGTCGAAATTGGACATACCAAGTCAAAATTAAGACAAAGTTTTAATTATGACTTAGTTTGTCGTGATTTCGACTTTTCATCTCATAATTGACTCAGTATGACATATTTTAAACTCACTTTCGATATTATACATAGCCTATGGCTTAGTATGTCAATTTCTATGTTATAAATATGGCTGAGTATGTAATAACTTCTACTTTATGTTAATAAATATGACTTAGTGTCATAATTTCGACTTTCGATGTTATGAATGCCTTGGTGTGTCAATTTCGAATTTTCATCTCATAGACTTATAAGTATGTACTAATTCCTACTTTCTATGTTATTAATATGACGTTATACGTCACAATTTCGACTTTTCATCTCATAATTGACTCAGTATGCACTAATTCTGGCTTTTTATGTCATAATGGTTTACAAAATAATGCTTTTTACCCTTATCTGGCGGAAATGGGCTTCCATGTGATACAACATATTAAATCCCGGATCCCGGAATTAATATATGACAAAACTGGTTTAATACTGTACCTCTGCATGACTCTCACACACTGTTTTACTCTGGAATGAATGTGTGTAACTTACCGGTATATTATTCTCAAACGCTTCTTCTCTTCCTCAAAGCGCGCGCGTATTTGCAGCACGTCACGTTTTTCCGGGTATCTCTTAAAGAAACAGTGCTACAGTTCAATCCCCGTTTCACAAATAACAAGAAGTGATGTTGTCATAGGCTTCTAGTGTTTTTAGATTGCGCATGTGATGCAATCATTTGCCTTTAATTGCCAGAGCACATCAGAGGAACTTTATCTTGCTGCAAAAGCCTGTTCAAAGGTTAGTTTGACATCTCCGAGCCAACATGGCGTCATCCCGCGTCCAGTTTCATAAAGTCTGCGGTGTATTCCACTGAAGACCAGGCCACTGCTGACTGACAGTGCGCACCATCATGGCGGAGGCAGGACAGACGGAATCAGAGCAGGTAATCAGACAGCTGAACAAAACAAGCAAAACGCGTTTTATTCTCATCTGAAATGGATTTATAAATAATATCTCGCTCTCTCCAAAAGGACATCGAGAGCAAGATCGAAGAAACACGACAGAGGTTTAAAAGCGAGTATGTTGAGGGTGAGTTAGCAGTACGCTAAGTTCTCAAGCTTCACAATAACATTCATCTCTGAAGTCTTGATCACATAATTGCTTATTAATTCAGATATTAAATAGGAAAAAGTATCCACAATGACATTTAGGACTTTTCAGGATCACGTGTCATTCATTATAAGGGCAATTGTTTAATATTTGATATGACAGCTGTTGGATTCAACTGTCAGTCAGAAATTAAAATTCATGTTTTAATCATAATGCACTAGCACTAGTGAGGAATAAGTAGCGATACGTGCAAAAAGTCAGTCTTACAGTATATGCATATGGTTTTTATGAGATTTGCTGGGATGTACATAATATGAAAATACTCTCATGCAAGTTAACGTAACGTTACGCTTTTAAAACATTTCCTTATCGTTTAATTACCAGGTTAACTTGTAGTGTGCTGTGTCAGAGTAGTGCGTTTAAAATAATTTATTGCTGTGATGCAAAGCTACATTTTAAAGTATATGAAGAAAGAAAACTAAATTGTAATAATATTTCACAATATTACTGCTTGTTTCTGTATTTTCTTTATCTAATAAATGCAGGCTTGATGATGAGTTAAGAGACCTCTTTCAAAAACATTAAAAATAGTAATGTTTCCAAACTTTTGATCGGTAGTGTGTGTGTGTGTGTGTGTGTGTGTGTGTGTAAAATTAATAGGGATGCACCAATATGAAAATTCTGGCCGATAACCGATAAATCAAAAGCCAATGACCGATATATTGGCCGATAAATCTATATCCAAATTTTTATATCATTTTTGAGAGCCTGATTACAAAAACACAACTCTCATCATTAAAAGCCATGTACCAAACACACAATTATAATGATATTTTCATTATAATTTTATGTAGCTGATATGACAGACTTGTCTGCAATGAACTGTATTTTCCTTTTCAAAGTGATTCAATCATATTTCAAGCAATTTATAACCATCATGTTAAACATCTGAAGTGTCTCAGATGAAGGAAATAATGATTTATTTCATCATTATAACATTATTTACTTTAATATATCAGGCCGAAAACGATATATAAAAAAAAAAAAAAATCGGCTGATACCGATATGGTGGCCGATATATCGTGCATCCTTAAAATGAAAAATTAATAAAGATTTATGCATGTCTGTGTATTTACTTCAACTAATTAAATGAAATAACTAATTGATGCCCTGCACTGCTTTCACTGACTCACTCTCTCAGAGTCCCAGGACAGATACGACAGCAGAGACGTGGAGAAGCTGCTCCGGGATGACGCTCTGCTGGAGGGATACCTCACGTGGAGACACTTCGTGGTGGACGACACCTTGAAGATGATCGACGAGAGCTTGCAGTGGAGGAGAGAGTTTCAGCTCAACGGTGTGTGTGTGTGTGTGTGTGTGTGTGTGTGTGTGTGTGAGAAACAGGCTGCTATGAGGAAGTTACTCACATGCTCGACACTTCCTGTTGCGTGAATCTCGTGAAAACAAACACGTCTGGCCACATTTACCAAAAAGAAAATTCAACATATTTTTGGACTAATATGATCTTTTGCAGTGTGAAATTATTTTAATGACAGTTTCCAACCCCATAAAACTGTCTCAAATATTTCTGATGTCATAAATATGAGTCTGTTTTGAGATAAAAGTCGAAATTGACATACTATGTACTAATTAAATCTTTCTGTTATAAATGAGTTAGTATGTCAATTTTGACTCTATATTAAAAATATGACTTAGAAAGTCAAAATTATGACATACTATGTTAAAAATATTACTTAGTATGTCATAATTTTGACTTTCGTCTCATAATTGACTCACTATGTCATCATAACTTTATTTCATAATTGACTTTATTTATAAGATAGAAAGATGAAATTATGACATTCTTATTAGTATGTCATAATTTCGACTTGTCCAAACACGTCTGGCCACATTTACCAAAAATAAAATGAAACTTATTTGAGGACTAATACGATCTTTTGCAGTGTGAAATTATTGTAATGACAGTCTCCAACGCCTTAAAATATGATCAGAAGATGCAGTGAAAGCGTTTATTGACCGCTGTAATGAGCAGTCCTGTAAAACTGATCCATATCATGTTATTAATAGTATTTTCCTCTCGATCCCAATGACAACACGAGTTCCTTATGGATGAATAGTGACTTCGTCTATTTAACATTTATAGAGATTTACAGAATGGCAATTGGATCATAACTCTTTTGTGCTCCTGAGAAACAATTCCCTATAGTTTACTTTCCAATAAAGACTCTTATTGTATGTATTCTGATCTCGAGCGACACACACAATCCTCTTCTTGTGTCTTTCGTCCTTAAAGGAACCATATGTAAGATTGTGGCCAAAACTGGTACTGCAATCACTTTCAAATTACTGTCGAGCGGTATTTGAGTATTTGAAATGAACATGATTTCTTATGTCTAGTGACATATCAGGGCCATTTTATGATTAATTGAAATACATTTCTTACACACGGTTCCTTTAAAACCTTCAGTGTGTTAATTCAGTCATTTCAGCCGATCTGAGCCACCAAACCAGATCAGTGTGTGTTGATTTTCTCTTATCAAATGTTCCTTGTGTTGCAGGCTAAACTGATAGTATTATGATGACTCGTGCAAATGTGATGAATGAATGGTATGTTTGTGTTGTGTTGATCTTCCTGTAGATCTGGCGGAGAGCAGTATTCCCCGGTGGATGTTCGAGAGCGGTGCGGTTTACCTTCACGGATACGATAAAGAAGGAAACAAACTCTGTGAGTGGACGTTCATCCTCCTGTGCATGTTATAAACACCAGTCTTAATTGCAATAAAACGAGCTTTCAGAAATTCAGTGAAAAACGTTGTGGAAATCATGCCTTAATTATTTGAAAATAGTTTTTTTTTTTTACTGATTTACTAATTTTGAATCTACTTGACTACAAAAACATACAACTTTTATTTTATATTATATATATATATATATATATATATATATATATATATATATTATTTTTTTTCTCTTCTCCTTAAAACACTTTTTTTTACGCTTTCATGCCATTTCAGAGCAAGTAGACGTTTTATATTTTTAATATAATTTATTATATATTAAATAGCATATATAGTTAGTATAATTTATAATTCAGTGCAACTTAATAAAAAAAAACTTAAATATAATAAAAATCAAAATTATATATGTGTATATACGCCGGAGCATTTGTCGAACGTTAATTTAACATGCTACAATAAAACCAGTTTTTAGAAAATGCGTAGCGCCACTCGACCTGGCGTGCCAAAATACTTATTTATAAACTTCAATATTTCATACAAAATAATCACAAAACGCTTGTGACATTTTGAAACTTAAATTCGCTGTCTCATCTCTCATCACACTGCATATTTTTTAAATATAATATACGTATATAACAGTATATATACATACACACACATATATATATATATATATATAGAAAAGCACTTCATTTACACTAAGACTAATGAATTAATCACATCTATCATAAAATCATCACACATCTAACAAAACTTTGTTCATATAGTGTATATATATATGTGTTATTATATTTATATACTGTATACACACACACACATTATATAAACAAACGTTTATATTAGATGTGATTAAATCACAGTCTTATTGTAAATGAAGTGCTTTTATTACAAATGCAGCATTGATTTGCACTGAAATTCCACTGAAGAATCAGTAAATGAAAGCCGTCCGCCTGTGTTTCTCGGCGCGTGTGTGTGTGTGTGTGTGTGTGTGGATCTAGTCTGGTTCAGAGTGAAGCTCCACGTGAAGGATGCCAAGACCACAGTGGATAAGAAGAGGTATGTGGCGTTCTGGTTGGAGCGCTACGCCAGACGAGAGCCAGGGATGCCCCTGACGGTCGTGTTCGACATGTCCGAGTCCGGACTCAGTAATATAGTGAGTTATTATCTTTACTCTACACAGACAATAAAATGACCAAAATCAGGTCAAAAAAATGTTTCAATCCTGACAATGCTGAATTTTCACAAATAACTAGTGCTGGCAACGATTAAACGCATCCAAAATAAATGTTTGTGTTTACATATATATATATATATATAAATACACACATATGCATGTATATATTTAAGAAAAATGTGTTCTGTATATATAAGTATAAATATTTTACATATAAATTAGTCAACATTTGAAGTGGATCGCAACTTTTACATGAATTTTGAACATTACACGTCAACTTTTTTTGATGCACTTCAAATGTTGACTTCTGTATATAGAAGTATAAATATTTTATACATTTCATTTTCTTAAATGTATACATGCATATGTGTGTATTTATATATACAAAATAATTATACACAGTACACACTCGTTGCCCAGCACTAAAAATAACAAATATTTTGAGCATTACTCTTTCAAAAGAAATATTTGCATGCATATACTGTATATATAGTTATACATAATTAATGTATATATAATATGCATTTATTAAGTATAAATATTTTATATATAAATAACTATTTTTTCTTAAATATATACATGCATATGTGTGTATTTATATATACAAAATATACACAGTGCAGTTTGTAAACAGAAACTTTATTTTGGATGTGATTAATCGTTGCCCAGCACTACAAATAACATTAATATTTAGAGCAGTCATATTTCAAAAGAACATGAAGCACAAATAATAGTTACAGCCCAATATAATAGTTCAGAGTTAGTTTTAGTGCATGGATGTGCCTCACATAAACCGATGAAGAAAACTGAACCTCGTTTTGCGTTTGTTCTGATTAGTCTTGGGCCGTTATTGACCCATTTGAAGGTCATTATCTGTATTATATAAATGTGATTATATGAGTGGAGGGTGCAGAGGGACAGACGCCCTTCGACGCCTCAACACTTGGCAGATTAAATCTCTTCGGTCAATCCCACTCGCTTGCTTAATCCAAGAGAGTTTCCCGTCAAACAGCAGATCGTCTCGTGTTCCTGCAAACGCTCAGCCTAATCAAACCTAAAGCGCGCTTTAATTAATGCTTATCTTATATGACTGTAAATTGGTTTTGCATGTTTATAATATGAAGGACTGTCATGTGGAAGTGTCTTCATTATGGCGCTAGGGTGTAACGCTTCTCTGCAAAACATCAAAGGATCTGAACATCATTCACACCAACTTTAGCACCAGAATTACCTCAAAATATGACTTTTGTATGATCTCTAGAAACATGATTTTGTATCTCGCTGCGTCTCTATAGGTTATAAAGAGCTTAACGTGCGATATATTTCACTCGCTTTAATTCTGATTCTTGGGGAATTTCTTCAGATTAAATAGTTAAAAAGACACCTTTATTTATACAGCGCTTTTTACAGCACAGAGTGTTTCAAAGCAGCTTTACAGAGATTACAGAAAAATAATGCAACATGTTTCTAGAAGAAAATAACATCACAGTGATGTTTCATTTCTGTTGTAAAAAATGATTAATTTAGTTTTATATATTTATACATTTATATATCGGAGAAAACCGTGATGTCATCGTCCAGTTCAGTTCTGTCAATGCAGGAGATCAATAAAATTGTAGAATATTACATTAAATGTCCCCAGCTAAGCAGCCAAAAGCCAGTCGACAATGCAAAAAAATTAAAAAATATTGTTGTTTTCTTGTAATACACTTTCATTGAAAAGTCAGTAATGCAAAAGGTTAGTAGGAGCAAATTAGGAGCGTCACCAGCTAACAGAGCTAAAGGTTCCTCGAGCGCTCAGTAAACACCAGGATTGCACAATCTGCTAAATGTGTGTAGTTCAGTGCACTAGTGGTGATCGTGTGGATCAGTGTGTGTATTCAGTGTGGGTCACGGTTAGATTTGACCCCAATGTGACCTTTAACACACACTGGGGTCTTGGCTTTTGGCTTGCTTGGTTGGAGACGTTTAATATTCAACAATATTATTGATCTGCCTTAAGGTGGACGATGACGCAATTTTCTTCTGGAAACATTGTTGTATTATTTTCCTGTTACCACTGTGAAGCTGCTTTGATACAATCTGTATTGTAAAAAGCTCCGTGTAAATAAAGGAGACTTGAGTTCATCAGTTCGTTAACTAACGGCTGCTTTACGGTTTAACAAACACTCACTGAAATGCGTTTCAATATTCAACAATTCAATGAAAAATGCTTGATGTACAGGTGAAACTCGAAAAATGTGAATATTATGCAAAAGTTATAATTGTGATGATTATGGCTTACAGCTTATGGAAACCCCAAATTCAAAATCTCAGAAAATTTGAATATCACATGAAATCAAGAAGAAAAAAAAGGATTTTAAATACAGAAATGTCGGCCCTCTGAAAAGTATAATCATGTATATGTATATAGTTATATATACTAGATATATTAGTTTCACCTTATAATTTGAATTACTGAAATACATGAACTTTTGCACGATATTCTAATTTTTCCAGTTTCACCTGTATTAAATAAATTTAGTGGTAAATTTGAAATCCTTTTTTTTATTTTTATAATCCCAGTGAATAAAATGCTTAAAAAACGAATGCTTTCCAAACCAAACCCCCCAAAACCATGTTTTATAATAATGTAAAGCAGTCTTGCGCACTACTAGACAGGCAGATATATTTACCGCGGTATGAGTGGTATTTTAAGCAAAATTACAGTATACACCATTTCATCCAGCTCTATAAACTATAGACATTAAATCAATGAAATAATGTAAAACTCCTAGAACAGTTTAGAGAAACATCACGAGATTTGGTGCTTTGGTGCATGTTCACAATAACAGTTTAAATAAATAAAAGAATTATTTAAACTATGTTTTACTTCTGATATAAACATTTAGATTAAATATGCCAAATTCTCATTAAAGAAGTTAAACTCTTAAACTACATGAAATCATTACTGAGAAGTTACAAAAAATTTTATATTCAATAAATAGAAATATTAGTTGTGGAACACGTGTCCTCTGGCACGCTGTGTTTTCATGTTTTAACTACAGAGATAATTGCTTATCATGATAATAGCAGATTGTCTGAGAAAATAGTTTCGTGCAAATAATGCACAACAAGGTCTATCAGTTTCCATTCAAATTATGAATCAATTACAAATACTATTTGGCCAGTGGAAAAGATTGAGAAAAACTTTCTCTGAAATGTATTTTACACTATTTGATTTATGTATTCAAAAACAAGGCAAGGATAGGCTACTAAATGTTTTTTATTAATGTAATGTGACGGCGCACATCCATATTTCATATTTTCCTAATGTCTTGTACCGTTAAACATGTCATCACGTGGATGAATAATCATATGCAAATGATATGCAGATGAGGATATGCATAGTAAAACGAGGCGTTGTAAGCTCATATATGGTTATTTCGGGGAGGAGACGCGCGTGCGCACGATCTTCCGCTGACTGGGATTATAAAGTGAATTCAGGTTCTGGCGTACGAACGGTTTTATAAGTCTGAATATTTTTTTGCGTACGTCATTTTTGGCTTTCGGCGCACGTACACTTTTAGTAAGGATCCATACGCACAGTTTTATAAATGAGGCCCCAGAACATTATTCACACCAAGTTTAAGGTCTCTCCTTAAAGCTCTCTAGCGCCACCATCAGCTTAAATTATGACTTTTTATGATTATAAATTCTACATGAATGGCAAAATAAATCTGCTGTTCTTGACGGTTTTGCTGCGTCTAACGTTCTGTCCTGTGTTCTTCTCTTCTAGGATATGGACTTTGTGAAATACATCATTAACTGCTTCAAAGTCTACTATCCAAAGTTTCTTTGTGAGTGTATTCTGTTTATTCACCCTTCTGTTATAGCAGACTTGATGAAAAGCCAATAATTAAATCAAATGTAATAAATACTTTTAACAAATGAAGACAAAACTTACTAAAAAAGATGCCAATGTGCTGATAAATTATTGAAATATTAGTAACACTTTACACTTAAGGTTCATTAGTTAATGCATTTACTAACATGAACTAATGATGAGCAATACATTTGTTACAGTATTTATTAATCTTTGTTAATGTTAGTTAATAAGAATACAGTTCACAGTGCATTAACTAATGTTAACAACACAACCTTTGATTTTAATGACGTATTATTGAATGTTGAAATCAATATTAACTAATGAACCGTATTATAAAGTGTTACCGAAATAATAACTTAGTATCTCAGGGGACTTTTTAGCTCAAATGGATTTGGCTGACAAAAAAAAAAAGTTTGGGAATCTCGTATTATAGAAAGAGATTTCCCAAACCGTCCTCATTTCACATATCATAACTTTCCACAGTCACTTGGTTTGTTCAAACATTTATGTATTTTTTGTTTTAATCACAGCCAAAATGATCATGTACGAGATGCCCTGGATCATGAATGGTGAGTTGTGATTGGTTGATAAATGACAGATCTTTATAATGATGCCCATTTGTCCAAACTATGAACCATCACTGAACTTTCTTAAGCTGGACTGACGCTATTTTCTTCTGGAAACAAACTTTGTTGTATTATTTTCCTGTAATCTCTGTGAAGCTGCTTTGAAACACTGTGTATTGTAAAAAGCGCTGTATGAATAAATGACTAACGTGTGTGTGTGTGTGTGTGTGGCAGCCGCCTGGAAGATCGTGAAGTCGTGGCTCGGCCCGGACGCCATCAGTAAACTAAAGTTCGTCACCAAGAGTGACATCCAGACGTTCATCGGCCCCGAACACCTCCCGCCGTACATGGGAGGAACGGTACGTACATACAAGAGGAGGATTACTGTGAACTGGGGCTTTGGCACAAATTTCATGTTTCCATTTCAATTCACAAGCTTGCAATAGCTTTGCAAGTTATTTTTCTATCTAACTATTAGGGCTGGGCAAAAAAGGAGTCCTATAATGCCCTTTTCACAAGCTGTGAAATAAGTCTCTGATGTCCCCAGAGTGTGTATGTGCTATATGAGCTCAAAATACCCCATAAATATTTCTTATATCATGTTAAAATTGTCATTTTTTGAGGGTGAGCAAAAACGTGCAGTTTTTGTGTGTGTCCCTTTAAATGCAAATGAGCTGCAGCTCCCGGCACAGAGGGCGGAGCTTCAAGAGCTTGTGTGTGTGTGTGTGTGTGTGTGTGTGAGTGTGTCAAACACAGATTGAGCGATTACATGAGACCTAATTGATTTCAGTAAGTTGTTCATGATTATTTGCTGCTGTAACTATTAGTAAAGAGGAAGAGATGATCGGTTCAACTGCGATCTGTCAGCACACATTAAAGAGACACAAACACATTTATTGCTTGTATTTTGTTATAAAATTGAAAGCTGACTATCAAAAGTAACAGCCTTTTGATATGCAAAGCCTTTGATATGCTTTATACAAAGCCTTTTCGATTTATTGAATGGGAGGCGCGCTACAAATCATGTTTAGGGAAGAATCCATATTTTCAGCCCAGCCGTAGTGTTAAAGTCCCTGTAGTTGATCATTTTATCCCTTAAAACTCATCTTTGATCACCAAAATTGCATATTTAAATGTTTTTCATAAAAAAAAAAAAAAGGTCTTCATGCCTTAAAATATCTCGAATGTAACTCGACACCCTTGCCTCATTTAATATGCGTGGTTCTATGAATATGCAAATGAGCCCCGCCTCCACTCCCTCACTCAGAGATCCACTGGTTGACGATCACACGTTGATCTGATTGGTTACAAGGTCGTTTGTGACGTCAGAAACACCAGCGATTTCACACTGTGTTTTTGAGACTGTCTTTGGTTCACTGCAGTTTTAAGGAGGAAATACTCAGCAATGCTGTCGACTTATGAACTTACACATGTGTGTCTTAAAGCATATTAAAAACACCACATAGACATATAAACAACATTAAAAACTGGATTTTCACTACTGGGGTAAAATATGTCAAATTTAAATATTTTACTTTAAGTAAAATATGTCTTTAATATTTGTGGTAATATTCTTGTTTTATCGGATAGGATCAGTTTAAGTACAGTTATCCGCCTCTCCTGGACGACGACTTCCAGAGTCCGATCTGTGAAAACGGTCCAATCGTCAGCGAGGATGAGAGTGACATCAAGGATTTAGAGTCCGACTCCAAAGAAACTCTCGAGTCCAGTTTCAATGCGGAGCAATCCATCAGACCAAAGAAGGTATACCTCGCTTCCTCACGTCTAGGTCACATTTCCCCCAAAAAAACAAAGAAATTATATTTTGCAATGCATTTTACGGGTTTGCATCTTTTGAATTGGACAAAAATAGTGCAAAAAATATAGTTTCTGGCAAAACCTTTTTTTTTTTTTTACATGAACTATTGATGATATGAAATTATATTTTGCACAATTTTTCTTTGCAATGCATTTTGCATACGCATATTTTTGGATCTTGGTAAACAAAAAAAAAACGGTGCACAAAATAGTAACTTAATTTTCTGGTGAAACTTTACAATGCGATTTGTTAACAAACTAACAATTAACAATACTTTTATTTAGCATTTATTAATCTTAATTTGTGTTCTACATTTACTAATACAGTATTAAAATCAAAACTTGTATCTGTTAACGGGTTGCATTTTTATGAACTAACATTAACAAAGGTAATAAGTGCTGTAAAACATATTGCTCATAGTTAGTCCATATTAACTCATGTTAAAAAATAGGCCTCATTGTAAAGTGTCACTTATGCAAAATATGATTTTCTTTCTTTTGATTTTGAAATGTGGCCCAGACGTGTTCCTGATTTAACTCCTCTAGGCCTGATTTACGGCTGTTTCTAACAGTGATTAATTTCTTACGTTTTGAACTTCTGTGCATTCTTCTTACTTTTGATTAAATCATGCAATAACGCATGCATTTGCTTCTAAATCAAAACATCTGCGAGTTCCAATCAAAGCATGCTAATGCTGCAGCTTTAATAACGCGGTGGCCGAGACCTTGTCATGTGATCAGGTGAATATCAGGCTGGACAATATTTATAATTAAAATAATAATACAATTTGTGATGTTTTTCAGCATTTAAACAATGTTCAATGATAAATAGCAGTATTTACCCACGTATATTTTGTTACTAAAACATCATTTAACATTTTGTTTATAACTTTCAATGCTGATTCACACATTCAAGTATTGATAAAAAAAAGAATGCATGAAGCCAGAATAAAAAAGCCTTTTGTTCTTCGTTTTGATATATTACATGTTCAGATATTCATACAACAAAAGAAAATGATATAAAATATTGGCAGTGGCTGGCAACTTTTTTTTTTAAGGGTGGTAGGGAAAGAGTTAATTTTTGTGATTTTCTTTACGCTATGTGCTTTTGTCATTAGTAGTTTTGAAAAAATATAGATATATTTATGTTTTAGTTTAGTATTAGTTGATTTATTTCCCGTTCATAATTTTAGAACTTCAACTTAAACATATGAGTTTATTGCCAGGGCAACATTTTTTATTTAGGTTTAATTTATTTTGATGGTTTAGTTATTTATTTCCAGTCCATAATTTCGGTGCTTCAACTTAAACTTATGTTAGATTATTCTAAAAATGTTTAAAATTTTTTTTTTTTTACTATTTTTTATATTTTATTGCAGCTTTATTTAAATGAAGACATTTTTTAATAGCTTTAGGTTTACGATACTAACCCGGGTTGTGCTGCTCATCCGTCACGGTCACTCAGCCCTGATCGCATCAGATCTTCTGTTCTGTCACTGTATCTGTTCGCAGACGTGTTGATTGACGTCATATTGAATGAACATGCTAATTATGATAGCGACGGCTAATGCGCTCAAACATCATTGATCACTGCAGATTCATCATGTGACTCAAACTCTCAGCATGAGCTCACAGGTTCAGATGATTGATTTGTGATTGAGATCTTCACTCATTTGAGTGTAAAGGCCTGTTTACACCAAGAACGAAACAATACTATATTAGCGTATATTAGCGTCCACACCAGCTCACGAATCACGATATTGTTCTGTTTATTCTGTAAATGTTCAAGCTCTTTAAAGCAGGATGGATTCTGATTGGCTGTCAATGTTCTATCATTCATCAGCTGGGAAAAAATCGTTCTGAAAATGATT
Organism: Semotilus atromaculatus; assembly: GCA_031834385.1. NCBI lineage: Eukaryota > Metazoa > Chordata > Actinopteri > Cypriniformes > Leuciscidae > Semotilus > Semotilus atromaculatus. The sequence continues at coordinate 43,419,526 of JAULUF010000055.1, read as the reverse complement.
CCAACGATATCGTTTCTCTGTGCCGTTATTGTTGTACTGTGGACTCTGCTTTCATATTTAGAATTATAATTTTTTTAGAACTATATCTTTATGGTTATAGTTATCGTCCTTGGTGTGAGCAGGCCATAAGGCTGCACGATATATTGGGAAAAATATGTATATTGCGAAAAATATGTATATTGTGATATGGCTTTGTGCGATTGTCAAATCCAGGTAAATATATGCGCTAGTGGTTTCTGATTGAAGCGTGTCATTTCAAATGTGTAGTTCATGATACAGCGTCAATGGTTTGGTTCATATAAAGTCGCAATTGCAAGTTATAAAGTCAGAATTGTGAGAAATTCACAATTGCAAGAAATAAAGTCAGAATTGTGAGATATAAACTCGCAATTGCAAGAAATAAAGTTAGAATTGTGAGATATAAACTCGCAATTGCAAGAAATAAAGTTAGAATTTCGCAATTGCGAGAAATAGTCAGAATTGTGAGAGTTGCAATTGCGAGTTGTAAAGTCAGAATTGCGAGATATATTGCAAAGTCAGTATTATCTTTTAAAATGTTTTATTCTGTGGCGGAAACAATCTTCCATAAAAATCACCCCATTCATTCTAGAATGATCTATTATTTTCAAATAGAAATATCCAAGTCATCATTCCTGTATTTTCATTTCGCAATATATATCGCAGAAAAGCAAAACAATGCAAAGTCAGTTTTTCTCCAATATCGTGCAGCTCTAATCGAGTGCATTAAAATCCCAGTCAATCTCCACAGAGCAATGATTCCTGACTGCAAGTTTCCTAACATTATATTTTGCTTCAGATCAAAGGTTCATGTTTGATTTGATTCCCGGCTTTTAACTTTTTCCATAATAATTTCGAGGATTGTTCAATGCGCTCCGACATGTTTTCTGATGTCCCTCTGTCTGTGTCTTAAACAAGGACTGGTAAAAGACACTGTAGATGTTCCTACAGCCTCAAGTGCCTGAAGCTTCCAGAGCCAAACCAGACTCATCTGTCCACTCCATTTCAACACACACACACACACACACACACACTTGTGTTTGTTCACCGCTCCCGTTTCACATGTTTTAAAGCATTTCAGTGGCATTGCACATGATTTTAATCACTCCCATTGATTTCTCTTTAACAAACTACCGTCTGGTTACGGGGTTTATTCAGTTTGATCAATCAAAGCTAAATGAAGTTTTTTTTTCGTTGCTGCAGTTTTACATTGTTATTTTTGTGTTATGATGTTAAACTCATAAGGGCTCAAACACACTAAAGTTTGCTGTTGTTGGAGCGAGAACCGGTTCTTGAGTTTCTGAATCTATAAATCAATACAGTGACAATATCTTGCAAAATTAGTCAGTTATGAAACCATTTAGATGAATTTAAATCTGCAACGTCACAGAAAAATACAATGTTTTATCTGAGATGTGAGTCTGAATTAAAAGTGTATAAAGAGATCCTGCACAATCCTGGATAAATTGAGAATCACGATTTTTTATTTTGTCTTTTCAAATTGTGATTCTCTCATGATTCTGAACAGACAACTAAACAAAATAACAAGTAATTTACTAGATGTTCTGACAAAATGTTAATTGCTACAGTCATTTTGAACATTTTTAATTAATTTGAATGAATGATTCAATGACTCACTCATACTTTTTTTATTACTGGATGAATCAGCGTTTTTGAACGAATCTCTTGAATGAATGATTCAATGACTCACTCATACTTTTTTTATTACTGGATGAATCAGCGTTTTTGAACGAATCTCTTGAATGAATGATTCGATTAACTGCTACTTTCTGTGGAACACAAAAGATGATATTTTAAAAACATCTTGACGTTTTTCGTCCAAATAATGACAGTAATTGTGTTGTTTGGACCTCAAATTTCTTCAAAATATCTGTATTTTTATTTAAAGTGAACGATCTCTTTAAGACTCAAAATACTTAAATCAGTGTAGTAAATGATTCTTCATATGAATGCATGTAGTTAAACATACTCAACTGATTTGGTTTAATAAAAAAAAATAGAGTACAGTAAAAATAAATAAATAAATAAATAAGAGTACAGTATTTTTTAACAAGCATTAATTGGTTTTTAATCTAAAAGCATAATTCGGGTTTCTCAAACACAATTATGGTTACATTTTCTGAATCTGACTGTCAAAAACACAGTAAATCAATTGATTCCAAGGCCGTAAAGGGAAAATCACGGGGTTTTGTGAACATGTTCAGGCCAGGGCTTTCAGAAACACTGATGCGACTCGATTGGCTGCACGTAACGAGTGTGTGTGAGCCCTGAAGCCGCACGTAACGAGTGTGTGTGAGCCCTGAAGCCGCACGTAACGAGTGTGTGTGAGCCCTGAAGCCGCACGTAACGAGTGTGTGTGAGCCCTGAAGCCGCACGTAACGAGTGTGTGTGAGCCCTGAGAGTTAACAGAGGAACCGCTGTACACCACAGTCATGTGATTGCCTTCTTCATTACTGTATCGTTATGATCATTAACCATTTATAACATCTCCAGTTATTGGTATTATAGACCCACTAATCATTTCAGTTTTGCACTAACACTCAGTTTAAAATGAAGCTGAAAGTGACTTTTTTAAAACATTTCTACACATTTTTAACATTTCATATATTAGATCTCCGGTATTTTAACAACACTATGAAGTCTGTTTTTATTTAGAAAATGTTTGTTGTTATTATGAGTGATTTCTCTGATCGATACTGTGATTCAATACTGAGTGTTTGCCAAAGATGGATATATAATACAATATAATCATTTCATCACTAATGGTCAATTAACTGGTAACACTGTAGGTTCACATTAGTTAACATGAACTAGCAATAAACAGTACGTATTCTGCAATTCCAAATGTTAATTCCAAAATTTATGAATATTTTATTAAAATCAAAAGTTGTATCTGTTAATATTGTTTAATGGATCTGACATGAACTATAACTATGATCAGCTTGATTGTTTTAACTAAACACTGTAATCAATGCATTAACCAACATTAACTAATGGGAGCTTATTGTAAAGAGTTACCAATAAAATGATGATTGATTGATTTACTGACGCACTGTAAAATGTAATCTTGTGTGAAAAACATTTCATGTAATCTAGTTCAGCTGTTTAATTTTTTACGTTTTCAACCAAACACTGAATAAAGTCCAGAACATTTCAAATCAAACCTGCCTGTTTAATCGAGGAACGCATTGACACGGTGACCTTTGACCCCCGACACACTGATCTGGGGTTCGGTCACGCCAACTCTGTTTCACACACTTCTGCTGCATGAGCACAAAGAAAGTGTGTGTTCAGCAGTTTTCACTTCTCCCATGTGTGTGTGTGTGTGTGTGACAGAGTTCTCAGTATTAAGACAAGTTCCTGCAAGGGTTAAAGTGGTGTGTGTGAAGTCACATGACACGAGGGCTGGTGATCACATGGGCCTGTTGTTCTGATTTGGGCTTTGTGTTGCTGATGCCATTGATCCTATTGGGAATCACATAATAGTTGTGGCCTGCTTAACTCTGTTGCTTTTCATTTCAACAACGTGTATGACAAATGAATTGCAATGTTTAATATACAAAACATTAATTTCCAGATAAAATAAATAATGCATACTATAATATAAAATCATAAAACCGCTGAAATTAGCATAATGTTTGACTTTTGTGATGCATTGATCATTGATCTCATTGTTAATTTGTATAAAGTTACGACCTGCTCAACTCTGTTGCCATAACTTTCATTAAAAATGAAAAGCGTATTTATTGATCTATTTAAAAAAATTAATAATAATATATATATATATATATATATATATATATATATAAATGTTTTTATCTGTATTGAAACCCTCTCTTTCAATGTCTTACGTATCATTTCTTGTTTGTAAAATGTTTAAAAGGTTAATCGTTTCAAAAGTTCAGAACACATTCATGCGCCAGAAATCGGAGCTGATGTCATGCATATCCATTATTATCAAAATGCAAAATGTCCATGTTCTGTGTTTCGCAGGTGAATTTCATTGAAGACGGTCAAAGGTCAGATGATCTAGACCGAGGAGAACCTGGACGACTGAGAGGCGCCAGAAAACCCACAACCACTTTCAAGGGCACACTCCTGCACATCAGGTACACACTGTCTGCTCCAGATAATCAATGTTTTACTAAAGGAAGAATCATATTTAATCATTTTCATTTATATGCACCAATATCACAATACATAGTTATGAACAGCAATATTTAAAGGGTGCACCGATATGAAAATGTTGGCCGATACCGATAACTCTCTAGGTTTGAAAGCCGATAACCGATATACGTAAATCCAAATTTGTGTGTAATTTTTGAGAGCCTGATTACAAAAACTAAAGTCTCACCAGTAAAAGCCACGTCCCAAACACAATTATAATGAGGTTCTTCTTATTATTTTATGTAGCCGATATGACAGACTTGTGTTGCACGTATTTTCTGTTTTTGAAGTGATTCCAATCATATTTCAAGAAATTCAAAACCATCATGATGAACAGTGTCTCAGCTGGAGGAAATAATGCACTCTTTATCGGCTTCAAGATATCAGACAAATTTTCCGTTTGGTCCAATAATGATATGGTGGCCGATATATCATGCATCCCTAAAGATTTACAATATATGAAAGATGACACATGGAGACTTTACTGAACATTTCTAAAATGAAAAAGAATCAGAGTTTTGAATCAATTCACTGAGGCGGACAGTTTGAACTGTTTTTTAACCGTTAGTAAAGTGTGTGTGTGTGTGTGTGTGTGTGTGTGTGTGTGTGTGTGTGTGTGTGTGTGTGTGTGTGTGTTCCTCCAGTCCAGCAGAGGAGCTGAGCTTCGGTGCTAAAGAATCAGAGAAGAGGTGTTTGATCGTCCTCAACAACATCACCAAAAACCATGTGGCCTTTAAGGTAAGACTCCATTATCACTTTTAAAGCGAATCCCGACCAGACGTGATGCGATTAGCAATTAGTCTGTCCACAACAGAAGCGACAAAATCAGTCACAAATCACAGCCAATCAGAAGAGCGTGTGGGCGGAGTCTCAGTTCAAGCGAACTCGCAACCAAATGGACAAACTCGCAACCAAATCAAATATTACACCATTTTAACATAAGAAGAAAAGGAGAAATGTCTTAAATTATACTTTCATGTTTCAAAATATAAGTACACATCACCCTGTGGTGAAAATCCAGCTTTTAAATGATGTTTATATGTGTATGTGGTGTTTTTAATATGCTTTAACACAAGCCATGAGTAAGTTCATAAGACGACAGCATTGCTGAGTCTTATGAATTTCACATACTTCACCACTAGAAAAATTAAAATAACTGTTTAACATCAAAGTATTAAGCAATCATGTAAGAGTATTTCTCCTAATATAGAAGCTTTTTGGCCTAAAGTGTTCTTCAGTGCCCGGCTCAGAGTACATGACATCATCAGCCGGCTCTGGCATGATGTCAGATGTAGAGACTGAACCGGTGTCCTGTAGAAAACCTGCATGTTAGAGGGCGCTATGACATCGGTTTATTTTTTACGAATATTCGGTTAATTTTTTCTGGATTTCTTTTGTGTGTGTGTGTGTGTGTGTGTGTAGGTACGGACCACGGCTCCAGAGAAGTACCGAGTAAAGCCCAGTAACAGCAGCTGTGAGCCGGGGTCCAGTGTGGACATCGTGGTTTCTCTTCACGGAGGTGAACGCCTCATCAACAACCGGACTCTGTTCTGCCGTATTACAGAAACCTTCTCTTACGTCTTAAAGGGATAGTTCACTTTCAAATGAAAATTAGCCCATGATTTACTCAAGTCATCCTAGGTGTATACAGGGCCGGATTAACCATTAGGGCAACTGGTCACTTGCCCAGGGGCCCCGGACATCTAAGGGGTCCTGGCACCGTCAAATATTATGTTAGTTAAAGCTGCCGTCGGCAACTCTGGCTGATTGAGTGACTTAGGCAAAATTTTTAATGTTTACAACTCTGATGCCCCTCCCCACTATCAACGAATCCCCTCCCACAGAGTTCGAATTCGTTCTTAGTTATCACATTACGCTGAGGCTACTGTACATATACATCTCCACTGAGCCATGCAGAAGCCTGATTTGTTCGTAGAAGTCAGGGTTTCCGCGGGGTCTTAAAAAGTCTAAAATTCGGAACTTTAAATTTAAGGCCTTAAAAAGTCTTAAAAACGGCCAGATTTTCATCTGAGGTCTTAAATTTGATTTAGTCAGGTCTAAAAAAGATTTTACCCTCGTTCATTTCCCAAAACTCTGGCCGCAGAAAGTTATTACAAAGTAGCAAAAATTTGGCTGAAATATGTGAGGTTTATCTTTTAATAAAACTATTTTTGTAAAGACTTTATTTTAACTTGTACATGTTAGTAGATAACCTGTTGCAAGACACTCCTTTAAAATCTGGCCATCATTTTTTAATGGTATTAAGTTTATGTAAACAAAAAGTGCATATTGATGCTAATTTTATTTGTTATTTGCTGGGTTTCAACATACATTTGGCAAATTGATTTCATAATAATCATGAATTATGAATAATAATTAATAATAATCATAATCATTAATAATCATGCCATTTCATCTCTAGTTATGATCAACTAAAATCAACTATAATTGTGTTTTTACAGTATAAAATGCAAAGTACAAATTTCTATACTTTCTGTAAATGTTCTTTTCTCTGACTCTCTTTCACACACACACACACTCAGTCTCTATTAGGCTATTAATATGCTGTTTTGTAATGTAAATAAGTATGAAATGAAAACTATTCTATTTGAGGGCGAGTTTGTTTGAACCTATTTTCATTTTAGGCCGAAGGTTTTGGGCATTTGGCACGTTGTTGGGTGTGGAAGGTTACTAATGTGATTGCTTTACCTGTAAATTAAATTAATGCTTTTTCAATTACTGAATTCATTTAAATAAATCATTTTCACAGAATATTTTTTGATTTTAATATTTTTTTGGTAATGCGTCATGTAGGTCTTAAATTTCAATCTTTATGGTCTTAAAATGTCTTAAAAAGGTCTTAAATTTGACTTACTGAAACCTGCAGAAACCCTGGAAGTGCTCTTGGTGAGAGCGACTTTTGTTACTTGCTTTGGTGGCCGTGAGTCTTGTTGCCCAGGGCACAGGAAATTGTTAATCCGGCCCTAGGTGTATACGGCAGTCTTCTTTCAGACGAATACAATCTGAGTCATATTAATAAATGTCCTGACTCTTACAAGCTTTATAATGGCAGTGGGTCGCAACCAACAGATTGATGCAGAACAACACAATGTGCATGAAATATATCTAATCATTTTGAATAGTGTTTTAGCTAATACGGCATTGATTGATTTTATGTGTGTGTGCGTGTGCGTGTGTGTGTGTGTGTGTGTGTGTGTCAGGCTTCCAGGCGTCTCCACAGGACCGGTTCCTGGTCATGGCAGCAGAAACGGAGAGCGGCACTGGAGTCCCAGAGTTATCTCAGTTCTGGAAGGACGTTTCAAAAGCCAAAATCATGGAGCACAGGTGACGTCTGACACACGCACACACACACACACTTTATTCGCTATAGTTTAGAAAATGGTAAGAACTCAGATCAGTGGATATTTCAGTGGTTTTGTCCGTCCTTCTGTTAGACTCACACATGAATTATGTTGAATATCTGTCAGCTGTTAAATTTAATACACAATTAGATAATACCAGTTTAGCTCCACCAGTGACCAAGCAATGCTTCATGTTGTTCAGTCTGTGTGTAAAAAGAGCATTAGCAGTTACAGAAAAAACACTGAAGAAAACATGATCAGATCAAAGTGTCCGAATCATTTTTAGTCCCAAATTTATGAATGTCACTGGTAGTCACTGTATGAAGAATATTTGTGTATAATATGTCCCAGTTTACTTTATTCTGCTCTCCTCACTTACAGAAATGAACTATAGTGTCCTGCACACACTAGTGAAACACATTAATAATGATATCTGGTGTCTGAATAATCTTTGGCTCCTCTGTATATAGTCATGTGGTCGTCATTTAGAGAACTCCATATTCATGAACAAATGTCAAGGTTAACGAATGCACATGTTGTGAATTAGGCAGAAGAGTTTGTATTTATATGCACAGGACAACTTCTCAAAAAATTTGAAATAATGAAATGTAATTGCAGTTTCTACGGAAAAAAAAAATCCAGAATTGCTGCACAGGTTTGTTTCTAGGGCTGTACAATTAGGCGATTGGCAATATGTGATTGGATACAAGTATGGTGGTAAATTAATAAGAGTTTATTATTATTATTATTATTATTATGATAAAAAAAAACATTATATAAGAAAATATAAAAAAAAATTACATTACAACTAAAGTTACAATACCAATATTTCGGCTGACATTAAACCATCGAACCTTTATCCTGACAGGAACCGCAGGGATCGTGTCTGTGGTTTATCAGATGTTTGCTGCACGTTTGGTCCCAAACGCAGGATAAACGTGTGTGAATGAACACAGCGCTGCGCTTCACTCTGAAACACGTGTGAGATTTCATTTTAACATTAAGCCAGATCATGTTTTTGGCTTTATTTTGATAAATCATGCGGCCATACAAAATAATGCACATAAATATTAGTGCTCTATGTGTCCCATGAACCTTCAACGAGATTGAGTGGATGGAAGCAGTCAGACTGGTAATGCAACGTATGCATTGTCAGAACAAATGCATAAATATTATTATCGATGCATATTGAGAGTGTGTTCAGTGAAGCTGGAGCGGCTGTAACCAGGAGTTAAACTAATATTATCTCACACTAATGAGCCGTTTTCATGTTCCCGCAGGCTACGCTGTCACGTCCTCGAGAGTCCCAAGTCTATTCTGAGCAATTCATTTGACAGTTCGTCAGCGGCGTCCACCAATGAGCATCAGGACCTGCAGACGATGGTGAGAACAACACTCCTTTACTAGTGTGACCACACGTCCTCTTTTTGGACATTAAAAATGCGTCCGGCCGGGATTTCTAGCAAAATATACCAAAATATATTCGGCCTTCGTCACTATTTTTGCATTGCTTTAAGCCCCTCCTTCTCGCACGCCATTGGTCAGTCGTCATGTACGTAACACACACATCGGTCAAACTGCATCTGAGTAGCCGTCTCTCCATTACCCTTCAAATTGCGCACGTTGAAACTGCGAATTGAAAATACGTCCAATGGAAACAAAAACAGCCAATGGAAATCGCAAAACAGTGTTTACGCTCGCATGAGGAGTTTTTTCAGGCAATTCTAAAAAAGAAATATTCGCAAAACTGCAATGGAAACTATGGTTTTTGCGCATTTACAGTCACCTGATGTCGACGACGCGGCGTGATTGGACAGAAGACGAGACAGAGTTTCTTATTAAACTCATAAAAGACAAAAGATTTACAGGAATACTGGATCCTAAACCTCAGAGAAACGCCACAATCTCCTCATATGTGCCGCTCACAGTATAAGAGTCTGTCCTGACATTAATGCTCG
>JAULUF010000055.1:43355000-43402500 GCA_031834385.1 Semotilus atromaculatus | reverse complement strand
CCGGTCCAAAACGACATCGTGTGTTTTTATCACTCACTCTCAGAGAATAAACCAGTTTAATTTATAAAACACGATCATGCAAATGTAATTAACTCAAGTTTGATTTTTTATATATATATATATATATATATATATATACCGGTTCTGATCACTGGTCTCTGGTCACTGTGCGCTTTTACCCAGAACATCACGATGATGTCATCAGAACCGGTCCGTGCGTTTTTATCACCAGTTTAATTTATAAAACATGTTGTGTAAAAATTTCAAGATCATGCAAATGTAATTAACTCAGTTAGACTTTTAATATATATATAGTATTTTATAAAAGTATGACTGAATGTATAAACAATAAAATGACACTTTTTGTCGACACTTTTATCATCACTGTTTTGTGTGCTTTTCTTGTGCCTTGATCAAATTATGCAAATGTACTTTTAAATTGTTACATGTTTAGACATACAGTGAAGAAAATAAGTATTTGAACACCCTGCTATTTTGCAAGTTCTCCCACTTATAAATCATGGAGGGTCTGAAATGGTCATCGTAGGAGCATGTCCACTGTGAGAGACATAATCTAAACAAAAAAAATCCAGAAATCACAATGTATGATTTTTTTTAAATCACGGCACAAATGGCTATTTTGCTTATTATTGACATCAGTGTTATTTTAGTTTTGTTAATATTTTAAATTAGCTTTTATTTTTCTATTTTATGCTAATTTTAGTTTAAGTAATTTCGAAATATGCTTTTGTTATTTTATTCGTTTTTTATTTTTTAAATATTGCTAATTGGTTTTAATTTAATTCGATTACAGTAAATCACATTTTTTATTTTAGATTTTAAACTAAATACAAATGATAAAAGTTTCCTCGGCAGCTAGCTGAAATAACATAACAGTTATTTCAGATAAAATTATTATAAAATTACTTTATTTGTATTTCAGTTAAAGTTTATTTCAAGTAACAAACGTGTCTTTTTATTGTTTTATTAGTAAATGATAACTATAACTGAACCTGATAAACAAAATGCAGCCAGGATTTACAGACATACTGTTTATTTTATAACAAGCCTGATTTTGTTTGTAAAGTATCAGATGTTAAATGCGTTTTACTGACACGCGTGCTGGTGAAGATCAGTATCACACACACACACGCAATCTCTCAGAGGCTTGAGGACTTTGCATGTCACGAAACCATTAAAGGTGCAGTGTGTGATTTTTAGCGACATCTAGCGGTTCGGTTGTGAGTTTGCACTAAGGGCTCAGCCCACTGCTCACCCCTCCCTTTCGAAGAAGCTACGGTGGCTAAAACGGGACAAACATCGTCATCTGAGACAGCAGAGAATAGCCAGAGTAAACCAAGTTTCTGTACCACAGTCCATTATAAACCACATCATGGATAAAGTTTACAAAGCCACAGTCAGGTGAGGATCAAGGGTCTTAATACATAATATAATAATAGTAATCAGCTGATTATCTCACGAACGTAACCAGCACTTCTCCCCACATAGCAAACAAACCCATAATACAGCGAGGGAGAAGAACATGAAACTATGCAACTATATATTTTTTCTAACAGGGTAGTAAAAGTTTAGCTGGCTAATATGAGCTGTCACTGTGGCTGAGCTGGTTAAAGCATAAAGCCTTTATACTCGACGCGTCCGCATGAGCCCAAAGGTGTGTGCAGCAAAAATGACGTGATTGTAACAGCGCGCGCGCCTCCGCATCCCCTAGACACCACTTACTACACACAATAGGCTTTTTTTCTCTAATTTTGGAAACTCGATCGACTTAAAATGCTTCCAAGATCGACGGGTTGGTGATTCCTGTAACTGTTTTACGGTCAATGACGAGTAGCCTACTAATCAGCAGTCTCACGAACGTAACCAGCACATTTATCCCCACAGCAAACCCATAACACAGCGAGGGAGAAGAATTAAGTTACATGAAACAATCCAACTACATATTTACACCACTGACAAGGGAAAAGTCACTACTCACGATGTTTATGACTAGCTTCTAGCTTTCTGCGGCTTCTTTTTCAAGGTAATGACGAAACGCGCTCTGTAACGCTGTTTGTTCGCTGTCGGCTACGGTAGAAACATGACGTCACAATATGTCGACCTTCATAGAAGGGGGTTCCCGCGGTTATGTAGATATAAATGCCTCATTCTAAGGTAATAAAAACATTACGGTTTATTAAGTAAGTTCTTTAAACACAACTGAACACATAGTTATGGATGTCATATTGTATTTCTGTTAATAGATACTCAATTTTTACACACTGCACCTTTAAGTAACACCCTAGCAACCACAAACAACACCTTAGCAACCACCAAGGATACTCTATAAAGTGCCAGGAAACCAAAAGATTCACGCAACACCGCAGAATTGTAAGATATAAAATGTAAACAGGGTTGCCGCAGCTTTATATAGGCCTAGTTCACTGAAACTAAAACCAGCACTTTCAGCTGGTCGCCATGGAAACCATATAGACATTACAACAAAACAAAATAACCACAACAAAACTTGAAAACAGAAAACGGTGTTACAGCGCCCTCTAGTGACGTCACACAGGTTCTGATCACATGACAAACTCTCAGGATAATTTGCGGGTGGGACATGGTACAGAGTCATGACTTTTTGCCAAGGTCGATATTATTATCCCCCACTTTTTGAAACATCTCGCATGTTTGTCTAATAAGAGGCGATCTAGCGCTGAAATGTGTTGTTTTTTAATCAAGCTCGTTTCGATGTATCGCACAGCCCGACTTTAGGACTTTTGTTCTAATCCGGTTTTTTTTCCTTTTTCTCATCAAAACCAACTATGTTCATCAGTGGTTGTATATCAAGTGTGTGTTAGAATCACACACACTCACACTCTCTCACACACACAATTTTTACTCACTGTGTTGATCAGCAGGACAGATGAGAAACTCTGGAAATGTGTTTTTCATTCAGTGTGTCGAAGGAAATGCCAGGAAGTTTCACAATAAACACTTTGTCTGCTGTGTTTTATTCCTCGCTGTTATTTTCCCCACAGACCGTTTAAAGCCCAGCCGGATCGAGTCTGTCAGAGCCTGATGCGCTTCAGGTGTGTGTGTGTGTGTGTGCACGTGAGATAGAGAGTGTGTGAGAGAGAGAGAGAAAGAGAGAGAGAGAGTGTGTGTGTGAGAGAGAGTAAGAGAGAGAGACAGTGTGTGTGTTAGAGAGTGTGTGACAGAGAGTGTGCGTGTGTGACAGAGAGAGAGTGTGTGTGAGAGAGAGTGTGTGTAAGAGAGAGAGACAGTGTGTGTGTTAGAGAGTGTGCGTGTGTGATAGAGAGTGTGTGTGTTAGAGAGTGTGCGTGTGACAGAGAGAGTGTGTGTGTGTGTGAGAGAGAGTGTCTGTGTGTGACAGTGTGTGTGTTTGAGAGAATGTGTGTGTGTGAGAGAGTGTCTGTGTGTGACAGAGAGAGTGTGTGTGTGTGTGAGAGAGAGTGTCTGTGTGTGACAGTGTGTGTGTGTGTGTGTGTGAGAGAGAGTGTCTGTGTGTGTGTGAGAGAGAGAGAGAAAGCGAGTGTGTGTGTGTGTGAGAGAGAGAGAGAAAGAAAGCGAGTGTGTGTGTGTGTGTGAGAGAGAAAGCGAGTGTGTGTGTGTGTGAGAGAGAGAGAAAGCGAGTGTGTGTGACAGAGAGTGTGTGTGTGAGTGACAGAGAAAGCGAGTGTGTGTGTGTGTGAGAGAGAGAGAGAGAGAAAGAAAGCGAGTGTGTGTGTGTGTGAGAGAGAGAGAGAGAAAGAAAGCGAGTGTGTGTATGTGTTTAACAAGTACAGTAAAATAAACAAAACAATATGATTTATGCTTCATAAAGTTATATATCAGACGGAGGCATGAACACACACACACACACACACACACACACAGCCTCGAGCAGGAGTTTCTGCAGTGCTTTATTGTAACTCGAGCTGTTGTTCAGGATTAACCCGAAGCACATGATGATGGAGCTCGTGATCCTCAGGCCAGAGATGAATGAGTTTCTTCTTCACCATCATCATCCTCTTCGCGCTCTTTCTCCTTCTCCTCGTCATCATCATCTTCGCGCTCTTCATCCTCCTCCTCGTCATCATCATCTTCGCGCTCTTCATCCTCCTCGTCATCATCATGGCGTCCCCGCGGCTCGAGACCTTCTGCTGCCCGAACCGCGATCCCGCCACCGAGTTCGTCATCAGCTTCGCGCCGCGGCTCTTCAGCGCGATGTGCGCGTGCAGCGCGAGCCTGAGCTTCTTCTTCAGCGTGTTGCAGATCCTGCCGAAGCGGAGCAGCTTCCGGTCTCCGCGTCCCAAACCCGCCTCGTCCCTCAGGATTCTGCTCATCATCAGCGTGTGTGACATCCTAGGATGTTCAGGTAACCACACACACACACACACACACACACACACACACTTGTTTAGCTATACTTGTGAGCAGTGTTGGGAAAAGTTACTTTGAAAAGTAATACATTACAATATTGCGTACACTCCCTTAAAAAGTAACTAATTGCGTTACGTAATTATTTTTTAAGAAAAGTTATATTTTTGGGCAAATGTAAAAACCCTTTCACACCAAAATTGAAAGGAATGTAAAGTTCAGGTAAACTCTCTCTCTCTCTCACACACACACTACACACACTCGCTCTCTCACACGCACACTCACACACACACACACACACACACTCTCACATGCACGCATACACACACACACTCTCACACGGACACACATGCACACTCTCTCACACGCACACTCTCTCTCTCACGCACACACACACACACTCACTCTCTCTCTCACGCACACACACACACACTCACTCTCTCTCTCACGCACACACACTCTCTCTCTCTTGCACACAAATGCACTCTCTCACACACACTCTCTCTCTCTCTCTCTCACACACACACGCACACACACACACACACACACAAGATTTGGGTCAGTCTGTCTGTTTCATAAGCTGTTCACTTTTGTAAGATTGTTGAAATTCATTCAGACAAATAATCTGTTCAAATGTTTATAAACTGGATTTTGCCGTAAAGCTGATTTGCATCAATTAATGAATTATTCTATTTGTTCATAATAATGTCTTACGTACACGGTTTACAGTTTGATTTACAGTTTTGCACATTTGTTGCTTGACGCTTCATTAGAAAGAGAACTGCTATATGTGTGTGTGTGTGTGTCAGCTAAATGTGTGCAGATCCTCACTGATCCTCAAATGCATGTTGTGCCAATAATGTTGTTACAGTAAATTACTGCACGTTCTTTGAGACACTTAATTAGTGCAAAACCACACGTGGTATTTTCAGAAGAAGTTTATTTCACGGTTTCTCTCCGATCACAGAGTTAGATTCGTTAGATTCATGATACACTCGTACTGTAGTCTTCTAGCAGTTAAACACATAAAACTGCATGCATTTTACGGAAGAACATTGTTTTGAATAGACACGGACGGTCCTTCCTTAAAACAGTAGTTCACTTTAAAAAAAAACTTTTGCTGATAATTTACTGCCCCCATGCCATCCAAGATGTCCATGTCTTTCTTTCTTCAGTCGAAAAGAAATGAAGGTTTTTGATGAAAACATTCCAGGATTTTTCTCCATATAATGGACTTCAACAGGACCCAAACGGTTCAAGGTCCAAATGACAGTTTCAGTGCAGCTTCAAAGGGCTTTAAACGACACCAGACGATGAATAAGGGTCTTATCTAGACAAACCATCGGCATTTCACAAATAAATAAAAAAAGTTTAAGTTTTATAAGCACAAATGCTGGCCTTGCTCTGTTCTGGGATGCGCGTTCGTGACTCTCGTAATACGCAATTACGTTGAAAAGGTCACGCTTCTGTCCTGACGAAAACGTTCTTTTAGCCTTTTTAATATTAAACACCCAGGATACGCACACGAAATGGGCATTTAAACGATAAACTGACACAAAGACATTTGAATATGTGTATATGGTCCTCCTTCCTCACATTCGTAAACACTGACTCGTACTTCCGCCTATGTTAACCTACGTTAATGTTAGGGATGTAACGATTCACTCAACTTATGATGCGATACGATTCACGATACTGGTTTCACGATACGATTTTCTCACGATTTTTTCAACAAGTGATTAATTTAAGAAATTATAAATGAAAAAGTGACCTTTTATTATTTCTCAGACAAAATGCTGCACATTTCTTTTTAATTTTAAAATATATTTGTCAAATAAAAAAACTACATTGAAATAAAAATAAAAAAATCCCTTCAAGGTTGTTTCAACTCTGTCTGGTCCAGAGGGTGGACACTGGTGCCCTCACACTAAGACTATGTAAAATGAATACCACATTGAGTTTTTTTATTTTTTTATTTATAATTTGTATCATTTCACTAGCAAAAAAAAAAAAAAAAAAAACACATATAGAAAATATGCCATAACCATCAATAAATTATTTAAAAAAAATACATGTACACATTTAGAGAAAGAGATAAAGAAATAAATACAACACCTGGTTGCCACGGAAACTGGCAACAGTTTGGCTCTCGCACTGGTATTAATGCCTTTTACATGAAAACATATGGTGATTATTATTAGTCTACGGAAAGTCAAAATGCCGCCACACCAACAGTCAACATCAACCTCTACGCTGGCCGTCGCCGTGTGTTTGACGGCGCGTGCACACCAGTCTATGGCACACACTGGCGCGGCGCGAGCGGAGCAAACCGAGCGTTTTCAGTTCATTCCTATGGAAGTTGAGTTTGGCTCACACAAGCTCAAGTTCCATGAATGAAGTGAAAACACTCGCTAGCTTCGCGCCATTGTGTTCTCGCTGCTATTGTGGCGGTAAAGCGAGGTTCACAACTTCACAGTAGGCTACAGTAAACGCCCCTGCTGTTTAAAACATGTATCGCGATTCGTTTAACATTTCAACCGACTTGAATCGTCACACATTTTTATAAATTTTCAACCGGTTGCGAGTGAATTGTAACATCCCTAGTTAACGTTGACCTTTTCAACGTGCGTATTACGTGACGTCACGAACACGTCGTTCATTGGTTCTCAGCGACTCATGATCGCCCCCCAGCAGTGAAACATTGAAATTTTGAAGTGTTTTGAAACAGTTATGACGTAATGAAGCCTCGTTTACTGCAATCACGTGACTCTGGCTGGGAAGTTCGTACGTACGAGGTGGGAAGTCGTGTTTGCGACGGCAGGTGCGTTCAAGTCACTTTCGTCGGAGTAAGATGGTGGTGGACTTACTCTTTATTATTACACAAAAATACAGTAAGTATAAAGTACACGCTCTTAACTATTGAATCGGAACAAAAGATTCGTAAAGGTTTCGAAGCTTCATGAAGCAGTGTTTTTAAATTGCCATCACTCGTTAAAATGGGAGATTCTCCGGAGGTTGGAGAGTTAGCGGGTGTGGTGCGCACACACACACACACACATACGCACGTCAAAGTAGCCGGAGCAACTTTACTCTATACACTGATAACCGCGAAAACCATCTCGTCAGGTCCAAAATATAAACGCTTATAACAGGCTTACCATAGTGAATCAGGACTGATGATGTTTTGACTCATGATTTAAATTTCGAACAAAAAAAGTAACAGTGTACCTTTAAATAACAGATTCTACAAACAGTATTTTCATGTTTTCCGATACTCTACTGATTTAGTGGATCTGATGTATTTGTGCAGGAATCATCGTGCGCTCGTCGATCTGGCTCGGCCTTCCCGATGTCATCGACAGGATCTCCGGTGGGAACGGCACTGACGTCTGGCCCGAGGTGTTCTGTGTCGGCAGTGCGGTAAGAGCAGCGTACAGGACCGTAGTGTGTCCACCAAAGCGTTTTGTCACGCGGCTGGCTTGTTTTTTCAATTGTTTTCAAATGGTTTTTAGAACGCCATGAGCGTAACGAGGCGCTGAGCGTTTTTTTTCACGCTGAAGCGCTGAGCGCTTTTTTTACTGGTCACCGAGAGTTGAAGAATGTTCAACTTTGGGTAAAACCATAGACTGTAAAAAAGAATGGACGTAGTGTGCGTGACGTCACCCGTAGGATTCTGAGGAGCGTTTTTGAAGCCTAAAGTGGGCGGAGCCAACCGTCGCCATCTTGGCAGCGCGTCTCCCGGATAAAATAAAATGGGCAAAGAGGCGGGTCGTGGGTGGAGCTGAGGTGCTAATGCTATATGCTACTGGCCTCGCGCTAAAGTGACAGCTGATTGAAGAAGTAAAGCCTATAGTTAAAGTTCATGTTTTTGGCCTTCGAAATACTATAATAATTAAAAGACGTAACTAAAAGTGAGACTATGTGTATCATGATGCATTATTATGCTGCTAGTTAAAAATGTATTATCATGCAGTAATCTTGTGCGTGTGACAGTGATTCATGCGCATATTACATGTCAGTCAGCGCGGCATCGCACGTCAAGTTTGTAAAGAGTTTTATTCAGCCCATTTTGGCCGGCTCTCAATTTCTCAAATGGGTTAAACCAAAGATATTACCTCAGAAGTTCAAGTAAATGCTCTAGAAATCCGCGCTCATTCAAGGGTGTGCATCTGTTGCACGGACGGAGAGAAAGCACTGACACTTGCAGGATTTCATCTGACGGTACTTTTTATTTAACATTAAAAAGTTAAATAAGCATCTGTTCCGTGAGAGCATCAGTACCGTCGAGTGTGGTCTCTATAGACGTTTTTAAATCTAAACTACAAAAAGCAACAAACTTTTCAGACAGCCATTGATTAGGAAACAACGATTGCGAGGAAACACCTGGAAATACAGCGCTGGTTGTGCTCTCCATACTCGACAGCGATGGAATCCAACGGCGTGGGCGAAGGTTTAATTGCTGTATAAAACGAAAAAGCACAAACGCCGCAGAGATGGTAAGTACAGCAGCGGCTGGGATTAGCTGAGGGTGACGCTCGCTAACACAGCAGACAAACGGCTAGCAATCCACCTGTCACTCAAGTGGCCACGCCCTTAATTATGCAGAACTTTAAGGCTTAATATAATTTATACGGATGAGTTGTAAAAAAATTCACCCCCTCACACTCGTCATGAAGGGCAAAATTAGCTGTATAGACCAAAACAACCCTTTGCCACCAGGCTGTAAACATGTTTTTTTTCTGCTGTAAAGTTGGGAATTTTAACATGCGGGAGATACAGATTTGACTCACTTTTGCAGCCGGCCTCAAGCGGCCAGTCGATGAATTGCAGTTTAATTCACTTCCCTGTTGGTTTCAAGAGGGAGATAGGGAGGTTGCCGCTTGGGTAAAACGCAGCGCTCATCACTGTCACTTTTTACCCAGCCGTCCAATCACAGCGGAGGAGGGGCGGGGCTAACACCACACCGACCAACTGTCACAGCATTCTTTCTGTACAACGACATCAGCCAGCAGAGCTAACCGAACAACATGGATGAAACATACATTTTTAGTATGAAACAAATTATCTGAATTTATTTAATTTGAATTACTGAAATACATGAACTTTTGCACGATATTCATATTTTTCTTGAGTTTTACCTGTATATTATATATACTCGTCCAAAAATAAATAAATTAATAACCAATCAAATAAGTGTAAACAGGGTCAGAAAAATAAACGTGTATAAATACTAAAATATAAATAAATAAAAAGAATAAAAACTAAATAGTGACTTTATACTTAACAATAATTTACAATATTAACAATAATAAATATCTGCCAGTGAGGTCAGAAAAATAAATGTAATTCTAAGGGAAAACAAGATTAAAATAAATATATAAATAAAACAAGAAATAACAACCAAATAGTAAGTTTGTACTTAAAACAAGAAAAAAAAAATCTGCCAATGGTGTCAAAAGGGAAAACAAGATTACAAATAAATACTAACAAAACTGAAAAGAATAACTAAATAGTTAAGTAAAGTTCACTTTGTTATAGGCACATTATTAATAATCTAAACATTATGCATTTAATCTCACAAATAAGTCTTATAATTAACAAATTAAAGCCTTAAAAGCTTTAATAAAAAACACTATTTTTTTAATTTTGCTCGTTTATTTAAAATCATATCCTTTCTACCCATTCAAACTGACATTTTTTTCTATCAAATATGCTTTACATGCATATAAATACATAAAAATCCTTATCATCTTTGATTTTAAGTAACAAATAATACTTGGGTTTATTAATGTAAACGATGCATGTGGTTTTGTTTTCATCTCCAGATGTGGATCCAGCTGTTTTTCAGCGCCTCCTTCTGGTGGACGTTCTGTTACGCCGTGGACGTTTTCTTAGTGGTCAAGAGATCAGCTGGCATTAGGTGTGTCCCATCATGCATCTTGTTCGTGTAAGCGCTAGAGCAGATGTTAGTTTAATTTCCTGACGCGCGTGTCTCTGTCGTAGCACCATCGTCCTGTATCACATGATCACGTGGGGTCTGACGCTTCTGCTGTGTGTCGAGGGCGTGGCGATGCTCTACTACCCCTCCATCTCCAGGTGACCATAAAACACACACTTAAAGGGGCAGTGTGTACATTTTACACACTTAAAGGAGTAGTTCACAATTTCCTGATAATTTACTCACCGTCATGTCTTTCTTTCTTCCGTCGAAGAGAAATTAAGAAAACATTCCAGGATTTCCTCCATATAGTGACTCCAATGGGGTCCAACGGGTCGAAGGTCCAGATGTGAGTTTCAGTGCAGCTTCAAAGTCTCGACACGATCCAGCCGAGGAATAAGAGTCTCATCTACACAAACCAGCGACATTTATAACACAATACACATTTATATACTTTATACCACTAATGCTGGTCTTGCACTCGCTGTGATGCGACACACATTACGTCATCAGGGTGAAAGGTCAAGCGTGTTTCGGTTCAGAAATGTAAAAAATTTAAAGAAAACTCCTTCTGATTTTCTCCTTCAACTTCAAAATCGTCCGACATCGTTGTTTTACCTTTTATTTTCTTTGTAAATGGCGTTTGTCTTAGTCTTTGCACGTTCACTGTATACACTAAATCTGTTCTTACGCCTACGTCACGATTGACCTTTCACCCTGATGACGTAATGTGTGTCGGCCCGTTGGACCCCATTGACGTCACTATATGGAGGAAATCCTGGAATGTTTAATTTCTCTTCGACAGAAGAAAGAAACACATGAACATCTTGGATGACGGTGAGTACATTATCAGGACATTTTTATTCTGAAGTGAACTACTCCGTTAATAATAGCAACACTAAAGTCACAGGTTGGATTCTTAGTAAATGCATGAACTGATAACATGTATGCATGGAATGCAATGCATTCTGGGAAATGCTTGACTGAGAGCCGTTTCTGCTCTGTGGGTCTGAACTGAGAGTGTGTGTGTGTGTGTGTGTGTGTCATGTGAGTTGTGAGAATGGCCTTCAGCACGCCGTCCCGCACTACGTCACCACATACGCACCGATGCTCCTGGTGCTCGCCGTCAACCCGGTGCTGTTCGCTCGGACCGTAGCAGCCGGTGAGTGAAATCTGCTCGAGCCCTTCACAGGGATAGTTCACTTTCAAATGAAAATCAGCCCATGATTTACTCAAGCCATCCTAGGTGTATATGACCTTCTTCTTTCAGACAAATACAATCTGAGTTATATTAATAAATGTCCTGACTCTTACAAGCTTTATAATGGCAGTGAATGGTCGCAACCAACAGATTGAAGCTCATAAACGTGCATCTGTCCATCATAAACGAGCTTCACACAGACTCCTGCGGGTTAATAAAGGCCTTCTGAAGCAAAACAATACAATGCATTTGTGTCAGAAAAATATTAATATTTAAAACTTTATAAAGTAAAATAACTTGCTTCCGGCCAAACGAACATACAGATTCCACTTGATGCCTAAAACGCAACTGCGAGTAATGCGACGCACTGCTGATATTAACGACATGACGCTCTACACCAGGGGTCCCCAAACTACGGCCCGCGGGCCGAGTACGGCCCGCCCCCACATTTGAACCGGCCCTCTGAACAAAAATTTCATTTTAAATATGTTTTAATCATATCATATCTGTATTTGATAATACATATTTATGGCGGCAAATCAATATCAATAAGAACCGAGCGCACAACTGATGCTGGCGCACGCGGTAAATGACTTTCGCGAGAGGATAACATCTGCACGCGAGGAAACGGGAACTCGCAAGCTCATTTTGCGCGCGCTCATGACATCTCTGCACGCAATACAAGCCCTCGCGCATGATCATTCCAGTCAGTGGAAGCGCTGGAAATGCTGAAGGCGGAGTTTGACGTGCGCTTCCGTGAGCTACATGTCCGCGCTAAAGAAATCCGCCTTTTTCAGAACCCCTTTGCTGCTGACATTGACGAAGCCCAGCCTTCTTACAGTTTGAGTTGGCTGAGTTACAGAACTGCGATGTTCTTAAAAACGCGTTTAGGCCCAACAGTCTCATTGAATTCTATACTGCCCTCCCTAACGAGACCTACCCAAACATCAAAAGGAATGCAATGAAGATGTCCACACTTTTTGGCAGCACGTATATCTGTGAGCAAACATTTCACGCATGAAACTGATGAAAAATCCGATGAGATCAAGACTCACTGATGAACATTTGCATCAGTCTTTGAGACTGGCTGACCAGACAGAAACAAGCCCATAGTTCACACTTATTAGCCTAATACGCATAATCAAGTAAATGTTTTGATTTCAAAAGCAATGAAAAAATGTCATTACGATAGTAATAATGCTCTTTTATTAGGCTATATATCACTTGATATGTACGGTGCATAAATAATTAATTAATCTGGCACTAGGAGGCATAATACTGTAAATAAAATCATAATAAAATCTCCACAATAATAAATCACTGAGTCCGGCCCATGTCATTTTCTGTTAGACTACGGCCCTCCATTATAGAAAATAAAAATGATGTGTCCCTCGCAGAAAAAAGTTTGGGGACCCCTGCTCTACACACACTCACAACTCACACACACACACACACACACACACACAATACACTATTTCTGAGATCAAGAGCTGCGTAAGTTGCGCTTTAGGCGCAGGTGGAATCCATATGTTCGTTTGGCCAGAAGCTAGTTATTTTACTTTATAAAGTTGAATGTGAATATTGAATATTCCACTTTTATGATGGATAGATGCACTTTTATGAGCTTCAATCTGTTGGTTCCGATCCACTGCCATTTTTCAAGCCAGGACATTTATTAATATAACTCAGATTGTATTAGCCTGAAAGTCTTTCTTTCTTCTGTTGAAAAGAAATGAAGGTTTTTGAGGAAAACATTCCAGGATTTCCTCCATATAGTGACTTCAATGGGGTCCAACGGGTCGAAAAAGTCTCGACACGATCCAGCCGGGGAATAAGAGTCTCATCTACACAAACCAGCGACATTTATAACTCCAGCTCATTTTCTCCTCAAACTTCAAAATTGTCGTTGTTTTTACCATTCATTTATTTATTGTAAATGGTGTTTGTCTTAGTCTTTGTGCGTTCGGTTAGTAAACACTAGATCTGTTCTTACGCCTACGTCACGCTTGACCTTTCACCCTGATGATGTAATGTGTGTCGCATCACAGCGAGTGCAAGACCAGCATTAGTGGTATAAAGTATATAAGTGTGTATTGTGTTATAAATGTGGCTGGTTTGTGTAGATGAGACTCTTATTCCTCGGCTGGATCGTGTCGAGACTTTGAAGCTGCACTGAAACTCACATCTGGACCTTCGACCCGTTGGACCCCATTGGAGTCACTATATGGAGGAATCCTGGAATGTTTTCTTAATTTCTCTTCGACTGAAGAAAGAAAGACATGAACATCTTGGATGTGGGGGAGAGTAAATAATCAGGACATTTTCATTCTGAAGTGAACTAATCCTTTAACTTAGATTAATTCATGTTTAACATTAATTATGTTAACAAATTAACCTATAAAGTGTTGCCAATTGTTTCAGTGTAGAAAGATTCAGTTCAGTTAATTCATGACTAGGGATATTACAATGTTGGCCGATACCTATAATTATTTTTATTTGAAAGCCGATAACCGATATATTGGCAGATAAATCTACATTTTTATATAATTTTTGAGAACCTGATTACAAAAACAAAAGTCTCATCATTGAAAGCCATGTCCTAAACACACAATTATAATGTTCTCATGTTGCAATTAACTGTATTTTCCTTTTTTGAAGTGATTCCAATCATATTTCAAGCAATTCAAAACCATCATGTTGAACATCTGAAGCATCTCAGCTGAAGGAAATAATACACTATTTATTGGCTTTAATATATATCGGCCACATTTTCTTATCGGGCCGTAAACGATAACATTAAAAATGAACAAATATCGGCTGATACCGATATGGTGGATGATAAATCGAGCATCCCTATTTTTCCACTATTCATGACTTTATTTTATAGAAACGGTGTTTTCTTGCAGTGACGTCGCTGCTCAAGGGCCAGCAGGGAATCTACACCGAGAACGAGAGACGACTCGGATCTGAGATCAAAATACGGTTCTTTAAGATCATGCTGGTGTTTGTCATCTGGTAAGATTCATATTCACGGAGCAGAGATTTATATCAAGCCAATATTCCTCCTCTTTGAACATCTTAATCACACACTGCAAAACATGTTGTTCTTCCTCAGTATTTGTTTTCCTGCACAAATATCTAAACATTCTTAATAAAGGTACAATATGTAAGATTTTTGTAATAAAATATCCAAAAATCACTTGCACAGTGTGATATATATTTCCTGCAGTTGTGTACTTGCAATATCCCAAAAGTTCCCAAAGATTTTTAATTTCAGAGATATTCCCATTTTAAATAATAGCTCGTCCCTGTTCACTTGTTGCCTGTCAATGACGTAATATCCGCGTTATCCCTGGTTTCCGCTCGTACTGCCGTAGTAACCATGGCGACAGACGTGGACAACTGCGTTATGTCTAGCGGCGCGTTCACGCTGTTGTTGACTTGTTCAAACATTATGGACCATGGCAAGCAGACTTTGGGACAAAAGGAGAAATAAAACGAGGATCAATATCCTAGCGTCCGCGGCTAACTTCCACTCGACGAGACGCCGCTCTAGCATGAGCTTTATTAGACAGGTGAACAAATGTACTAAAACAAATCAATGTTATACAGCTCAACATGATGAAATGTTAGAATATGATCAGTATGTTATTCTAATGTTGATCTACTTACTGCTAGTCTCATACAGACAAACTAACACATTATAGAATAACTTTAACACACTCAAATGCAGTTTAGTGTGATAGTGTAGAGCAAGAGAAACAGCGCTGCGTTTCCTCACAAGTTTCATTCGTCTAATAAACTGACCAGTTTGAGTATTAATTCAGCACTTGCATGTAAGTTAGTTCGGTAGAATGAAATGTCCTTATTCCTAATATCCGCGGGACTCGCGTGTGGCGCCGAGATCTGTCTCTCATTAGCAGTCGCGCCCTGCTATACACCTCAGTCATGTTAAAAACATCAATGTACTCACTCATCCATAAACATTATTTCCCATAAACATTTTAGATCACGACGACAAGTTCCATGATTCCGCTTATTCACTGCGTCATCAACCTACGCCTTTGTTGTTGTAAGACGTTAGTGACCTAGCGGCAAAAAAAATGACATGTTGTAGCTTTAAATCAAGATACATTTACTGGAGAAACAAAATGACTGAAGATAGTAACTCAAAAAGTTTTACAGAACTTTCATGGCCTCCACAATATTTTGTGAATATTGTGAATATCTGAACATGCAATATATACAAAGAAAGACACTCTGTTCTTAAATGAACAAACAAGGGTTAGAAAATCCATTTTATTCAAGCTTCATGCATTCTTTTTTTTTTAATCAACACTTGAATGTGGGAAATTTGTATAAAAAAGCTAAATTTTGAACAAAAGGCTGAGAAACGGATGATCCAGAGATTCTGTAGTCTTTCAAAATATGTGTAATAGCGCCCCCTACCGTACAACAGCCAAAACACGGATCGAAGGAAAATCCTCTGTGGCGGGGAAAGAGTTAAGTCTTATTTACTGAAGAAGAAAATAAATCATCAAAATTAAATTGCTGAATGTTTAGATATTGGTACTGGAAAGCAAGACAGAAATACTGAGGAAGAACATTGTTTTTGCAGTGTATGGAGAGAATAATTATGGCCAGCACTTTATTGTACTGTTCCCTGTGTACTTATTATAGTAATTACAATAACTAGACTACTAACCTTAACCCATGTAGTCACCTCACATTAACCAGTGCTTTCTTAGGCAAGTACATGAACCGTAAAATAAAGTTCAACTGAATTGCGTTGCTTCTTAAAAAAGCCAGGATTTTTTAAATAAATGTTTTTGGTAACACTTTAGAATAAGGTCTTATTTCTTAATAAACTAACAGTGAGTAATAAAGCATTTGTTGATTTTTTTTTTAACATTAGTTAGTAAAAATCTAATAGTTGACAGTGCATTTACTATTATTGGCAGATCCAACTTTTGATTTTAATTATGTATTAGTAAATGTTGAAATTAAGTTAATAATTGCTATAGAACTGTTGTTCACTGATCTAGTAAACTATTGTTAACAAATGAAGCTGATTGTGTGTGCTGTGGTCTTCAGCTGGCTGCCCAACATCATCAATGAGAGTTTGCTGTTTTATCTGGAGATGCAGGACGATATTAAAGCCAGCGATCTGAAGAATGTTCGCAACGCCGCGCTCATCACGTGGTTCATCATGGTGAGTACAATATCAGATATCAATCAACTCCTGAACTGGAATGATTTTAGGTATAAGGGACTAAAGTAGCTCCTATTTCAGAGTTACTACCAGTGATGTAAGTGTGTGCTGATTGGCTGAGCACACACACAAAAACAAGCAAAAAAAATTGTTTTTTTATTTGTTTGTTTTTCTGCTGAAAACAAAGTAGATCGAAGCCAAACCCCCTCATGGAAAAAGAATGCAGTCATGTTTATATGAAGGTAAATTAGTAGCTAA
Organism: Semotilus atromaculatus; assembly: GCA_031834385.1. Taxonomy (NCBI): domain Eukaryota; kingdom Metazoa; phylum Chordata; class Actinopteri; order Cypriniformes; family Leuciscidae; genus Semotilus; species Semotilus atromaculatus. The sequence continues at coordinate 43,385,508 of JAULUF010000055.1, read as the reverse complement.
ACTCGAAACGGAAATGGAGTCGTTTTATTGGTTGGCGCCTAGCCAATGAAATCGGACTTGTATTGTACGCGATGATGTCACGAAACCCGCGTCCTCAGGTACGCTCTGAAACGCTATGCATTAGACTTAATGCATTAGACTGATATTAAAATAAATAAATGATATTATCAAACTCAGTGATCCAAAATTCAGTAAACACCATACTAATAATGCATACTATGTACAGGAAAGGAGATGGAAAGGTAATTTTTTTGAGAGATGCTAACGGTCTAATCAGAATCAATGATCTATGCTAAGCTATGCTAAAAGTGCTAGCGCCAGACCCGGAGATCGGCTGAATGGATTCGAGAACGGTAAAACTGTGTAACTCTAGTGGAGCTGGACAATGAGCCTATTTAAAAAAAGAAGTGGAGTGTTCCTGTAAGTCATTGATAGTTGATGCATTGAGTAAAGCAGGAGCGGTGTGTTTTCAGGGGATCCTGAACCCGATGCAGGGCTTCTTGAACACGCTGGCGTTCCACGGTTGGACGGGTCTGGACCTGGACTTCAGTCGGCAGAGACGGCGAGAGCTAGCGTGGGATTCGGGCTCCACGTCCGCGGCGTGCGGATACACCCCGACGGTGGGATCGACACTGATCTACCAGAGTCACGTTCAGGAGATCAAGAAGAGCCTGAGTGCTAACGGACAACAGCCGTCAGACGCCATCAGCGTGCTCTCCGAAGGTAACCACGGCGACATGAGTCCAGCTTAGGACCCCAGGAATATGCCTGATCTAAAGCTGGTCTCGCGATTCTTATTGGTATCAATCAAACTTTAATTCATGCAATAATCTTTTATTTTTATCCTGATTATTTATATAGATAAAGAAAGAAATTGCATTTTACGGTATGTTGTGCGACATTAATTGTTATTAAGCAATAAGGCAATAGAGGTGAAACTCAAAAAATTTGAATATCGTGCAAAAGTTTGTGTAAGCTATTTCAGTAATTCAAATAAAAAGGTGAAACTAAAATATTTAGTATATATAACTATATGCATGATTATACTTTCAGAGGGCCGACATTTCTGTATTTAAAATCCTTTTATTCATGTAATCTAATTTTCTGAGATTTTAGATTTGGGGTTTTCATAAGTTGTAAGACATAATCATCAAAATTATAACTTTTGCACAATATTCAAATTTTTCGAGTTTCACCTGTACATTTTTTTAATTACAAGCATGTCATGTCATACTTAAACATAATGATATTTGTTATCAAAGTTTTTAATCAAAACATTTGTCGATGGTGATTTTTTTTAATTTATTATCTCTAATCATTTTGGATAGCTGTATGATATGTGCTACTGTCTAAGCTAACAAAAAAAACGAGAAATGTTTAATTTCACAATGTATAGCTTCGGTTATATACAGTACTGTGCAAAAGTTTTAGATCGGTAAGATTTTTAATGTTTTTAAAAGAAGTCTCTTCTGCTCACCAAGGCTGCAATTATTTAAAAAAAAAAAAAAAAAACAGTAATATTGTGAAACATTATTACAATTTAAAACAGCAGTTTTCTATGTGAATATATAGTGAAGTGTAATTTATTCCTGTGATCAAAGCTGAATTTATCATCATTACTCCAGTCTTCAGTGTCACATGATCCTTCAGAAATCATTCTAATATGATGATTTGATGATCAAGAAACATTTATGATTATTATCAGTGTTGAAACCAGTTTTTTACATTTTTATTTCATGATGCTATGATGAATAGAAACTAAAAAAGAACAGCATTTATCTGAAATCTAAAGCTTTTGTAACATTAAACTCTACCCTTCAAAAGTTTGGGGTCAGTAAGAATTTAAATTTTATTTTTGGGGGAAAGAAATATAATAAATCAATACTTTTATTCATCAAGGATGAGTTAAACTGATCAAAAGTTACAGTAAAGACATTTATAATGTTAGAAAATATTCTATTTTAAATAAACGCTGTTCTTTTGAACTTTCTATTCATCAAAGAATTTTGGAAAATAAATTGTACACAACTGTTTTCAACATTGAAAATAATAATGAATGTTTTTTGAGCATCAAATCATCATATTATCCTGATTTCTGAAGGATCATGTGACACTGAAGACTGGAGTAATGATGATGATAAATTCAGCTTTGATCACAGGAATAAATTACACTTTACTGTATATTCACATAGAAAACCGCTGTTTTAAATTGTAATAATATTTCACAATATTACTGTTTTTTTGTATTTTTTTCAAATAATTGCAGCCTTGGTGAGCAGAAGAGACTTCTTTTAAAAACATAAAAAATCTTACCGATCTAAAACTTTTGCACAGTACTGTATAGTATATGAAACATAAGTTAAAAGACATTAATGGTCGTAAAGTGATACAAAATGGTCATAATAATAAAGTGATATCTGATTTGTAACCAGGCACTAAAGCGATTACCCATAAAACGTGCTTTGAACCAATCGGACCAATCTCTTCACCGCACCGGAGCCAAAACATAAACCAAGATCAAGCGAACAGCGCTGACGTGGAAGCCAGGAGAAACACATGTTAAAGGAGGCTTTAAGTCCACAAATCACCAACATTCACCACGGAGTAGTGCTGTCAAAAGTACCGACTTCGGTACCAAGTCGGTACTGAAATGTAAATGTGACGCTTTGAGTGGAATCGTAAACACCTCTGATTGGCCGTTGTGTTCAAGAGCTCATCAGATATGTCAATACAATGATCAACGCACAGAAGCGTTTGAAAGTGTTTTAAAAAACTGTTGTATCTGTGCAAGCGCTCGCTGAAGAGCGTCATTGATGTATATTTACATGTTTTTGAAGCGCTGATCACTGTAGCCAATCACAGACATATTTGATGAGCGCGTGAGCACAATGGCCAATCAGAGGCGTTTACGATTGCACTCAAAGCGTCACATTTTTCACATTTCAGTACCGAAGTTGGTACTTTTGACTCCATGGATTTAACATTGTAACACTAACGAACTATGGCATTGTGACAGAAATAGTCAAACGCTTAATATGTGAACAACAAAACACTAAACTTGTTTAAGGCATTTATCTGACAAAATTATATGGCAAAAAAGATTAACTACAGCTACAGGTTTTATTTTACTATGTAAAAAAAATGCATAGAAAAACAAATATCTGACAGGAAAAAGCAAACAATCAGTTATTAATATTTGGTTGATTCTCTTGCATGTGTTCATAATTTATTTGCCTGGACCAAAATCATGTTGCACTATTTGTCATGTTTCATTGCATTATCACCACTAATAAAACAATAAATTAAAACAAACTTAATAATATTTGAATAAAGGGTGATGTCATCAGTTTGTCTAGTCCGTACGGCTGGTGTAAATGTAATTCTAAAATTCCAACATCAGGATGACATTAACAAGTGTTCATCTTATCCCACAGATTCCGAGTCTAGTACAGTAGAAATCCACATATCCAGTGAACAGCGAGAGTTTGAGGACGTGAAGCCCAACGGAGCGGCGCTGGAGATTTACACACGCTGAACGCTTTCATACGCTTTTTCATAACTTCATGCATTTCTACAATCAATTCATGACACAGATTCTCTGGACAATCACTGAAGCTTTCTCTAAACCACACATTATTCAATATGAATGAAACCTTGATTTGAATCTTAGTATCAATGTTTCTAACAGACTTATTTGTAATAAAAAATGCAGTATTAAGGATTTCACTGTAAAAATACAGTATTAATTTCCAAGCAGACTTGTTGCTTATGTTTTACTTATTTTATATTTCATTAAATTATACTTCATTTATTCTGTCATTAAAGATGAAGTGTGTAATGTTTTTTTATTGTTGTATTTGACTTCCTGAATAGTGAAAAAACAAAATCATTGTTTAGCCTATAGAAAAGTAGTATTAATGTTTTAATATTAATAATTTTCTCTTTGGCAAAAACATCATAAACTATAGTGGTTAAGTTCATAATAAATGTGATTATAATTAAGTTTCTTGTGATTTCTAATCTAAGTTATTTAGTTCATTTATTTATTTATACATATATATATATATATATATATATAGCCGCTCTGGAGAAAACCGATAATTGTGAAATATCATTATAATGTAAATCATGTTTTCTATGTGAATATATAGTAAAGTGTAATTTATTCCTGTGATCAAAGCTGAATGTTCATCATCATTACTCCAGTCTTCAGTGTCACATGATCCTTCAGAAATCAGGATAATATGATTTGATGATCAAGAAACATTTATTATCAATGTTGATAATAGTTGTGCACAGTTGTAAGTATAACAGTTGTGCTGCTTCAGATAACAAAAAAAACCCTTAAATTATTCCAAACAAAAGTCATCGCATGCACTATGAATGAATCAAACACGACTGTTCGTAATATCAAAATAGAGTGATTTATTTGAGCCTCTGAATGGGAGACATCGAGGTACAGATTTGTCCACGAAACAGAGTTAAACTTTATACTTGGCAGATACACGTCAAAACATGATGATCTCGACGAGCCAAGATTACAGTCTGACACAGACAATAAGGGCTTCCGGTTCCGGTGAACCGAAGAAACCCGCGTCACGTCGAAACGCAATGATTTTGATGCATCTCAAATAAATTCCCCATTAAACTAAACTTGGTTTTATTGAAATAATAAAAAAAGAAACGTCCATCTTACATTGTCAAACGCACGTGACGCGCGTAACCCGCAGTGGCGGTTAAATAACGAACGATCGCATAGAGAGAAAAGGCGCCAATCACAGTTTTAAAAGTGTACAGCAGGACTAACGTAACCGATCATTAGTCCCAGGTTCATAATAACGCGCGTGACCGCTCAAACACACAGATCCGTAGATGGACATCATCCTGACAAACAATCATGTTTCTGCTGCATCACGTGTCCAAATCAGACGACATGTGAGGTAAAGTGATAATCTAGGGTTTATTCAAATAAACGGTTAACAATTTTGCCGCTCATGTCAATTAGAAAAAGCGTCTCGTTTACCTTCTCTTCCGTGGGAATCCAAGTTTGATTTTTTGACGGTTGGTTTGCTGCAGTGACGTGAGTAGCTCCGCCCACGGTGAAACCTCATTGGTCCAAACATTTGTGATTGACACATCTCACGTTACAGGAAGGAAATGTTTTTATTCAACTTTATATCATCTTTTGATATTTCTTTATCATTGTTCTTTTTGTAATTCTTTAGTAAATATTGTATATTTACTGACAGCCTGATTGCATCATTCAAAGCACTTTTGTTTAATGTAAATTAGGATTTTGGACCAATGATATTTCACGGTGGGCGGAGCTTCCCAGGCCACAGAAAAGAAACCAACCAACAACAAAACAGACAACAACAAAACAAAAAAAAATCTGATTTGCATGGAAGAGAGCATTTTTATTTTATCACATCGCACCCGATTCGGACACGACGTTGATGCATACAAGCATGAAGACCTGCACTAACTAAAACACATCCCAGAATGCACTTCACCCACTTACGATAACAGATTTTGAGGCACGTATCCTTATAACATGCATCACAATCTCATAACGCGTTATCTGCCGATCCAGCAGGCATGACGTCCACAAAATCAGAAAAAACTAAAAGTATGAAAGATTGATTACTTTATAAACATATAAACACAGTTTATAAAATCTGTGGTCTCATTTACATCTTTACATTCATTAAATGTACATCCAGCGGGGAGATTATACACCTGTATATTTAATATCTGAAAATCAAACATATTCATTAAATATTTTCCCAAGTACTCGGCGTCTTCATTCACCTCGGTATTACACGTTAAAGTTGGAAACCAATCAGAAGTATTTACGGTTCTCGCACACGTGAAGCCTCGTCTTGAATTAAAGGTTGTTAAAAATCTGTTTTCCGCAGTAAAAACGCCCAAGGAACATCAGCGGCGCTCAGCGATACCGATGCGTGACACCGCTGGACAAAAACGTGCGATGAAACCTCTCAGATGAACGTCTCCAGCTCTTCCTCGCCGATCGACAGCACCAGCTGTTCGCTGACCGTCTCCAGTGGACGTTTCCCTCGATTACGGGTTTCAACAATCAGATTCTGTTCCCAGATCTCCATCGACCGGCTCCACGGGACACACGAGTTCAGACGCGCTGAAGGCTTTAGCTGCACCATCCTGCATCCGCGACTCAGCAAACGCTATTTCCGTAAATCAAGAACACAGACCTGGAAAAACAAGATGGGGTTTACACAGGGTTAATATCATTAATGAACACTACAACTATTAAAAACTTTGGGTTAATATCATAAACGAACACTACAACTATTAAAGACTTTGGGTTAATATCATAAACGAACACTACAACTATTAAAAACTTTGGGTTAATATCATAAACGAACACTACAACTATTAAAGACTTTGGGTTCATATCATAAACGAACACTACAACTATTAAAGACTTTGGGTTAATATCATAAACGAACACTACAACTATTAAAAACTTTGGGTTAATATCATAAACGAACACTACAACTATTAAAGACTTTGGGTTAATATCATAAACGAACACTACAACTATTAAAGACTTTGGGTTAATATCATAAACGAACACTACAACTATTAAAAACTTTGGGTTAATATCATAAACGAACACTACAACTATTAAAGACTTTGGGTTAATATCATAAACGAACACTACAACTATTAAAAACTTTGGGTTCATATCATAAACGAACACTACAACTATTAAAAACTTTGGGTTCATATCATAAACGAACACTACAACTATTAAAAACTTTGGGTTAATATCATAAACGAACACTACAACTATTAAAGACTTTGGGTTAATATCATAAACGAACACTACAACTATTAAAGACTTTGGTTTAATATCATAAACGAACACTACAACTATTAAAGACTTTGGGTTAATATCATAAACGAACACTACAACTATTAAAGACTTTGGGTTAATATCATAAACGAACACTACAACTATTAAAAACTTTGGTTTAATATCATAAACGAACACTACAACTATTAAAGACTTTGGGTTAATATCATAAACGAACACTACAACTATTAAAGACTTTGGGTTCATATCATAAACGAACACTACAACTATTAAAGACTTTGGTTTAATATCATAAACGAACACTACAACTATTAAAAACTTTGGGTTCATATCATAAACGAACACTACAACTATTAAAGACTTTGGGTTAATATCATAAACGAACACTACAACTATTAAAAACTTTAGGTTAATATCATAAACGAACACTACAACTATTAAAAACTTTGGGTTCATATCATAAACGAACACTACAACTATTAAAGACTTTGGGTTAATATCATAAACGAACACTACAACTATTAAAAACTTTGGGTTAATATCATAAACGAACACTACAACTATTAAAGACTTTGGGTTAATATCATAAACGAACACTACAACTATTAAAAACTTTGAATTTTCTGCTTATTGAAATAATATATATATATATATATATATATATATCAGAAGAAAAGTTAAACTACATTAAAATTGGAAATGTAAATAAAATAGTTGATAAAATGACTAACTGAAAATAAATAAAAGTGAATTAAAACTAAAAGTGATATAAAAACAAATGAAATCTAAAACTAAAATAAATGAAAAAAATAAACTAAAAAGAAAATTAGAAATCTTGCCTTTGCAAATAACTGAAATAAGTTGAAGCACTGAAATTACTAACTGAAAATAAAAAACGAAATAAAAAAATAATATTAAATTAAAACAAACTAAAAGTAAGATAAAAATAAATTAAACTTAGCCTAAAATAAACAAAAATTAGACCAAAATTAATAAAAAAACTTAAAACATGAACAAAAATAAAAGCCAATTTAAAATAGAAGTAACATTATATAGTAAAAATAATACTAAAACACTAAAATCTAAATAATATAATTGGTTGTATTATATAAACAATATATTTTAATGTATTATATATGCATTACATTACATTAAAAATGTAATGCCCTTGAATCTACAGCCAGAGGTTTGGACACGCGTGCGAATTAGATCTTAAACACTTTGAGTTTTCTGAGAAGTTTGTAGAAGATGAACGTACCGATCCATCAGAGCCGCTCGCTCCCACTTTATCTCCCAGACTGTTCCAGCACACCTCGAAGATCCCTCCGCTCCCCCTGTAGGTGTTCACCAGCGCCCCGCTCTGAGGACACACACCAGCAGCAGCAGCAGCATCATCAGCATCTTCATCATCATCTTCATCATCATTACTCATCATCTTCATCATCACTCATCAGCATCATCTTCATCATCATCACCATCACTCATCCTCATCATCATCACTCATCATCTTCATTACTCATCATCATCTTCACCATCATCATCATCATCATCATAATAATAATCATCATCATCACCATCATCCTCATCATCTTCACCATCATCATTCCTCATCATTATCATCATAATAATCTTCATCATCATCATCATAATAATCATCATCTTCACCATCATCATTCCTCATCATTATCATCATAATAATCTTCATCATCATCATAATAATAATCTTCATCATCATCATCATAATCTTCAACATCATCATCATAATCTTCAACATCAATCATAATCTTCATCATAATCTTCATCATCACCACCATCATCATCATTATCATATGATGCATAAAATGTATGTTTTAATGAACATATTTAGATATTGGAGGTTTGCATAGTATTCTGATTCTCTATTTCACTGATTTTATTCATTTTAAAGGGAATATTGAATCTTTTTTTGTGTGTGCAAGTGAGATGAGTAAATGCTCACATTTTGTCTAGAACTACAATAACCATCATGTTCACACACACACACACACTACTTATTTGAAAAAGTAACTCAGATATGTTGTTGTAAATTTGAATAGTAATGCGTTACTTTACTAGTTACTTGAAAAAGTAATCTGATTATGTAAAAAAAAAGAAACATAATTGCTAATATAACATTTTCTTCAAACCGATCTAAATATGTCGAGCCCGCAGGACTGAGATGTGATGCTCTCTAAGGCTCTCGGTGACGGCGTGAGCACTGACCAGCGTGTCCCAGATGTGAACGCATTTGTCGAAGGATCCGCTGGCCAGGAACCGGCCGTCGGGGCTGAAGGCCACGCTGTACACCGGCTCCTGGTGTCTGGTGAGTGTGTGCACACACTCGCCTCGGTCCACATCCCATAACCGCACCGTGGAGTCGAAGGAGGCACTGGGGAACACACACACACACACACACCAGGGCTTTACACATGGAGCATTAACAGCCATGTTTACCTCAGAACAAACACATCTTAAAAGATAATTGTGACTTTCTATCTTGCAATTGTGGATAACAAAAAAAAGCAACTTTTTATTTCACATTTCTGATGTTTTTTCTCAGAATTGTGTTATACAGTCCAATTCTGAGGAAAAAGCAAGTTTATATCACTCAATTCTGAGAGAAAAATATAATTGTAAAATAAAATAAAAATCGCTTTAGTTACTTATCAAACAACCAATTCATACTCTGAAAAATGTTATATCTAATTTAATATATCATCTAATTTTTATTTATTGTAATTAATATTTATTTAATTTATTTATTTGAATAATTTATTTTAATTTCATATATTTCTTCTCATTTTTATTTATTTTAATCTAATATGCATTTACTTTAATTTATTGGGGAAAAACATTTATTTTTTATGTTTACTTAAATTTTAATAGTTTTAAATGTATTTGAATATAGTTTAATTCATATTAAATTTTGTGTGTATTTTTATTTTGATCTAATTTATTTGAATCATTTTTACACTTACTTAAATCTATATATTTAATCTATTTTTTATTTATTGTAATCCAATAATAATTCTTTTATTAATTCTTTTTGTTTATTTTAATGTAATTTATTGGAATCATTTTTACATTTATTTTATTACATTTACTATTTAATCTATATAAATATAATTGTATTATATTTATACTTAATCTATTTTAATAATTAGACATTTATTTTAATCTAATCTAATACAAACAGTATACAAGTGAATGTTTTGTTTATTTATTATTTTAATCGTTTATTTTTTTTTTTACACTTTTCCTAACTTCTACGACACACTCATATTACTATGGAACGCGGAATAAGCCCCGCCTCCTAAATAAAAGAGCCAATCACTGATTGATGATGTCACTGCAGCTCCGTTAGAAGCTCCTGTTGCTATAAAACCGTCAGTGTTTCTGAAACATTAGCTTTGTGAATGCTATTACCTGGCTAGCAGGAGGCTAGCGCTGGCACTGCTGCTCGCGGGGCTCCACTTGATGGTGTAGATCTCTTTACTGTGCGCTTGAAGGTTGTGAACACATGAATCCTGCTTCATACTCCAGATCTGCCGCGAGAGAAACGTGTCAGCACGGGCTGAATTTGATCATATTTAATATTTCATCATGCACTATTAAAAAATAGGTGTATTCTCCCTAATCAGAGTTGATTGACTAAACTAAATATTTAACTTCATTCTTCGCTCGGGTCATTTTGATCCGAAATTTGTTTTGTGTATAAATGAAAAAAAATTTAGTCTTTATATTTTTTTGCACTTGAAACATGAATACACACACAAAAAAATAACATTTTAAAAAGTAACAAATCGGGTCAATTTGACCCCTATAGTATGAATGGAAGGCAAGGAATGCTACAGTACACACAGAAAAACCTAAAAACAAGCTAAAACTAAATTATTATAACTAATAATGCTAAAACTTTACCAAAAAAATGGTTTTATAACGTCTACATGTGTATCTGAATGCACACTGAAGGCCATCTAGTGGCAAGAGTCATGAAATATCATGTTATATTATTATTTTCCACAAGAGGTCGGCAAAGACTCCCAATGTTAGAGCTGAACTAAAAGGGTTATGCATGAAATTGTGAGTTATTTTGAATTTAGGTTGAAAGAATGTGAGCAATGTGCTTGAATTTGACTATTTATTATTTATTGATTAAATCTAGTAATTTAAGGGTAAAAAAAATAAAAATAAAATTTGCATAAAAAAAAAAAAACGTTTTCTGTAAAAAAAAAAAAAAAAAGTAGTATAATTTTAGGGCTGCGGGTCATTTTGACCCTCGAGGGCAGGATTCGTTATATTAGCAGAAAAGGCCACATAATTCCCACCTTCAGCGTCATGTCATCCGAACACGAAGCCAGCAACATTCCCGACGGATCCCATTTAATGGCGTTCACTTCATTCTGAAAGCAAACAAACACAGTGTTCATGTCGCCACTCGCCAACGCTTTACTATCAGCTTCATTAGTTAACATTAATCTGTTCACTAACATCAATAACAATGAGCACCTCTGTTAGTGTTTATTAATCTTTGTTAATGCTAGTTAATAAAAATACAGCTGTTCATGTTAGCTCACAGTGCATTAACTAATCTTAACAACACAACCTTTGATTTTAAGGACGTAGTAATTATGAAATTATTATTAACTAAGATTCAACTCAATTCAGATTTATTTGTATAGCACTTTTCACAATACATATTTCAAACGCAGCTTTACAGAAAATGCACGAGTCCACATTACAATTCAGAGTAAAACTAAGTTATGCATTTCAGAAATGTACAGGTGAAACGCAAAAAAATTTAACATCGTGCAATAGTTATAATTGTGATGATTATGGATTACAGCTTACGAAAACCCCCAAATTTGAATATTACATGAAATCAATTAAAAAATGATTTTAAATACAGAAATGTCGGCCCTCTGAAAAACATAATCATGCATATGTATATAGTTATATACACTAAATACATTAGATTAATTTAAATGACTGAAATACACAAACTTTTGCACGATATTCAAATTTTTCGAGTTTCAGCTGTATATACAAAATCACAGTTAGAAACAATGAGCACATTGAAGTAATGAATACTTGTTTGTTAATATGATTAAGATGAATGAATGGCCATGTAGATAACGATCCTGTAGAGCGAGTGTTTACCGTGTGTCCTGTGAAGGTCTTGAGCGGCCGCTCGCTCCCGAGCCGACACACGTGTATGCACATGTCCGTACTGCACGAGGCGAACGTCGTGTTGTTCTGCCAGTCCACGTCCAGCGCCGGCGCTGCGGGAACACAGACGGGCTTCATTACATCATGTTTTATCCCAGCGGGCTCGCTACCGTAGCTGGTGTTACAGTGACGCCCGTGTTCAAGAGCAACCGTCCCCCGCAGATTCACTTCTGACGTTTATTACAGTCCGTCCAGAAAAAAGCATTTTTTTTGTGATTGTTACGGCAAAAATCCTTGATTATGCGCCACATTTTCTTAAAAAATGCGATGGAATATGCGGATATTTATGCAATTTAATGCGATGAAATTGCGTGAACTTGTAAAAACTGCGGTTTGATGAAAAAGAGAAATAAAGTGATTCCCCAACACCTGTTCCCACTAGGACACTGCCTTACTGTACAGAGGCATCTCTTATTACTCCTATGATAATAAGCACTACATCACAGAAAGTGCTGAATATTTCAGTCCTCATCTTGTTTTATTTAATAAACACATGACTCAAACAAGTTCTGTAGCTTTACAAAAGGAATATGCCACAACATCTGTAAAAATGAATAAATAAAATAAGAAAATAAAATGTGTGCTTCCTGTTTTACAGTTGTTCAAATAAGTGCTTCCAATGCACACAGAGCTTCTCTTCCTGTACCGTAAACATCATGTGACACACCGGGAAACTGCTCTGGGGTGCGTTTCCCGAAAGCATCGTTAGTCAACTATGGTCGCAAGTTGGTCGCAATTTCCATTGAACTCTATTGGTAACGACGGAACTTGCGACCATTATGTGACACACCGGGAAACTGCTCTGATTGGTCTTTTGCACTTATTTATAAAAAAAATAAATAATGTTTTGCAATAAGACTAAATGTGAATGATATCCACGTTTTTTTAATTACCTTATTGGAATCGAAATTAGGAATCGATAAGCAGAATCGAAATCGGAATCATTAAAATTCAAACGATACCCGACCCTACACACAACGCATGATGCAAACCCTGTGACCTTTGACATCTGACCTATACTCAGAGGTCGTGAACTCACCAGAATGAAAGGGGAACTGCTGTTTGGCTTCGCCTGTATGTGCGTCCCAAATGATTGTCGTCTGCAGAACGAGAACAATTGAACAACTGATTATAGAAAAAGCCAGGGAACAATTCTCTCCATCTCAACCCTGTGAATATGAGGAGTATCATATTTCAGACTTTTAGTCTGATATAGTGCAAATGTGGAGCTCAGTTTTATTCAGAGGCTAATATCATCTAATATGCATTTATTTTATTCCTTTTTAAAAAAAAAGTGTGAATATTTTTTACACTTATTTTAATCAAATAATTAAGTAATAAAAAGTAGTAATACATTTCATCTAACCTTTATTTTATTCAATTAAATGTATTGGAATAATTTGTAGATTTGATTATTTTGTACTTTTTTTAAATCTATTTGAATGATTTCAAATTTATTTTAATTAATTTAGAATGTAAATAATTTAGAATAGAAGCACATTTTTTGTTTATTTTTATTTTAACACCATTTATTACAATAATTTTTACACTTATTTAGATCTAATTTATTAAATAATCTAAGGTTTATTTATTGTAATCTAATATTTATATATTTTATTATAGTTACTTTTTTTAATCTAATATTTATTTTATATTTTTTCTTTTAATATAATTTATTTGAATTATTTTATAATTTCTTATTTTATTCTACTTTAATAAATTTACATTTATTTCAATCTAATTTAAAAATATATAATTAGGTTTGGTTTATTTATTATTTTAACCTTATTGATGTCTTTTACAAAACACTTTACACTTTTTCCAACTAGTATAGTAGATACTTGCATAAAATGCATATAAATATTAATATCTGCCAATAACATGTCTTAGTAATTTGATATTTAAATGCTTAGTTTTATGATCAAAGCTCTGTAGTTTTAAAACATATAATGCAATGATGATTGAAATAAACCTTCCTCAAAAGCCTGATCATATTTAATACTTTTCTGATAAATAATGTCTGGATAATCAAGTTGAAATATTACTAACAATATCAAAGTTATTCTTACATTTACTTGATAAAAATCAGTTCAGATTTGAAAAGCTGAAGGAGGACGTCTGTAAAATTAAAGACCTTTTACCTGATAAAACAGTGAAAACTATCAATCAGACACAGAAGGACTTATAAAAGGAATTATACAATTTTAAGTTTAATGCATCCGGCCAGTCCTGTCTTTCTGTATTCGTCAGATTACTGAAACTCTTAATTGCTTTTTCCTGACATTCCTGTTTCTCTCTATTGTAACTCTGAAACTCTGGGTCCTGTTCTTGAGTCTCACTGTATCAATAGTTATGCTGATTGGATTTGGATTGGTAACACTCCCAGTCTAGAACTGTAAATCCCTAAACTTTGTAAATCCCTCCCCTTATAATGTTATAAATTGCAAGGAAACGTTTCCCTTAGTCAGACTCGAGACGAGCTTGGAAAAGACTACAGCGACGCACAGCTCGTGTGCTCAATAAAGAAATCCTGTTTAAGATACAAACCCGAGTCTCCTGGTCTGCGCTTCCGAGTTTTCTACACTTTAAAAGAAAACAGATCAGAACACTGTGTAAAATACATATAGATATTCACCTTGTCGACTCCAGCGCTCAGAATGCTGTTGCCTTTCTTGTTCCACTTCAGTGCAAATATGGGCCCTTTGTGTTGGCCAAGTGTGCTACTCAGATTACCTGTTAAAACATCAGATGCCATCAGACTGTGGTGAGCGTCATGATCTCCCAGAGTCTGCACACGTACCGTCTTTAGTCCATATTCGTGCAAATCCGTCATAAGATCCAGTTGCCAAGAGAGTGCCTTCGCTCTAGACACACAAAAAGAACATAACGAACTGTAATGAAACATTCACCATCATATCCAGGGTCTAAAATTAATTAGCCAAATGAGAGTTAAAATATAAGTGATATTAAATAATGATTCACTGAGCAATACAATGGTTTAAAACTCAATGCAACAACAATAATCTCTGGATTTTCATGTTCTTTGTTGTTTTAGGAGACATGATCCATATTGGGAAAACAGCTCAATATTTGATATGCAACAAGAATAATAATATTATATATTATATAAATAAGTCACACTAAAGGTCATTGCACACCGAGTCTGAAATTTTCGCACGTTAAAAAATAAATACGACGTCACGTTTTATCAATCATATTTACACACTTTCGTCCGTCATAAAAAAAAAAAAAATCGGATCGGATACGACTTTCTGTGTTTTTCGCATCTGTAGCAAGAATTTTAACGCAATTTAAAATGCATACGAATGTTTCGGACTAAGTGTGCATTACAAACTTCTTGCATCGCCAACAAAAATAGTTCAAAACAACAACACACACGCCGGTGTTTCGAATCATTTGAATCTCAATGATTCGCTCATTAACAGTGACTCGCTGCCACCTACTGGCGGTTTCAATCTTTTCTTGTTTTAAATCATTTTAAATACCAATATTCAATATTGATATACTGATTTCATTTGATTGGTAACAGCCCTATTGTGTCATTTAATTTGATTAAATTTATGAAATTGACAAAAAAGATGATGCATGCATATAATTAGGTTTAAAAAATGGCTTTATAAAAGGTAAAAATGCCCATATTAGGTAAAAAAAAAAAATCTGTCACTGCTGTGAACGGACCACCACACATGCATGAGTATGAAGAATATCGGCTTAAAGTTGGCTTTCCACGACAGTAAACTACTAAACCTGCCAAAGTACCAACACAATAAACACACTCAGTAAAATATCATCTAATAATCGTTATCGAGAAAATAGAGATACGATTTTGTCAGTATCGGACCCCGTATAACCAACACACTCACGTTCCAGTCGAGCGAGGTGACGTCCTTGTTGCTGGGAACGTCTTGTCCTCCTTCTCGAATGCAGTGCCGCAGGACCAGCTGAGTCGAGCCGCTGCTCTCATTCAGGTTCCATATGCGCGCCGTCGAGTCGCCAGAGCTGCCGAAACACAAACCATCACACAATACACAGGAAAATAGTTTTAGTGAGTTTTACTCATACATTTATGCATTTGGCAGACGCTTTTATCCAAAGCGACTTACATTGCGTTTCAAGGTACTAGTGATGCGCGGATCGGGCGGGTCAAGTAATACAAATAACATTCTGATTAATTTCGTGTGGGTCGCGGGTGGATATGATAAATCATTATTAACGAAAATATGAACAGGGTTCCCACACCTCGGTTAACTTCAAATTCAAGGACTTAGGCCTTAGGCGTGTCCACCAAAGCGCTTGAGAGCGTTTTGGCAGCGCAGCATCTTTTTCAGACGCTTTGCTTGTTATCATACGGAATATCCGCGAAAGTGTCACTAGCATCTCTTTTCACATATTTTATTTCTGTGTTGATTCTATATTAAAATATTGATACAATGTAACATTTTCTCTGGCTCATTTGAAATTATTTTGTTCCGTTATTGTGCTTGTGGTCGTCGTCTGTTGACGTTGTACAGGCAGAATGTGGCGGTTGGTCGGTGTGGTATTAGCCCCGCCCCTCCTGCACTGTGATTGGACGGTTGGGTAAACAGTGACACTGATGAGCGCTGAACATTCTTCAACTCTCGGCAACCGGTCAAAAACGCCCGGCGCTCAGCGCTTCAGCGTGAAAAAAAAGTTCAGCGCTCATGGCGTTTAAAAAAAACGCGGCGCTCCCATTGGAACGGAAAAATACGGCAGCCGCGTGAAATACGCTTTGGTGGACACGGCCTTAATGTGGGGGACACCTTTCAAGGGAGAGCAAGGTTTCATTGTGTTACCTTGTAAGATACATTGTTACAGTTTGTTTATGTCAAACACAACTATGCAAATAGATTTTTGGCCATATGACAGATTTTATATTCTATTTGTCGCATTTCTATTTTGCATAAAACTGAAGAATATTCGGTACATCCTATACTGTATTTTAAAATGATCCGATATTAACTTTAGGATGAAATGTTGAGGTTCCATCGTTCATAGAGATTCCGACCCCTATTGTGTGTGTGTGTGTGTGTGTGTGTGTGTGTGTGTGTGTATCATTCACACAGAACATGCAGGATTCGTATTTAAATAGGCTCGCGCCCACATGCGTTCTCAAGTACCGAAATTTGGCACCGATTGATTTAATGTGAATCTGTACTGTAGTACCGACGTAATTCGGTCGGTGCCATTAAAAGTACCGAGTCAGGTACCCGACCCTAGAGGTCAGAGGTCAGCTCACCCTGAGGCCAAGAGGTCAGTGACGGGGTTCCAGGCGCAGATGAAGACCTCGGACTCGTGACCCCGCAGAACCGTGGCTTTACTGGCAGGAATCTGGGCCTCGTCTCCCACATCCATGGCCTCCACATGGTGATCTGACACACACACACACACACACACACACACACACATCAACACAGGAATCTGTACACCTTTCAGAACTGAACTGAGAATGCGATTGGGTTACACTTTATTTTAATGTGTCATTGTTACAGTGTAATTATACATTTAAGTACAGAGTAATATTAATTAACTACATGTACTTACTCTAGGGTTAGGGTAGGATTTGGGTTTGTTGCATGTAATTATGCATAATTTATTGTTATTACTATGGTAAGTACATGTAAAAAAAACACTATTTCTATGCATTACATTTTTAAATGCACACACACTGCCGTTTAAAAGTTTAAAGGAACACTCCGACTTTTTGGGACTTTAGGATATTTTAGGGATATTCACCTTATCCCCCAGAGTTAGATAAGTCCATACATACCTTTTTCATCTCCGTGCGTGCTATAAGTCTGTTTGACGCACCCACCGCTAGCCTAGCTTAGCACAAAGACTGGATGTAAATGGTTGCAGCTAGCATACTAATCCAAAAAAGTGACAAAATAATGCAAACATTTTCCTATTTACATGTTGTGATTTGTATAGTCACAGAGTGTACAAAAAACAAAGTCATATGAGACACAGACATATTTTAAACGTATAAATACTGGGAACTATATTCTCTGAAGGCGAAGCACTGCTACTTGGGCGGAGTGATAACCGCAGCACCTGAGACGCGCCGTTGTGAGGAGCAGAGAGTTCGTTCAGAGTGTTGCACTAATCACTCCGCCCAAGTAGCAGTGCTTCGCCTTCAGAGAATATAGTTCCCAGTATTTATACGTTTAAAATATGTCTGTGTCTCATATGACTTTGTTTTTTGTACACTCTGTGACTATACAAATCACAACATGTAAATAGGAAAATGTTTGCATTATTTTGTCACTTTTTTGGATTAGTATGCTAGCTGCAACCATTTACATCCAGTCTTTGTGCTAAGCTAGGCTAGCGGTGGGTGCGTCAAACAGACTTATAGCACGCACGGAGATGAAAAAGGTATGTATGGACTTATCTAACTCTGGGGGATAAGGTGAATAGGCTAAAGTCCCAAAAAGTCGGAGTGTTCCTTTAACAGTAATATTGTTAAATATTATGACAATTTAAAAGAACAGTTTTCTATGCGAATATATTTGAAAGTGTTTTAAAATAATGTTTTAAATAATTTATTCCTGTGATCAAAGCTGATCCTTCAGAAATCAGGATAATATGATGATCTGATGCTCAAGACACATTTATGATTATGATCAGTGTTGAAAACAGTTGTGTGCAATTGTTTTTCAGGATTCTTTGATGAATAGAAAGTTCAAAAGAACAGAATTTATTTGAAATAGAATCTTTTGTAACATTAATATTAGTTTGTGACGTCAGAAACACCAGCGATTTCACACCGTGTTTTTGAGACTGTCTTTGGTTCACTGCAGTTTTAAGGAGGAAATACTCAGCAATGCTGTCGACTTATGAACTTACACATGTGTGTCTTAAAGCATATTAAAAACACCACAGACACACATGACCACAGTGGGTCTTAAAGCACGTTTCTGGTCTATTCCACCTCAGACTCTCCTGGGATAAACTTTGCTAAATTTGACTAAGTCACATTTATTTATAAAGTGCTTTTTACAGCACAGAGTGTTTCAAAGCAGCTATAGACAAGAGATAACAGGAAAATAATGCAACAAAGTTTGTTTCCAGAAGAAAATAGCGTCACAGTCCAGCTTAAGTAAGTTTTGTTGTAAAAAGTTATTAATTTAGTTCATTTATATATATATAGCGCCACTCTGGAGTAAAGCGTGATGTCATCGTGCTGTCAATGCAGCAGATCAATAATATTGTAGAATATTATATTAAATGACTCACTCAGCGTGTGTGTGCCGTTCTCCTCCCCGTTGAGCGCGGTCTCTCCGTTCTTCATGGCGTGGGCCGGCAGAGATGTAGAGTTGCTGGAGTCGAAGGCTTGCTGCTGTTGTTGTTGTTGTTGTTGTTGTGAGAGTTTGTCTCTGATGGCCTGTTTTCTGGTGTGAACCACGTCTGGCATCACGGCGTCGATGAGCGACAGACACTCGATGGGCCGGCCGTCGAACACGGTGCCATCCTGAGACACACACACACACACACATTAGGGCATCTTTTTCAGGAACACTTGATCCATTAATACGAACACTTTTTCTTCTATTCTATACCTATTTATAAAATATATGATAAAAGTACATGTACTGCGTTGGATTAAACTGGGAAGGGTCACTTGCATGTTGTTGTCCTATTGTTAGTTTCACTGCTTCTGTTGTTCTCATTTTGGATTAAAGTGTCTGCTAAATGAATAAATGTAAAATGATGTAATGTAATGGTTATATGTGAAGTTTCACCTCGTTGATGCTGATCTCGGCCTCCACGTACTGAAGGCCCTTCTGCAGGACCGAGATCAGGGCCGCCGGGGGAACCAGAGCCCCGTTGATGTTCGACTGGCTGATGTGAGACTCGATGCCAAACGTGAACGCCGAGTGAGAGAATCCTGCAGCAAACACACAAGAGGACACCGGCTTACACCTTCATGCATGTGCAATATACAGTACACGCATCCATGCTTTCATGATGTTTAAAGGTCCAATACTGTACACCTTTTATTTTAGGTTTTGATGACCTTAATAGGGCTGGGTATTTATGGGACCTTTTTTTAACGTTATCAGTACGTGAGTCACGAACGATCATCACAGAACAGAGCAAGGCCAGCATTTGTGCTTATAAAACTTAAACTGTTTTATTTATTTGTGAAATGCCGATGGTTTGTCTAGATAAGACCCTTATTCATCGTCTGGTGTCGTTTAAAGCCCTTTGAAGCTGCACTGAAACTGTCATTTGGACCTTGAACCGTTTGGGTCCTGTTGAAGTCCATTATATGGAGAAAAATCCTGGAATGTTTTCATCAAAAACCTTCATTTCTTTTCGACTGAAGAAAGACAGACATGGACATCTTGGATGACATGGGGGGTGAGGAAATTATCAGGAAAAGTTTTTTTAATAGTGAACTAATCCTTTAACACGTTCAGAAGCTCAATCATGTTTATCTTGCGCTGTAACTGGGATTATTAATGCGTAAGAAGATCATGTGCTTCTCTTGAGCCATCTTACGCCACAGCGCCAAAACGCTATTTATGTTTCTGAATTTCGTAAGAAAATGGACATAATTTGAAATTTGAGACATTATTTCATATCAATAGTAACAAAGACTATTGTGATTTATTGGATGGGATGCGCGCTACAATGTTCCATTCACTCATCAAATGAAAACAGGATGACTAATCGATTCTTGAGATTTAAGAATTGATAACGCTTCGTAAAAATCGAGAAATCAATATTTTTTTCCCAGCCCTAGTCCTAAAGTACCAAAAACAATCTCGATATATTTTATTTTTACAGCTCCTTTCTCATGAGCTCTGCTAAGAACGGGTCGGTTTTGGCCTAATTAAACGTTAGTTTCTGTCAGCCATCCCAATGAGTTTCTTGATCATCATATTATCCTGATTTCTGAAGGATCATGTGACACTGAAGACTGGAGTAGGGTTGCAAAGTTTCCAGAAACTTTCCAGGATTTTCGGAAAATTTCCAGGATTTTTGGGAAACATTCCAGGATTTTTGGGAAACATTCCAGGATTTTTGGAAAGTTTCTGGAAATTTACCGGAAATGTTCAGCCCCTTTGCAACCCTAAACTGGAGTAATGATGATGAACATTCAGCTTTGATAACAGGAATACATTACACTTTACTGTATATTCACATAGAAAACAGATGATTTACATTATAATAATATTTATAATATACAGTTTTTTTTGGTATTTTTAATCAAATAAATGCAGCCTTGGTGATCAGAAGAAACTTCTTTTAAAAACATTAAAACTCTCTAAAACGGCACTGTAAATCTCAAAGCCTGTTTGCACGCGTTTTGTTTTGGCTGATCTTGTGATTTCGGGTGATTTGTCATCACACACACACACACACACACGGTGTTTACCTGACTCCTGCAGATATCTGTACACCAGGAAGTTGACTTCATCGCTGGTGATGCTCATCTTCCCTCAGCTCAGAGGAGCAGCGCCCCCTACAGGACACACACAGCATTACATCATTATCTCACACAACTAAACACACACACTACACTCTCGGACAACCGCTCGGAACACCAGACTGAAAACACACAACTAAAACTAAACTAAAAACATATATTATTTCAGCTCGTTGCCAATGCACCATTTCTCATTTTCTTTTAGTGTAAGTTGATATGCTAAAATAACAAAATGAAACAAATGAAAAACTACATAGATTTTTCTTTTTTAAAATGAAGAGTTCACTAAAAACTTAAAATAAAAATCTCTATAATCTAACAAGTAAAATCTATAATAGTATATGAATGATGCTGAAGCACTCCCTGACACACACACACACACCGGATGATAACTGGAGATATTGCGTATCATCTATGATTTCTCCATTTAAATCTGGAAAGGGTTTTTACATCTGTTTGGTAATATAGCTAATTTGCATTGAAATACATAAAATGTAAAATTAATGCAAACAAAAAATACATTCAAATAATAATAAATAGAAGCATTTTTATCGAAGAGTTTATTGAATTATATTGAATGTTATTTTATTGAATTGAGGAGCAAACAATTTCAGTTCAATTTTGAGTATATACACACACAGACTCATACATTCACACACACACACACATTTGAAATAAAAACGTCTTATAAAAAAAGTCATTTAAGTTTTAATGTAAAAAGAACGTTTCCTAAAAATGTAGAAAATAAAGAATTTAAAAATAGTTATTATTGTAAACAAAATAAATTATTGTAAATATTGCCATCTTAAAAGTAGAAAATAACTTACATCTCTTGTAAACAAATGTTAAATAATGCAGAGCTGCCAACGCATTGACCGTGAGTCTCACGCAGAGAGAAACCGCGAGGCACAGACGACACTGACACCGACACACAAGACAGAGAAGGTACTTTTGATAGGGAACAAATTCTCATCTCTCAGATTCTGTCAATATCTTAACGAGATTCAAAAAATAAATACCGTTCTGGTGCATTTAAATGTGACTGACGCTGTAGCGCCTCAGTTCAAACGGGACGTGATACAGTGAGGAGACAGCAGCCTACGACTCGGCTTCGGACACCGCGTGTTTGTTTGGTGCAGCGGCTCCTGTTGTGGAGCTGACTCTGTGTTTGAGTTCTCCTCCATGTTGCTTCAGTGTCGCAGACTGGACGGGGCGGAGTCACGTCAACCTCAACGGAGGTTGTTATAGGACAACTTAGTTTGAATAAACGAGCAGGCACTGATTAGCTACTTGCTCTACGTTTATTTAAAATTAACAGCAAGACAACTAGCAGTGAACGTGCTTTCCATTAAATTAAACACGCACACTAAACAAATCCTTAAAAAAAAATAAAAAAAAAACTATTCTGGTGGATGCGTTGGTGACGCGTTCATGTGGCGCTGCCAGTAAAGCACCTACAATCTGTCACAAAGAACCGGCAAAAATAATGATTATGAATATGTAAAATATAGCAAGGAGATATTTTAATTGTTTATTAATAAACAAGTGTTTTCTTTGTCAGTATCTGAAAAGATGAAGGTGACGACGACGATGCTGAATCGCGATCTTCGCAGTAGTGAACGCGCCAGAGAGAAATGCACATTTACATAAGCAGAGATCAGTCTATAGTCTGTTTTCTTTCGTTTTGAATTGTTCTGTTTAAAAGTAGACATGTCTGTGACTGTGAGGCGAGTAGGCGACCTTATACGCCGAGTTTCGGTTCATTTACGAGATGAGCTCCAGTTCACGAGCCGGCGCCTCTGTTTCGTGATTATCTATCGTCTGCTATATTTATCTTTTATTACTTCTTATTTATTAAATCCAGGCAATTGGTTGATGAAACATTGATTAAAATTAAGATACAATTAATATAAAACGAAATTCGTTTTAAAGAAAGGTTTTGTGCTTTCTGTTTGATGCCTCTGTGAAAGTTTTAAAGCATCTTTTTAGTGCCGCTTTCAGAGCGCTCACGTCCATAACATTGTTTTTTCCTCATAAATGCGAACACGAAAAATTAAATAAAATGAATATTTTATGTTCTGTGGATACTACAGTTTATCATAATTTGTATTCTGAATACCTAACGCCGGTACAAGTATTCCGTTACTCCCCAACACTGATAGTGTAACCTTATCTGTAATATATTTTAATAACACGGTTTTGGCGGTTATAGAGTTCTAATGACGGTGTTCAACTATAACCGTCGGTCTCACGGTTATATCATAACCGTCACACCCCTATGTGTGTGTGTGTGTGAGAGAGAGAGAGTGAGTGTGTTTGTTTGAGTGTGTGTGTGTGTGTGAGAGAGTGAGTGAGTGAGTTTGAGTGTGTGCGTGTTTGAATGTGTGTGTGTGTGTGTGAGAGAGTGAGTATGTTTGAGTGGGTGTGTGAGAGAGTGAGTGTGTGTGTGTGTGTGTGTGTGTGAGAGAGAGAGAGTGAGTGTGTTTGTTTGAGTGTGTGTGTGTGTGTGTGTGTGTGTATAATGTGGAAAAAGGGCAAGAGAGGCTCACTTTCTCCTGGCTGGTCACATGACAGATAAACAGTAGCCATGTTCTCATGACATCATCAACACCCGCAAACCCAAACCAGAGTTAGTCACTGTGATTCTACCAGATTTTATTTCACTTTGTGTGAGTGTGAGTGTGAGTGTGAGTGTGTGTGTGTATAATGTGGAAAAAGGGCGAGAGAGCCTCACTTTCTCCTGGCTGGTCACATGACAGATAAACAGTAGCCATGTTCTCATGACATCATCAACACCCGCAAAACGAGCGGATGAGAGGAATCACAGGAACCAGAGTTAGTCACTGTGACTCTACCAGATTTTATTTCACTTTGTGTGTGTGTGAGTGTGAGTGTGAGTGTGTGTGTGAGAGTGTGTGTGTGAGAGTGTGTGTGTGAGAGTGTGAGTGTGTGAGAGTGTGAGTGTGTGAGAGTGTGAGTGTGTTAGCGTTAAAAACAGAAAATAGTTCTGAACAACTAAAATTTGAAATAGGTTTTATATATGAATGTTATACAGTAGTGGTGTAACGGTACACAAAAGTCACGGTTCGGTACGTTTTCGATACAGCAAAAACAAAGAAATGCCAGAGAAATTTCCTATTTATAGAAAGAAAAAATATTTTTAACTAAGTGTGAGTTTTCCTACATCTTGAAACTTTCAGGTTTATAAATGGGGGCAATTTAATGAATAATGTTTTGGTCATCACATTAAAAATAACATTTAAACATATATTTATATAATATTTATATAATATTTAAGTTTTGAAGTGCTGGAAAAAGATGTGTGAAGTACTTGAAAGCATTTCACTATTCCAGCCAAACTTCCAAAGTGAGTGTTCCTACAGTAAACCCATGGGGAATGTTGCTGATCGGTGGACGTAAAGCCTATAGTCATCCACGGCACAATGTTCTCCTGGTTTCCACGTCAGCGCTGTTTGATCTACGGTTAATAACGGAGACATGTGAACGCTGCTCACTAGATCTGCAGCGATGTTATTACTTCAGTGGCGCATTCAAATCCTTTCTTCACTGGATCTCTCAGCGCTGTGTATAAGAGTCTCGCTTGATGGAGATCGGCTCGCGCTGCACTGATGTTGATGGTCCGAACTGATAAACGGTCCGTGAAACACAATATAATGAGTAGCGCAGTTTTGTTCCGCTTTCATTACGTTTGCCATCTGATGTTGCGCAACGTTGTGATGGTCGTGGTGGTGGTCGTGGTCGTGCCAGCGCGGATTTTGTCGGCAGGAAAAATGGTCCAAGGAATCGTTCGGTTTGCATGCGTACCGAACCGGAAGCCTCGTACCGAAACGGTTTAATACGAATACATGTACCGTTACACCCCTAATATACAGTATATAAAGTATACAGTAAAGTGTAATTTATTCCTGTGATCAAAGCTGAATGTTCATCATCATTACTCCAGTCTTCAGTGTCACATGATCCTTCAGAAATCAGGATATTTATAAATGATTATTATAAATGTTAAAAACAGTATAAATATATAAATATATTTATTTGAAATAGAATCATATGCAACATTATGTCGCTTTTAAACAACTTAATGCATCCTTGCTGAATAAAAGTATATATTTTTTTTAAATCTTACTGACCCCAAACTTTCCTGTACCGTTCAACCGTATTGTCTTTATGTTAAAGCAGTTTACATATTTAAATCAAAATTATAGTCAAACTGAAGCGGTTTCATATTAATACATGACAACGGCTCTCTCTGGTGTGTTCAGTCCCTCCAGATAATCGTGATTATGCGATCGCATAATTCAATGCATAATCAGGCAAAGTCCGCATATTTATGCGGGGGGCGCATTTTTTCAAATACGTGGCTCTTTTGCCGCATAAATAGCAGATTTCCGCGTGAAATATCCGGGGCTTGCATGATTTCATAATCCCTGCATTTTCTTTACAAAAAAAGTCACATATATTTTAGCAGAAAGTTGAGAAATGTTGTGTTTACGTCCAAGAGCAGCCGCTCCCCCTGTCGCCATGGGAACGTTATGAAGTGACGTAATTACGCGACGTGATCATCGAAAAGCTGCAAACCCCGCGATGAAGCCGCACATCATCTCATTTACCAACAAAGATAAGTGCAAAAGACCGATCTGGGGTGCGTTTCCCGAAAGCATCGTTAGCCAACTATGGTCGCAAGTTCCGTCGTTACCAATAGAGTTCAATGGAAATTGCGACCAACTTGCGACCATAGTTGACTAACGATGCTTTCGGGAAACGCACCCCAGAGCAGTTTCCCGGTGTGTCACATGATGTTTACGGTACAGGAAGAGAAGCTCTGTGTGCATTGGAAGCACGTATTTTAACAACTGTAAAACAGGAAGCACACATTTTATTTTATTATATTTTATTTATAAATTTTTACAGAAGTTGTAGCATATTCCTTTTGTAAAGCTACAGAACTTGTTTGAGTCATGTGTTTATTAAATAAAACAAGATGAGGACTTAAATATTCAGCACTCTCTGTGATGTAGTGCTTATTATCATAGGAGTAATAAGAGATGCCTCTGTACAGTAAGGCAGTGTCCTAGTGGGAACAGGTGTTGGGAATCACTTTATTTCTCTTTTTCATCAAACCGCAGTTTTTGCAAGTTCCCGCAATTTCATCGCATTTTTTTTAAGAAAACGTGCCGCATTATCAATGATTTTTGCCGCAACAATCACAAAAGAAATCTGGAAGGACTGTTCAGAACGCAGATCTCAGATATTATTCACAAATCAAAGAACACGTCACCAAACTCATTAAAAACAGCCTCCTGCATAGGGCTGTCACTTTTTATTCGATATTCGAATATGCATTCGAACATGACGGGAAATATCCGTATTCGAACTATAAATAAACTATCCG
The DNA here is from genome assembly GCA_031834385.1 of Semotilus atromaculatus. NCBI lineage: Eukaryota > Metazoa > Chordata > Actinopteri > Cypriniformes > Leuciscidae > Semotilus > Semotilus atromaculatus. Next base: position 43,358,511 of record JAULUF010000055.1, on the reverse strand, counting down.
GTTTTTAAAGTGCCATGTTTAGCGCATTTTTTACAGTCTATGATTAGACCGTTTTTTATTTTTTTATTTTATTGTTTGCCATTTCATCCAGGAGTGGGCGCTCTAAACGTATTGTAGCGTCGGCCCATGACCAAATCAAGCGAATAATTGCCAATAGTCTCCCTGTTTTGAAAATGGAAGATAATGCACAGAACGGCCAGCCTGAGTGGAGAATTACGACCCCAACTCATCTAAAAAGTAGTGTCTGGAAATATTTTGGGTTCTACACCGTAGATACCACTTCTCTCAACATTGACGCGCAAATACCTGTGTGTGCGCGCGCGCTCCGAACGCGTTCTCCACTCCGGGAAACATCGCCAATAAAAAGAGAGCCGCACTTGATCCAGATCAAGTTGATAAATTGGTGTTTCTAGCAAACAATATAAAGAAATGAATTAGGCTAGGCCTTACTCCTGCTGCTGTTTAAGCTGTAAGTTATTGTTTGTGCCGTGCCGTGCTGTTCCGATTCAGTTTTTTCCCCCATGTAGCCTACTTTTGTGATTGGCTATGCATAGTGCCACTTCATATAGATTAAGTTGATAACCTGCTGTTTAAAACATTAAGTCAAATATATATATTTTTTTCAGACAGGCCTGAGTCCTGTTTATGACTGTCAGACGGTTAATAAATTTGTGATTGAATCTCCGTAACAGTGTTTTTTTTTTTTTTTTGGTGGGGGGGCGGGGCTCGTAGAAATTCGAATATATTCGAATACATTGCTTGATATCCGATAACCGTTCGAATTAGATTTTTCTCAAAAGTGACAGCCCTACTCCTGCATTTGTTATGCATCATTTATATCACAAATATCATGAATATTCAGTATATCACATCCATAAAAATCGGATTAAAAAACCAGACAAGCCACAAAACATGCAAAGCATTTTGTCTGGTTTGTTATAAGCATGAAAAGACCCACGAGGAGTTTTTACAGACGCTAGTCAAAACTAGGCCATTCTGGCATTTGGATTTGCTCAAATCCTGGAGAAAATCCCCAGACCACAACTCTCCCTCACTGCAATCCTATTAACCATTAGCCTAACTCAGTCAACTTGTAATGATTTACAACTCTAAAGCTATTTATAACAGCGCGAGCTGCAGCGTGGGAGTGGACGTGTCTATATATGAAGATTAGGCGTGGGAATCAAACAGAACGTAATTCATATAATTTGCCTTAAACTATATCTTTGAAAACAACACTGTCTTTCCCTCTGACGTAAAACATGTAGATTCGCCTTTTCTACATGCATCCTTTGCAGAGAAAGCAATCCCATAATGCACTGCAATGAGAGGTGGACAAATACTGAGAAGCATCAACTAAAAAAAAAAAATTGTTATTATTGCATATTTCTGCCCAATTTGATTATGCTGTCAGCTTGCCTTTTAGTAAGATAGAATTCCACAATAAGTTATATTTTGCAATTTGCATAAAATAAATTTACTTTTTTTTTACAAAGTTCCCTGAAAGTGCAATTTCAAACCAGTGAAATATTTGAGATGAAATACTTTTTTAAAGTGTATCTTTCATTAAATATACATTTCTGTGCAGCATGTTACTAACTTTAAATTAAATGTCTTTATATCGGCCATCAATAGTGGAATTGTTCATCAAAACATCTATATCACTTACACTTTACATCTAATTAAAATAATGTAATACACAGTCCTTCCAGAAAAATGCGGAGTTTTTTGTGATTGTTGCAGCAAAAATCCTTGATTATGCGGCTCATTATCTTAAAAAATGCGATGGAATATGCGGGAAATTTATGCAACAATGTTCACATCGTGTAATTACGTCACTTCATAACGTTCCCATGGCGACAGGGGGAGCGGCTGCTCTTGGACGTAAACACAACATTTATCAACTTTCTGCTAAGATATAGCTATGTGACTTTTTTGCAACAAAAATGTGGGGATTATGAAATCATGCAAGCCCCGGATATTTTGTGTAGAAATCCGATATTTATGCGGCAAAAGTGCGGCGTATTTGAAAGAAATTCGGCCCCCGCATAAATATGCGGCCTTTAGCTGATTATGCATTGAATTATGCGATCGCATAATCACGTTTTTCTGGAGGGACTGAATACACCAGTTTTTATAAAGTGTAATTTGTATGTTCAATAGGGACTGAATACACCAGTTTTTATAAAGTGTAATTTGTATGTTCAATATTTCATAGAACTGCACGACTGGAAAAATTGAAAATCTCGATTTTAGAGATCATGATTCTGAATAGACGAAACAAAATAGTCACTAAAGCTTCTGACAAAATCTGAATTGCTGTAATTCAGGGTGAGTGAATGATTCAATGACTCACTCATAAAGACTTCACTTGTATCATTACTGGATGAATCAGCGTTTTTGAAGGAATATTTTGAATGAATGATTCAATGACTCACACATTTTTAACAGTCTCTTGTCTCCCCCTACTGGTGTAACAATGTAATTAATTCAATCTTTATTTGAAGCATGAAGTTACTTTCAGAAATAATGTCTTAAAGCGGTTTCATATCTATACATGACAACGGCTCTCTCTCGTTCAGAACGCAGATCTGAATGTTCGCTGATTTTGTCAAAGGTTTAATAGACAGAGACGAATCTCTGACATTTAGGAATAAAATCACGTGGGTGTTTAAATCAAGATCACAATCTTTTAACGATTAATATATTTCAGGGTAATTTGATTATCGGTAAGAGATATTTTTCTCCATAATCTGCAAAGAAAAGTCTGATTCTATGTGGGCCTGTTCAGCAGGTTTGGGGAAAACAATAACCAAGCTTCTACAATTAGCCTAGAGAGAGGGAAATCAATCATAAAAATGATTTTTAGAATCTTATTACAAGAGAATTAATACTCATTTCTAAAGAAACTGTCGGTTACAGAGAAGCTGATCTAATGTCTGGTGTTAATAACTTTTACCTTCAGTACAAATATTTAGAAATGAGCTGTACGTACTGTAGTACAGTAGGCCAACAAAATCAGATGCTGTCATGTGACTCGAGCATAAATCACTGATATCAACAAGTGATGGAGGCTTTCAGCTGAATAAACTAACAACTTTAAATCATTTATACTGTAGAGTTAACAATACAGTTTAACCCTAGAAACCATCCACATTAAAAATCACATAAAGGGTCAATAAACTGTTCCATAAAAATAAAAGTATTATTAAATTTGTCTGGCTTTAATTTACTTTGCATTTGAGAACAAGTCTCAAAATGTGTCACGTGGTCATTATGTTTTGAGCGTATGCTGCAGTAACTTAATATTTGAAGTACAACTAACTATCTATTAGTAACTAACTAGTGAAGATCGCCCCTCCCCCACCCGCTCATCCTGAAGCATGTGCCGCTTCCCTCAGCGTGTTTTAGGACAAAAACAACACGAAATGAGCTCTATTAAGTGTACATCACTTACTGAGGTGGTCGACAAACACTAAACATGGCGGAAATAAGACTTTAGATGCTTCAA
>JAULUF010000055.1:43337500-43350000 GCA_031834385.1 Semotilus atromaculatus | reverse complement strand
TTTAATTAATTAATTTAGTTTAATTTATTTATATTATGTATTTACTTTAATCTTATTTATTTAGGCTATTTAAATATTTTCTATCGTTTTTTATTTAATCACATAATTTAATTTACTTGTTATATTTTTTTATTTTAACCTTATTTTATTTGTATTTTTTTATTGTAACAATTTGTAAAAAAAATTTCTCTAAACATTTCCATGAACCCTCTAACCTGTGCCATACAGTCCATGATGCAGTATTCAGTGTGTGTGTGTGTGTGTGTGTCTGTGTGTGTGTGTTATAACTTGTGTATGCATTTGTTTATTGATGGATACTTTTATTTGTTCTTTTACTTATTTATTCATGTTTCTTATTGTCAGTAAATCAAATATAATTATTTAATTAATGCATTAATTCTTTGCTTGACTGAAAATGTAAATGTTTTCACTGCATGTATAGAGTGTATTCATGCATACCGTAGATGTCATATGACATTACTAATTACATTTTGCTTGTTTTATTCAATTAGCCTATATAATTTTCAGTATAACAAAGGTAACACAATTAAGTTTTGGTCAGCATTTATCGTTATTATTGTGTGTAATTTTTGGGGTGGGCTAGCAATACAATTTGTTCTGGGGCAATATTAATTTATAATGAGTGATACTTACATTTTTCGAGTATAAAATCAACATACATTTTTTTATTGCCAAACTTAGTTAAATACAAAATCATGGAAAGATATGGTTCTATATTTAACAATGAACAATCATAATGACAAAAAAATAACAAATATAATGGGTTTGCATAAATCTTAATATGAGATTTTTATACACAGGAAAAAAGAACAACGACAAGGTTAAATATCTTTATATAATTCATCATAATACATAAATGTTTTTGTTTTTTTAATAAGCCTAAGGGATGAAACGAAAGGTCAATTCAACAAGAAAAGGAGGGAAACAAAGGAGATTTAATCCACTTTTGCCTGTCGGTGAAACATTGTGGATAAAATAAAGAAATTATATACATATTCAAATGATGACGATTTTTGAGTCACATTAGTTAGGGTTTTAAATATAAGAACTTAAATCAACCCTAAATGTATTCACAAAATAAATGGGCAGCTGTTTCTTCAACAAGACACAAAATGAGCAAATTTCGTCAATATTAAGATATTAAAGATATGAGTTAAACCTGTCGCTCATATCAGGTGTTGCGCTTGTGATGACGGCGTAGGTCACATGATAACGTCAACATGGCGGATGATGTCCGGATCAAATCCATCCTCAACGAGATCTGCTGGACCGTCTACGGTTTGGCGCTCGGTCAGTACCGGTCAGTACTTGTTGAAATGAAGCCCCTGCTCAGACGGGGCCCCTCCCCCACGGCAGAGCACGTGACCTGGTGATGTGGCGGGGGAGGGAGAGGCTGAACCTGCTCTTTGTTAGGAGGATCTCACTGTTACCGTACTCCTGCTGAAAGATGCGCACCACACACACACACAGAGAGAGAGAGAGAGAGACACACACTCTCACACACACACAAACACACACACAGAGAGAGACTCACTCACACACGCGCGCGCGCACACACACACAGAGAGAGACACACACACACACACACACACAGAGAGAGAAAAAGAGAGACACAAAAAGTGTTTGCTCTGCAATTATATGATCTATAATTGATAATTTCATGTAATACATGTAGTATTAGAATAAGGTTTTTATCTCTGCATTATTTGAGCATATAATCATTATAATGTTCATGAAGGGCTGCAGTTCTTGTGTAAAGGAGCGCCATCTAGTGGCCGGTGCAGTTCCACACGCGCGCGGTGACGCAGCCGTCCTTATTAATGAACTCATGTGTTTATACAGCAGTCAGGGACACATCAACTCCTTCTCCATCATGACTCTTTGCACATGTTAAAATAATAATGCAGTTATGAAAACTCTCTCATCATATCTGAGCTTTTGTCCAGATTTCAGCTTTTAAACACTGTTGAGGGAGAAACTGTGGAGATTATTTTTTTATTTGAAAAGTGTTTTGGAAGAATTTTAGATAATTTTTGTCTACGAAACTACTTTCAAGCAAATAGGGAATATTAGGAATTCTGTTAGGAGAGATATAGACTAAAATAAGTCAGTAAAAGAAATAAAATTGTATATAGGCCTACATAAATAATTTTACTTTTTATTTTAATACATAAATTAGAATAAATACAAATAGATTAACAACAAGTAAATAAAAAAATATTTAAATGAATAAAAAGTTTAAAATAAACTACATTAATAAGTAAATAAATAAATAGAAATAAATTATAAAAATAGATTAAAATAAGTACATACACAAATTAATAAAAACATTAAAATATTTGATTAAAGTAAATTAAAAATAGATTAAAATTAGTAAATAAATGTGTACATAAAAATATTTAAGCAAATAAATAAGAAATTAAAAATGTGTTTAGAATATGTAACTAAATTAGAAAAGAAAAATTGTTTATAAATAAATATTTGTAATAAATAAATACATTAATAAAATTAGATTAAAATAAATAAAAATAGATTAAAATAAGTAAATACATAAATTAATGAATACAATTAGATTTAAATAAATAAAAATACATGGAAAATAAATAAATAAATGAGTAAGTGAATAAATAAATGGATAAATAACAATATTTAACTATTAAAATGAATAAAAATAGCTTAAAATAAGTAACGAAATAAGTAAAAATTGAAAAGATATTTTTTTAATTAAATAAGAATAGATATAAATAAGTAAATGCATAATTACTTTATTTGATAATTAGATTAAAATAAATACAAATAGATTGAAAATTAGTAAATAAACGAGTAAGTGAATAAATAAATGGATAAATAGCAATATTTAAAGATGGAAATGAATAAAAACTGCTTAAAATAAGTAAATAAATTAGTAAATAAATAAGTAAAAATTGAACAAATAACTTCTTTTTTAAAATAAATAAATAAGAATAGATTCAAATAAGTAAATGCATAATTAGATATCATTAGATATAATTATATATTATATATATATATATTAAAGGGAGTGAGGTGAGCCCAGGCTCAGGAATCCTCAGGGATTCTGAGGAGATATTGTGCAGTGAAAGGTTATATTTCCTATATTTCTATCACACTTTAATACTTTTTCCACATAAAGACTTTTTCCCACTTACTGTTTTATGGAGAGTAAATATTTACAAAGTGGATGCTGAAAAAAAAAAAGCAAATATACTGATAAAGAATGAAGTGTCAGAAACAAAGACAGCTCTACTCTTTCTTTTAAAAAAAGCCACAAAAAAGGTTTTCCACAGAAGAACCTTTTAATTTATGAATTTATTAACAGCTTTTAAAAGAACCTTAAAATTATATGAATACATGAATAAAATATTTACATTAAAAATAGACTAAAATAAGTTGGTAAATAAATAGAAAATGTATAAAAGTAATTTAACAAAGTAATTTAATTAAACTAAATAAAACTAGATTAAAAAATATATTTTAAACTAGTAAATAAATTAATAAAGAAGTTTAAAATAAGTAACTAAATAAAAAACATTATATAGCTAATTAATTCAATTATATAATGAAACGTATATATTTAGTATATAACTATGTGCATGATTATACTTTTCAGAGGGCCGACATTTCTGTATTTATAATCCTATTGATTTCATGTAATTTTCAGATTTTCTGAGATTTTAAGGGGTTTTCATAAGCAGTAAGCCATAATCATCAAAATTATTACTTTTGCACGATATTAAAATTTTCCGAGTTTCACCTGTATATCTAACAATTTAATTTCAGCTATAAAGCAGAAGAAAATGGTGTCATTATTCATTATTTTCATCTGATTCCATTGCATTAATGCATGGGAGTGTTTGCAATGAAATATTTTTTAAGTGCATTATAGAGTTTGTTCCACCAGAATGTGTGTGTGGTTTCTGAAGAGTGACCTACTTTACCCGCGCAGTGTGTCATTGCTCTATAGATGTGATCCGCCAGAGTCCTGCGCCTGGACTTGTCTTCGGAGGTTTGGTTGTTTCGTTTGTTGGTGTCCTTTGAGCTTTAGTGCAGGTGTACAGAACAATGAACACACCTGGAGACGAGGGTCACATGATCACAGTGAGGGCGGGAAACTGATGCCAGGAGACGCTGAACAAATACAGGTGTTATTACAGCCATTCATGTCAACACAGACACTCTTAACAATAAAAGGGTTTTGCAGTGAAGAAAACTGTTTTCAATGAACAGTTCAAAGTTAAATACATAAAATAATATAATATACATAAATGGAAAAATAAGTTTAAAAAAGACCAAATAAAGTTGGTAAATAAATAAAATAAAAATAATAAAAAATAAATAACTTCACTTACATTAAAATAAATAAAATAGTTTAAAATAAGTAAATTCATTAATTAATAGAATTAGATTCAAATAAATAAAAATTGATTAAAACTACTAAATAAACAAATGATTGAATAAAAAAAGAATATTTGAATAAATAAGGTTAAAATAAGTTACTAAATTAGTAAGATAAATAGAAATTGTAAATAAAAAGTAAATAGACTAAAATAAGTAAAAAGCCTATAGGCCTACATAAATTAATAAATACATTTTGATTCAAGTAAATGCAAAATGTATAAAAATAAGATAATTAAAATATTTATATGAATTAAAAATAGATTAAAATACATAAATTGAGATGATCATTGAGATAAATGTAAATACTCACAGATTAAAAAAAATATAGCCTAAACATATATATATTTCATGGACTTTTCGAGTTTTACTTCCCAAAAGTTCTGTCAATTCAAATACATTGGATAAATCAATAGGATGAACTCAGTAAATTAAGTTTAGTAAGTTTATTATATTATTCACCTGATGATCATGTTGTTTAAATGTAAAAAAACTTTGCACTGAAATAATTTTTTAAGTTTACACTGCAAAAAATTATGAGTTTCTGTCTCGTTTTCCAGCACAAACTTCGAAACATTCTTCTTGACACGTTTACAGTTAAAGTAAGTAAATTTATTCTCCAAAGTCCAAACAAGAGCAAATATCAGCCAACGGAGTCAAAACATTGAGTTTTGCCTTTGAAATACATTATATATAATATAAATATATTTATTTTTTATAATATATTCACAAACTCAATCGCTGTATAAAGTATGAGCAGATAATGAGTGATGTTAATAGTAACTGAAACGCAAAATAATGTCCTGAAATTGTTAAGATACGAATGAAAATTCTTCCGTAAGATGATTTACAGATGCTGTGAGTGTGAGACGGAGAGGTTAGCGTTAGCTGACACACACACACACACACACACACACACACACACACACACACACACACACACACACACACAGACACACACACAGATGCACCATTATTCCCAGATGTCTACTAGAGTATTTACCCAATGACAATTTGCAGGTTATTGTTAAAAGTTATTGTGTTTGATTATACACTTCCTTTAGTTAAACATGCCTGAATGAAAATGCTTCCAATTTTGTCAGACAGACAGACAGCTAGACAGACAGACAGACAGACAGACAGCTAGACAGACAGACAGACAGACAGCTAGATAAATAGATAGAAAGATAGGCAGACAGACAGACAGCTAGATATATAGATAGACAGATAGACAGACAGCTAGATATATAGATAGACAGACAGACAGTTAGATAGACAGACAGACAGCTAGATAGATAGACAGACAGACAGCTAGACAGACAGACAGACAGACAGCTAGACAGCTAGACAGACAGACAGACAAACAGACAGATAGATAGACAGACAGACAGACAGCTAGACAGACAGACAGACAGCTAGATATATAGATAGACAGACAGGCAGACAGACATACAGCTAGACAGACAGACAGACAGCTAGATATATAGATAGACAGATAGACAGACAGCTAGATATATAGATAGACAGACAGATAGACAGACAGACAGACATACAGTTAGATAGACAGACAGATAGATAGACAGACAGACAGACAGCTAGACAGACAGACAGACAGACAGCTAGACAGACAGACAGACAGACAGATAGATAGACAGACAGACAGACAGCTAGACAGACAGACAGACAGACAGCTAGATATATAGATAGACAGACAGATAGACAGACAGACAGATAGACAGACAGACAGACAGACACTTATATAGACAGACAGACAGCTAGATAGATAGACAGACAGACAGACAGACAGCTAGACAGACAGACAGACAGACAGCTAGACAGACAGACAGCTAGATATATAGATAGACAGACAGGCAGACAGACAGACAGCTAGACAGACAGACAGCTAGATATATAGATAGACAGACAGGCAGACAGACAGACAGCTAGACAGACAGACAGCTAGATATATAGATAGACAGACAGACAGACAGAAAGCTAGACAGACAGACAGACAGATATATAGATAGACAGACAGACAGATAGACAGACAGACAGACAGCTAGACAGACAGACAGCTAGATATATAGATAGACAGACAGAAAGCTAGACAGACAGACAGCCAGATATATAGATAGACAGACAGACAGATAGACAGACAGACAGCTAGACAGACAGACAGCTAGATATATAGATAGACAGACAGACAGAAAGCTAGACAGACAGACAGACAGATATATAGACAGACAGATAGACAGACAGACAGACAGACAGATATATAGACAGACAGATAGACAGACAGACAGACAGCTAGATATATAGACAGACAGACAGACAGACAGACAGATAGATAGATAGATAGATAGATAGATACAGAGGTTATTTTGGATATCTCTATTTAATTTAAGTTAAATAGTATAAACATGGATAAAACATGGCTGTGAAACAAGCAACGTTAAAATGAATGCGATTGAAACTAACTGGATTTCGAACACTCAGATTATTAGTTCTAATACAGAAATCTGACCTGTTTGATTTATGCATGACATCACTTTATGTTTTTAGTGTTTATGTTAAAACCGTGTAATCCAAACAGATGGACACTTTATATGCGATTCAAATCTTAAATTTAGACCTTAGCATTACTGCGACCGCACACCGTCCACAAGGCGCTCGCAACACACACCAACACACACCAACACACACCATAAACCCCGGCGCACCTCAACAACACACACCAACACACACCATAAACCCCCGAACACATGGCTGCAATAAGCCAACAAATTAAGCCGTTAGAGAAGCGTTTAAGACACACACACACACACACGCACGCACGCACGCACGCGCACACACACACACACACACACACACACACACACACACACACACATGGAGCAGCTGGGAAAGAGGACAGATGTGTGTGTGGTCAGAACGACCTTGGCCTTGAAAACACTCCTTCCTTTCCAGTCTCTCTCTTCAATCCAACACTGAAGTGACTTAAACTGCAGTTCCTCCACTGGCCACTAGAGACTGGCTGCAGAAGAGACCCAATCCCATAGACCAGTGGTTCTCAAAGTGTGGTACGCGTACCACTAGTGGTACGCAGACTCCCTCTAGTGGTACGCAGAGGAATCACTGAATTTCGCACGTAAGATCAAACCGGTGTGATCAGTCTCTTGGGCCCTGTCCCAAATGGAACCCTAAGCACTCGCGGTCTTCCTCTGAGTCCGCACTTTAACGACGTAACGCCGCTTTGAATGTCGGGAAGAAGTCTGCTGTGGAGTCCGCATCAGCATGGGCTCGGCAAAAGTGCGCATCAAGGGCGCAAATCGACCGCAGAGGGGGCGCTCGCGAGCACCCTTCTGAGATCTAAAAATGACAAATGGGACACACTGCGGTCTCACGGACTTAACGGACACACGCACGCGGCAGCCATTGTAAGTCCACAAGACCGAAAGTGCACATGAAGTGTGCCATTTGGGATTGGGCCTTGGTACCCAGTCTATGGCTGCGTCCGAAATCGCATACTTCCCTACTATATAGTATGCGAAAAACAGTACGCGAGCAGAGTAGTATGTCCGAAATCATAGAATTCGAAAAACAGTAGGCGAAAAGTCCCCGGATGACCTACTACTTCCGGCGAGATTCTGAAGTGCGCATATGATGGACACTTTATCCCATGATGCCACGGGAGAGGAGTTGTTGTCGTTATATTTGAAAATGGCGGAAACCGGAGACGCGGCTGTAACGTTAGCTATGGGCTGTAGAGATAAACACAGACACACATGCGTATCTCTATTGATTCATTCATGTTTATTTATCGATGGTAATATCACAAGCAAATAAATGGCTTTTTCCTTGCCAAAAATCAACATTTGTCATTGTTCATAGGGGTTGTGTGAGTGTTTTATGAGGTAAAATTTATGAGGTAAATAAATGTTATTTGAGAAACTCCACAAAAGCCGTGATCTGCGAGCAGCTGACCGATGCCTCCTCTTGATTGTCGGCTCGGACGACGTAAAAACGCAGATGAAAACAGAAAGCAGAACTAAAAACAGCGCGAAGTTGGTGCAGTCAGTGGAACGGGCTCTTTAAATTTTCGCACTGTTATGACAGCGCGTATGTCACGCGACAACAACATGGCGCATGTAGTACGTCCGGATTCATTCATACTACCCGTATTCATACTATATAGAACGTACTTTTTTAACGGTCGCGAAGTACGTTCTTATTTAAATGTAGTACCTACTCACATAGTACGCGATTTCGGACGCAGCCTATGTACCCTGGAGCGTACGATACGATTAGTAGAACAGCCAGTGCATCACGTGATCAACTGCTAAATTCAAATGTGCTTTCGCCACTCAGACGCTGTCAAATATCACAATTATTCAGTGTTTTTAACCACATAATGTTTATTTTAGGTTTCAGACATTTAAATTCACATAAGTAATAAAAGAAAATACATTTAGAATTTGTAAAATACACTATGGAAGCAGAAATAATAATAATTTCCATTATAATTAGACGACACGTTTTATTCATATCAGATAAGTTACACATTGTGTTAACTTTAAAGTTAACTCTATTCTTCTCCCAGTTCACCGGCCGCTTACTTTCATGTATTTTGGGAGAAAAGATGAATTCACGTCCTATAACGTTAAATCCAACAGATCCGATTCTCTGAACCGTGGCACAAACTAACATGGCGGCGCATATAGCTCAACTAACGCGATCACTTCCACTTGCATATTTGACATGATATTTCATGCCATAGCTAACAAATTTGTGAATATTTTGAATAAAAAAAAGGAAATAAAAGCAGATCGTCATTCAGCGCTATTGTGGCTGCGGTGTGTCACGTGACAAGCAATGACGCGTCTGTCACCATGGAATCAATAAAGTGGTACGTCATAAAAATAATGGTCGCCTTGAAAATCTTACGGGGGTCAGCCAGAATATTTAAAAAAAAAAAAATTTTTAAATATGAATACACAGCTTGTTTTTTTTATTAAGTACAGTACTTTCTTTTTTTTACTTAATATTTTAAGTACAGTAAGCTACAGTGTTTATTTTACTTTGCAATACATTTGCATTGAATCATTATTTAAGTTTTTTATTTAACCTGTATGTAAGCTGCAGTGCCGTGTTAATGTTCAAACTGTGTTTTTACAATGTTTAAAGTGGCTGACAATAATAAATATTCTTATTAGATTAAACCGCCTTATTTTTGAGCTGTGCATAACTGTAGCTGAATATTTAGGCCTACTACGCTACTGTTTTTTCATATTGGTCATTATGGTGGTACTTGGAGAGCCAAATATTTTCTGAGATGGTACTTGGTGTAAAAAGTTTGAGAACCTCTGCCATAGACCCCTGTGTTAAAATGCCCAACTTTACAGCAGAAAAAAATGTGTTTACAGCCTGGTGCAAAAAGTGGTTTTGGTCTATATAGTTAATTTTGCCCTTCATGACGACTGTAAGGGAGGTGAATTTTTTTATAACTCATCCGTTTAAATTATATTAAGTCTTAAAGTTCTGCATAATTAAGGGCGTGGCCACTTGAGTGACAGGTGGATTGCCGCTGATGTCACTACTAGCCGTTTGTCTGCTGTGTGTTAGCGTCACGCCACCTCAGCTAATCCGCCTCTGCTCACTTTCGTTTATCAGGAAGTGACGCTGCCAAGATGGCGACGGCCGGCTCCGCCCACTTTGGGCTTCAAAAATGTGACCCTGGATCCCAAAACCAGTCACGAGTCGCACGGGTATATCTGTGGCAATAGCCAACAATACACTGTATGGGTCAAAATGATCGATTTTTCTTTTATGCCAAAAATCATTAGGGTATTAAGTAAAGATCATGTTCCATGAAGACAGTGTGTAAATTTCCTACCGTAAATATATAAAACGTTTATTTTTGTGAGTGAATGCAGCACAATCGCCAACACAGGGTTTATAGTTGTATCTCGGCCAAATATTGTCCTATTTTAACAAACCATACATCAATGGAAAGCTTATTTACTCAGCTTTCAGGTGATGTATACATCTCAATAAAAAAAAAATAAAAAAAAATTGGCCCATGTGACTGGTTTTGTGGTCTAGGGTCACAAATGCTCTTCAGAAACACTACTGTTTTTTACAGTCAATGGTTCCTTCACACTGCTTTCATTAGAGATCTCTGGCCCGGGGCGAGGAGCTACACAGGCCAAATCCACTGATTATGAGTCCCAGTTTCTGTTTAGGAGGCATTCCCAATCTCCCATAAAAACTCATTAGAGGAAAACGCTGCTGCCGTCGAGGAGCTATTGCTCAAGTCAACACATAACGTTTTATGAACCCTTCTGGGAACTTTTTCAGCTCTTTGCATGCTTATCTCCATTCCGGAGAGCTTCGGGAGTCATTCCTTGTGACTGCGGGAATAATGCTAGACATGCTTGTAAAGCGGAAAGTTTCCACTGGACTAGAGAAGTTTTGCTTGAGCATCTACACTCACTTCAGTATGAAAATACCTGATGCATGTGCCAGAATGTTTTCACACGGTTTGGATAATTTGAGCAAATTAGAAATGACAATACAAATATGTTCTCTCATTATATTCTCTTAATAGATACTTGATACTAAAATATGCAAATGCAGCATTATCTAATAATAAATTATGTGCTAATTTGCATGCACTTCCAGAACAGAAATCTGAACATTGGATAAAGTCATTCATTATTATGAGTTAAAGTTGAATTTATGACATACTAAGTCAAAAGAGATTTAAGTCAAAATTGACATAGTCCACTTTCTGTCATAATTATGATTTTATGTCATATAATTGACATTAAAAGTAAAAATTATGAGATAAAGTTGAAATTATGACATACTATATCATAATTATGACACTAAATCATAATTATGTGATTTAAAAGTCAAAATTATGACACAAGTCAACTTTTTATTTCATAATTATGATTGTGTCATATGATTGACAAAAAAAATTAAACATTTTGAGATAGAGTTGAAATTATGAAATACTAAGTCATAATTATGAGATTTAAAAGTCGATATTATGACACAAGTCAACTTTTATGGCTTAGTCAAAAGTCAAAATTATGACACAAGTCAACTTTCTATTTCCTAATTATTTATTTATAAATTATTTTTATGTCATAATTTTCACTTTTCATGTTATGGTTTACAAAAGCACTTTGTAAATAGCATATGGTGATTAAGAGGAAAAGAAATGAGATAAAGTTTAAATTATGACATACTAAGTCATAATTACAACATCATAGTTGTGAGAATAAAAATCTAAATTATTAAGTCAACTTTTTATGTCATGACTATGATTTTTATGTAATAATTTCAGCTTTTCATATTATGGTTTACAAAAGCATGTTTGTAAAATCATAATGCAAAAGCATATGGATATTATAGAAGAGAAAAAGAAATTAGATAAAGTTGAAATTATGACAAATTAAGTCAACTTTTTATGGTTTATGGAAACGTTTTATGGATGTTATGGTTTACAAAAGCATGTTTGAAAACACATATTGCAAAAGCATATTGATATTATATACGAGAAAAAAGAAAAAGCAGAACTTTCCCAATCATCCCATCTGAAGTTCCTCGCGCGCGCCCCCGCACGCATCTACCTGCGTCTGGAGAGGCGGGGCGCGCGCCGAGCTCCACCAATAGTGCGCGCGCGCTGAGTCTGACACCGCCCCCTTTCAGCACGAAACTTTCTTCATCTGTAGCTGCAGCGGGAGCGACACACACACACACTCACACACACTCACTGACTGCAGGCTTCGCTATGCTCGCGCTCACCCTGTGGATTATCGTGTTGTGGAGCGCCGCGCGCGCGGACGCGAGGAAACCCGATGAGTTCTTCAGCGCGAGCGTTTATCGTGCGAGGTGCGCGTCGCGGTGTCTCAGTCTGCACATCACGCGCATTTCTGCTGCTTTTAAGCATTTACAGGTATGATCAACTATCATTATATCAGACAGGAGCTTCATCAATACCAGTTTCAATGGGAAATTCCCATAAAATTCTATTTATGTCACAATTTAGATTTACA
>JAULUF010000055.1:43320000-43332500 GCA_031834385.1 Semotilus atromaculatus | reverse complement strand
TCATCCATCCCTCCGTCATTCCATCCATCCATCATTTTAGGAGTATCCATACATCCATCCATCCCTCCGTCATTCCATCCATCCATCCATCCATCCATCCATCCATCCATCCATCCATCCATCCATCCATCCATCCATCCATCCATCCATCCATCCATCCATCCATCCATCCATCCATCCATCCATCCATCCATCCATCCATCCATCCATCCATCCATCCATCCATCCATCCATCCATCCATCCATCCATCCATCCATCCATCCATCCATCCATCCATCCATCCATCCATCCATCCATGTTTTTAAGGTGATTCAGCAGTTTATCAGCACAGATTGAATATAAGTGTTGTTGATGAACTGCTCTGATCTTTGTCTTGTCTGAATGCTGGGTGTGTAACTGAGCAATAATGATCTTTAAACAACCCGAGAGTCAATGTCAATCTGCTGAAACCTTCATGTCTTCACTTATTTCCACTTTACAGCCTGTCTATCTCTGGAATGTGGATCTGTAGATGTTTTGCTCATATGAAACGCTGATAAGAACGTCAGTTTGCTGATTTACCAGCACATTGCCCAAGACGGACACAAACGTCTCAGCTCAATTTTCTTTTGCTATTTTAATGGTATACGAATGCTCTTAGAATTAAGTTACATGACTTCAATTTTTTTATTAAGAATTTAGAATATGATAAAAGTAGTGCTGGTTGATACAATGATTAATCACGATTAATCGCATCCACAATCAAAGTTTGTGTTTATATAATATATGTGTGTGTGCTGTGTATAATTATTTTGTATATACAGCTGAAACTCGAAAATTTGTGTTTGTGTATTTCAGTAATTCTAAATAAAAGGTGAAACTAATATATTTAGTATATATAACTATATACATATGCATGATTATACTTTTTAGAGGGCCGACATTTCTGTATTTAAAATCCTTTTTTTTAAAAATTTATTTCATGTAATATTCTAATTTTCTGAGATTTTGTATTTGGGGTTTTCATAAGCTGTAAGCCATTATCAACAAAATTATAACTTTTGCATGATATTCAATTTTTTTTAGTTTCACCTGTATAAATACACACACACACACACACACACACGTGCATCTATGTATTTCACAAAATATTTGCATGTATATACTGTATATATATTTTATACATAATTTATATTATATATTTTATCCATCCATCCAATTTTTTTTTAAAACAGTATAAAGTTTGTCCTGACAATATTGACTTTTCTAGTAAAAAAATTGCAGTTACGAATTTCTTGGAACTTCTAATTAATTTTAATTCTGTGTCTTTACATTTAAATTTTAATTGCAATTCTGCGTCCCGTTTCCTACATTAATGTAAATTCACTGAATCTCACAGTGTATTTCTCCGACGTCACCATCTTTAAACCCTCTCGTTGTCTGTGACGGATTGATTTCGCTGCTCTGTCGGATAAAAGCGCCTGCTAAACGAACAAATGATGTAAACGTACAGTTTATATTTAAAGACAGTGTTAGTCTTCGTTCCAGTGGATGAGTTTGCGTGATGGATTACAGTTGATCTGGCAGTGTGAATCCAGAAAACTGATTGTAAATCTGTGAGCTTTGAAAACAAAAGGCTTAAACTGTCCAGGAATATCCTAACGGTTCTGACCTATAATTATCAGTCGAGGTCAGGAACACACGAGCAGAAACAGCTGGGTCAACATCACGCCGAGTGTCCGAGGATTAAAGCCAAAGCTCTGAATGTCCTGGGAATGATATATCAGTGGAGCTGGGATTCACTTCAGAATTAAAATTTCCTGATAATGTACTCACCGTCATCCAAGATATTCATGTCTTTCTTTCTTCAGTCGAAGAGAAATTAAGAAAACATTCCAGGATTTCCTCCATATACTGACTTCAATGGGGTCCAACGGGTCGAAAAAGTCTCGACACGATCCAGCCGAGGAATAAGAGTCTCATCTACACAAACCAGCGACATTTATAACACAATACACATTTATATACTTTTAACCACTAATGCTGGTCTTGCACTCGCTGTGATGCGACACACGAGCTTTACGTAATAACGTTGAAAGGTCAAGTGTGACGTAGGCGTAAGAACAGATCTAGTGTATACAAAGCCGTACAAAGACTAAGACAAACGACATTTACAATATAAATAAAAGGTAAAACAACGATATCGGACGATTTTGAAGTTGGAGAAAATTTGACTTTTCTGACCTTTCACCCTGATGACGTAATGTGTGTCGCATCACAGCGAGTGCAAGACCAGCATTAGTGGTATAAAGTATATAAATGTGTATTGTGTTATAAATGTGGCTGGTTTGTGTAGATGAGACTCTTATTCCTCGGCTGGATCGTGTCGAGACTTTGAAGCTGCACTGAAACTCACATCTGGACCTTCGACCCGTTGGACCCCATTGGAGTCACTATATGGAGGAAATCCTGGAATGTTTTCCTCAAAAACCTTCATTTCTTTTCAACAGAAGAAAGAAAGACGTGAACATCTTGGATGAGGTTATGGTTGAGTCAATTGTTCACAACATGATCTCTTACTACTTTTATAAAATAAAATCTTATTGGACTTATTGAGAAGTTGCAATGATGTTGATGATTTGTTTTGGTTTAAAGCCTCTGTAGTTTATGAGGTGAAGTTAATAATGTTTGATTTACAGTCTTCATAAAGATGATCCAATTAACATATCTGTACTAGATCCCGTGGAATGGCTAAAACGGTTCAGGCTGCGCTGGTTTAATGACTCTGATTGAAGACACACGTTAACGCTCCATTACAATCCTGATGATTCACATGTTGTGCGTTTGCTCTGGTTCCAGAATCCACCGTCTCAGTTCGGCTCTTTGAAGCTAGTTGACCATTATCCTTGACATCAAGTGCACAACACCCTACGGTACTGGATGGCAAATTAAGTCCTTTAATGATAAGTTGTTTCCCAAGGTTTTCGCAGGGAATTTCCACTGGATTACATTGTTCCAGAATCCTTTGAACTTGACATTGAACTTAAGCAGACTTTTGGTTTGCAGAGCCGTAAAGTTTGAAGTTTGCCTGTTCAAGATGCGTTTGGAAAAGTGAACAAAGCCCTGATTCACATGGCTTCACTTGAAACTGGAATATTTTTAGTGATGGTGCAAATGAATCTTTGAATCGATTCGCTGAAATGAACAGTTTGAACTGATTCACTAATGTTTCGTATATGATGTGATTTGCAGTGTTTTTATTATGTCTCTCTTCTCGTTTCAGAGCAATGGATCATTGGTGTGGTGTCAGAATCACAAGCAGTGCTCAAAGGTAAAACTGTGAATCTCATGCAATCAATGCCGATCAATGGATAATGAAAAGAACGAAAGACCAATAAAAGGTCCTATTTTAGGACCATTAAAGGGGATCTATTATGCAAAATTCACTTTTACATGGTGTTTGAACATGTGTGTTAACAGTGTGTGTACACAACCACCCTATAATGATAAAAATCCACACATTCCTCTTTTTTAATCCCCATAAATCATAAGCAGTGTTTAAGAATAAGCTGTTTGCACTGTGACATCACATATGCTTAGGCTCCGCCCATGACTGCTGATGGATTAGCATAGCCCCGCCCCTCAGTGAGCTGTACCGCCCACAATGTTTTATCTCTTTGTTAGAGCATTTAACAGCAGCATTCAAGGAAGAAATATATTATTATTAAAGCTACTGAAGTTAGATTTTCTGTTTTCTTTTGTTGTTTGATTCATATTAACAGCATATATAGCAGTAGGTTCTGTATATTACGCTGCTTTCACTTTAATACACAGATCTAATATACACATGTGATTTCTTTTCCCGATGTTTATGTTCACAGACATAACCAACTGTGTTTTATGTGAACTTTGTGTGTTTTGATATAACATTGTGTGTATTGGAGAGTTTGGGCGCAATAAGATATGTGACAGAGAACATAGTTTTATACCCAGCTTTCTGTGTGTGTGTTTCGGGTGTGTGCGCTCAGAAAACCATATATCAGAAGTTTAGACTGATATGGCTTTAAAACACATGCAGATAATTATCTTTCATGATAATGAAGAACTGCAATGTCAAATCAGCGAGACCGCGATAGAGATGATAATAAAACCAAACAGATGTTTTAGTGTTCGGCAGAGTATATGATGTAGGAGCTGTACAGGCTCCGCCCCTTCTGGAAAGGGGGCGTGGGGAGCAGCAGCTCATTTGCATTTAAAGATACATGCACGAAAACAGCATGTTCCTTCCACTCAAAAATAGGAATTTACAGCATGGTAAAATAATTGATCTGTGGGGTATTTTGAGCTGAAACTTCACAGATTCTGGGGACACTGAGACTTATATTACATCTTGTAAAAAGGAGCGTGATAGGTCCCCTTTAAGTTTTTTGCAAGAACTTTATGCATATTTTCACTCTTCATTTTTGTAATGCAATAAATTAAAAAGTAAATTTTTATATACATCTTGTTACTGCAATGCAAGAAAAACAGTGATGTTTTATTTAAATATTAGTAGATTTTTCAATTTTAAAAAGTAAGGTTAACATGTTTTTGCATCTCATTACTGCAATGCAAGAAATAATAGTAATATTTTATTAAAGTTTACAAGTTTAAAAATAAGATTAAAGAATTTGTAGAATTTGTTGTACTGCCTTTATTTGAGCTGAAATGCAGTAAAAACACTGTATTGCAGTGACAAGAATCTATTGAGAATAATGGGAATTACAAAAGTGTATTTTGATTTTGAGGTGAAAAGGTTTCAGGTTAAATTCAATGCCTCACATGTTCTTAATATTTCATGCATTGAGTTGAAGTCAGATGCAGTAATGACCGTGTTTATATGATTCCCCGGGTCTCTAGCATGTGTAAATGTGATGCATACTCTACATTTACTATGGTAACAGTAATATTGAGTCTCTGTAGGGAGCTGAAGGTATAGCCGAGTCCTGTGTTGAATCATTACTCATTCACAGGAAGGCATCATGCATGACGCTCGTTCACACAACAGTGCTTACAGAGAGAAAGAAAGTGGACAGATCTTACTCTTACTTTGCTTGCTTGATCAAAATCCGAGTTTGATTATATTTGTGCATGATGTGTTGCAACTTCATTTAGAGTCTCTCATGCATTTTACATAAGGAGCGTATTTTAAATGATAAGGAACAAAACAGTTATGGTTATGCTTTCACAAATGCCCATTGTTATTTTATGTTTGCTAACTCACTTAAATGTTGGGTTAAAAATAACCCAACGAGTAACCCAACTATGGGGTGGCATAGCACCTTCCCAACCATGGTTATTTTAACCCAATGCATTGGGTTGAAAGCCAGTTGGGTTAAAAGTAACCCAACAGCTAAGTTAACTATTTATTTTTGTTCATGACATTTATTTTTAATAAATAAAATACACTTTGTTTTCAAATACAGTTTGTTTTATTTGTATAAAACAATAAATATGTCTCAACAAATATATTTTTAAATTACAAACTAAATATTAGGGAGTCTAGAATTTAATGTTAATATCTAAATGATTGTGTACATAAATTCAAAATACACAAGCAACATACGTATTTAACCCAACAGCCGGGTTATTAATAGAAATGACCCAACGATTTAAAAAATGACCCAACATTTTTGGAAAATAACCCAACATAGTGATCCAATTTGAGTAACCCAATGATTAGGTTAAAAAAATACCCCAACACATTTTTTTCCCTTGTAAATTATGCATTAACTAATGTTTACAAAATGAGACCTTTATTGTGAAGTGTTACCAAAGTTTATTGTGGTGAGAGAAAAAAAAGCGTGACGAGTGAAGTTCAGCCAAGAAGAACAGACATTACCAAGGAAAAACACAAATGAATTTTGCTTGACGAGAGGTAATGAGGATGTCAGAGGGCTTCAAAGAGGAGATACACAGCACTTGAAAAGCAAAGCCGTTTTGTTTTTGCGCTAGAATGCAACAAAAGACCCGCTCTCTTCCTTTCCATGGCGCTGGCCAGTGTTGTGTCTTGGCAGAACCACTGTCCCCAGTCATTCATCAAGAGCCGCTGTGTTAAAGAAGGATTGGGCTGTTTGCGTGTCTGAGCGTTGGGCGTTCCCATTACAACTGGCCCTCTTCATCTCTGAGACTCGGAGGAACTCTCGAGGAGATCATGCCATGCTTTGACTGAGTGTGTTTCTGTTGCTAGCTATCTGTCAGGCATACTTCAGAATCATGTTTTTTATACTGGTAATTAGTAATGCATATGTTCTCTGGGTGGGACTGGGTTCAGTCTGGGCTGATGTTAGTCAAAGAACACATGCGTCAGATGCCAGACGTCTCTGCCTGTTGCATCATGTTTTGCTGTTTCGTGCCTTGAGATATTGTTGTCGGGTTAATAGTTTGACTTTTAAAAACGTGCCATTGTAATCGATAATCTAGCTGTTTTTAAATGAAACTGCAGGGTTGTGCGCCATTCTGGATTTAAATGTTGTTTAAATTGCAACTCAGATCCTGGATTTAGATTGATGTAGAAAACCGGATGCAGAACTGCTGCAGTTCTGCGGGAATTAAACTGCATTTGAAATTCTAATAAATTCATATAACTAATTTTTAGCTTGAAAAACAACAGAAACAACGAAAGTTTAAAAGATTTTTATGGGTGGATGGATGATGGATCGATGGATGGATGGATGGACCGATGGATGGATGGACCGATGGATGGACCGATGGATGGATGGACCGATGGATGGATGGACCGACCGATGGATGGATGGACCGATGGATGGATGGATGGATGGATGGATGGACGGATGGATGGATGGATGGATGGACCGATGGACGGATGGATGGATGGATGGATGGATGGATGGACTGATGGATGGATTGATGGATGGACCGATGGATGGATGGACCGATGGATGGATGGATGGATGGACCGATGGATGGATGGACCGATGGATGGATGGACCGACCGATGGATGGATGGACCGATGGATGGATGGATGGATGGATGGATGGACCGATGGACGGATGGATGGATGGACCGATGGACGGATGGATGGATGGATGGATGGATGGATGGATGGATGGATGGATGGACCGATGGATGGATGGATGGATGGACCGATGGACGGATGGATGGATGGACCGATGGATGGATGGACCGATGGATGGATGGACCGATGGATGGATGGACGGATGGACGGATGGATGGATGGATGGATGGATGGACCGATGGACGGATGGATGGATGGACCGATGGACGGATGGATGGATGGATGGATGGATGGACTGATGGATGGATTGATGGATGGATGGATGGATGGACCGATGGATGGATGGATGGATGGACCGATGGACGGATGGATGGATGGACCGATGGACGGATGGACGGATGGACGGATGGATGGATGGATGGATGGATGGATGGATGGATGGACTGATGGATGGATTGATGGATGGATGGATGGATGGACCGATGGATGGATGGACGGATGGATGGATGGACCGATGGACCGATGGATGGATGGATGGATGGACCGATGGACCGATGGACGGATGGATGGACCGATGGATGGATGGATGGATGGATGGATGGATGGACCGATTGATGGATGGATGGACCGATGGACCGATGGATGGATGGATGGATGGATGGATGGATGGACCGATTGATGGATAGATGGACCGATGGATAGATAGATAGATGGATAGATGGATGGATGGACCGATGGATGGATGGATGGATGGACCGATGGATGGATGGATGGATGGACCGATGGATAGATGGATGGACCGATGGATGGATGGATGGATGGACCGATGGATGGATGGAGGACCGAAAGATGGATGGATGGATGAATGGACAGAGAGATGGATGGATGGATGGACCGATGGATGGACCGATGGATGGATGGATGGACAGATGGATGGACCGATGGATGGATGGAGGACCGAAAGATGGATGGATGGACCGAGAGATGGATGGATGGATGGATGATGGATGGACCGAGAGATGGATGGATGGATGGATGGGTGGATGGATGATGGATGGAGGACCGAAAGATGGATGGATGGACCGAGAGATGGATGGATGGATGGATGGATGGACCGTGAGATGGATGGATGGATGGATGATGGATGGACCGAGAGATGGATGGGTGGATGGATGA
Source organism: Semotilus atromaculatus (assembly GCA_031834385.1). Taxonomy (NCBI): domain Eukaryota; kingdom Metazoa; phylum Chordata; class Actinopteri; order Cypriniformes; family Leuciscidae; genus Semotilus; species Semotilus atromaculatus. The sequence goes on along the minus strand of JAULUF010000055.1, from coordinate 43,324,325 downwards.
TGGATGGAGGACCGAAAGATGGATGGATGGACCGAGAGATGGATGGATGGATGGATGGATGGACCGATGGATGGATGGATGGATGGATGGACAGATGGATGGACCGATGGATGGATGGAGGACCGAAAGATGGATGGATGGATGGACCGAGAGATGGATGGATGGATGGATGGATGATGGATGGACCGAGAGATGGATGGATGGATGGATGGATGGATGATGGATGGACCGAGAGATGGATGGATGGATGGATGGACCGAGAGATGGACCGATGGATGGATGGACCGAGAGATAGATGGATGGATGGATGGATGGATGGATGGACTGAGAGATGGATGGATGGATGGATGGATGGATGATGGATGGACCGAGAGATGGATGGATGGATGGACCGATGGATGGATGATGGATGGACCGAGAGATGGATGGATGGACCGAGAGATGGATGGATGGATGGATGGACTGAGAGATGGACCGATGGATGGATGGACCGAGAGATAGATGGATGGATGGATGGATGGATGGATGGACTGAGAGATGGATGGATGGATGGATGGATGATGGATGGACCGAGAGATGGATGGATGGATGGACCGAGAGATGGACCGATGGATGGACCGAGAGATGGATGGATGAATGGATGGATGGATGGATGGATGGACCGAGTGATGGATGGACCGACAGATGGATGGATGGATGGATGGACAGAGAGATGGATGGATGGATGGATGGATGGATGAATGGATGGATGGACCGAGAGATGGACCGATGGATGGACCGAGAGATGGATGGATGAATGGATGGACCGAGAGATGGACCGATGGATGGACCGATGGATGGATGGATGGATGGATGATGGATGGACCGAGAGATGGATGGATGGATGGATGGATGGATGATGGATGGGCCGAGAGATGGAAGGATGGATGGGCCGAGAGATGGATGGATGGATGGACCGATGGATGGATGGATGGATGGATGATGGATGGACCGAGAGATGGATGGATGGATGGATGATGGATGGACCGAGAGATGGATGATGGATGGACCGATGGATGGATGGATGGATGGATGGATGATGGATGGACCGAGAGATGGAAGGATGGATGGACCGAGAGATGGATGGATGGATGGATGGATGGACCGATGGATGGATGGATGGATGGACGGATGGATGGATGGACCGATGGATGGATGGATGGATGGATGGATGGATGGATGGATAGAATGATTCTGCATTGTCGTTAACTGTGAACGATTTACAAAAAACTATATTAGTTACGTTGTGAAAGTGGCGCTGTTGAACTGTAGTCTCAGCGTGTGTGTGTGTTCTTCTGCTGGTAATGCTGGGGATGTTGGTGTGTGTGTGTGTGTGTGTTCTTCTGCTGGTAATGCTGGGGATGTTGGTGTGTGTGTGTGTGTGTGTGTTCTTCTGCTGGTAACGCTGGGGTTGTTGGTGTGTGTGTTCTTCTGCTGGTAATGCTGGGGATGTTGGTGTGTGTGTGTGTGTGTGTGTTCTTCTGCTGGTAATGCTGGGGATGTTGGTGTGTGTGTGTGTGTGTGTGTGTGTGTGTGTGTTCTTCTGCTGGTAATGCTGGGGATGTTGGTGTGTGTGTGTGTGTGTGTTCTTCTGCTGGTAACGCTGGGGATGTTGTGTGTGTGTGTGTTCTTCTGCTGGTAACGCTGGGGACGTTGGTGTGTGTGTGTGTGTGTGTGTGTGTGTGTTCTTCTGCTGGTAACGGTGGGGATGTTGGTGTGTGTGTGTGTGTGTTCTTCTACTGGTAACGCTGGGGATGTTGGTGTGTGTGTGTGTTCTTCTGCTGGTAATGCTGGGGATGTTCGTGTGTGTGTGTGTGTTCTGCTGGTAACGCTGGGGATGTTCGTGTGTGTGTTCTGCTGGTAACGCTGGGGATGTTCGTGTGTGTGTGTGTTCTTCTGCTGGTAACGCTGGGGTTGTTGGTGTGTGTGTGTGTGTGTGTGTGTTCTTCAGCTGGTAACGCTGAGTTTGTAGGTGTGTGTGTGTGTGTATGTTCTTCTGCTGGTAACGCTGGGGATGTTGGTGTGTGTGTTCTTCTGCTGGTAACGCTGGGTGTGTGTGTGTGTGTGTGTGTGTGTGTGTTCTTCTGCTGGTAACACTGGGGATGTTGGTGTGTGTGTGTGTGTGTGTGTGTGTGTGTGTGTGTTCTTCTGCTGGTAACACTGGGGTTGTTGGTGTGTGTGTGTTCTTCTGCTGGTAACACGAGGGTTGTTGGTGTGTGTGTGTGTGTGTGTGTGTGTGTGTGTGTGTTCTTCTGCTGGTAACGCTGGGGTTGTTGGTGTGTGTGTGTGTGTGTGTGTGTGTGTGTGTGTGTGTGTGTGTGTGTGTTCTTCTGCTGGTAACGCTGGGGTTGTTGGTGTGTGTGTGTGTGTGTGTGTGTGTGTGTGTGTGTGTGTGTGTGTGTGTGTTCTTCTGCTGGTAACGCTGGGGTTGTTGGCTCAGGATTGTAGAGTTTGTTTGCTCATCTCCTCTTAATGAAGTGATCTGTGTGTAAAGTCCTCACAACACGAGGCAAGACCCACACTGGGCCGCTCTCATGGGGTTTCCCACTATATTGTCCCATACAGTGTGTGTGTGTGTGTGTGTGTGTGTGTATCGCTCTGTTTTCAACCTGTTTAGCCTTTCCACTGAGTCACTGCGGACGTCAAACAAAAGCGAAGACAGTAATGTCTCTGAATGCCGGGTTCTGTCCTCTCGAATGCCTCATTGTGGTGTCACTCCTCCAACAAAAGTGAAGCAAAGGTGGGTTAATTATTTAAACAAAGATGAAGTGACCTCTCAGATCCGTCATCGATGAGGACGAGTGTTGGCGAATCCTGCGACGTGTCGGTCTCCTAAAGCGGCCCGTTGTTATGATAATTAACCCCGTTAGCCTGCGCTTGTGAGTATTAGAGCTTCATTAGCATGCCTTCACCATCACCCTCCATTCACACCCGCAGGCCTTTTGTGCTTCCTTTCTTTATCTTTCGTGTGACCACTCCGGCCTTCACACGCCAAGAAAGTTTGACAACTTCTGGATGCTTGTTCAAGCGAAAGTGGGTGGAAACAAGGAGCTGAAAAAAGGTCAGACTTCCAAGATCCCCCAAAACTTGAATTGATTTGCTTTGCAAATAAGCGGCAGTGCCAAACTCGCTCCTTAACATTTACTTAATAAAGTGGGTTTTTTTATTTTTAGAACCAGACTTTATTATTTTGGCTGGACTATTCCTAAAAATATTGCTTTATTAATTGATTAATCTCAATTAATCACATCCAAAATAAAAGTTTGTGTTTACATAATATATGTGTGTGTAATGTGTATCATTATTTTGTATATATAATAAATACACACACATGCATGTATATATTTAAGAAAAAATGGTTATTATATATAATATAAATGATGTATAAATATATACACAGTATATGCATCCAAATGAAATATATACATTCATGTGTGTGTATTTATATATACAAAATAAATATACACAGTACAACTGATATTTTATGTAAACACAAACTTTTATATTGGATACGAAGTTTTGAAGCATTGATTTAACAAAAAAAGATTGTACAAGAAATACTAACATGATGTAGGCCTATGTTGTATATATTTAAAGGGATAGTTCACACAAACGTTTAAAATCTGTCATTAATTACTAACCCTCATGTCCTTCCATACCAGTAAGACTTTTGTTCATCGTTGGATCACAAATGAAGATCTTTTTTTGATTAAATTTTTGAAAGAAACACTTTGACACTTTAAAAATTTCATGAAGAGATTGTAAAACTAATCCACGAGAATTGAGGTTTAGCAACAAGGTGTTCAGATGTTGTGATGCATTGGTATTTAAAGTGTTTTTTAAATAGAAAAGCATCCTGAGGAGTTTGTTGTGTTTCCGGGTGAGATTGCATGTGTGCTATTCCTTTAAGATCTGAGATAAAGCTTTTATCGCTAACAAGAAGTGAATAGACTTTGTTTTTATTTCTCTAGCACATTTAAAAACAGCAAACATGGCAGAACAAAACACAAGACCGAAAGACTACACATTCATGACAGAAGCTCACAATGAAGTAAAAGATAAAGAAAAAAAGTCCGTTTTAAGAGAAGATTTAAAAACAGTGTAAGTATAGATGCGTTTAAGACCTCAGCAGAAATTAGTAGAAATTACTCTGACTTTTCAATGAAGGGCTTTTCCAGGTCAGTTGTTTCTCCAGCTGTTCAATTTGGTTTGTGGTTTCATGTGATATTTCACAATCAGGGTTGGGAATCAAGAATATTTACTACCACAAAATCATATAAAGACAA
>JAULUF010000055.1:43147500-43312500 GCA_031834385.1 Semotilus atromaculatus | reverse complement strand
TTATGTATTATAGTTTTTGGTAATAGTTATATTATAATATATATTTATTTAAAATTTTATTTGACTAGTTTACGCATGTATATATGTTTGTGTTTATGTATATATTAGTTGTTTTTACTAGTAAATATTAGTCTTTATATAATATGAAAAACCCTTGAATGTGTTTGTTTGTCAGAGTAATTCATCTGGTGATCTACTCACAGGTTTTAGCGTACAAGTACAATTTATTGTACAAGTTCTCAAATTCACATCTACGTGCTCTTGAATTTTGCCACACACACACACACACACACACACACACACACACACACACACACACACACACACACACACACACACACACACACACACACACAGCCACACACACACACACACTCACTCGCCTGTGTCATATTTATTTTTCCACACTCATTCTGTAGGATCTTGTCTTGTTACGTCTGAAGCAACATCAATCTCCTTTAGTGTTTTTGTGAAATAAGCCGATCATGTTGTCGGCGTTAACTCCAGTCAGACAGTTTCTTTCTGCTGCTCACAAAAGAGCTCAGGCTACACACACACACACACACACACACACACACACACACACACACACACACACACAGCTACACTCCCTCTCTCTCTCTCTCTCACTCACACACACACACACACACACACACACACACATAGCTACACTCTCTCTCTCTCACACACACACACACAGCTACACTCCCTCTCTCACACACACACACACACACACACACACACTTCACTGAAGGTAAAAGACTGCGTGATCTGTTTCTGTTTAGTCGTGCAGAAGAAGTCCAAGAGAAAGGACACATAGCAACCGAGAGCAAACACAACCAGCGTCAACAAACAAACCGTTGAATTTCGTTCTCTTACTCACTGACTTTATATTGAATATTTGCAGTATATAAATTTTTCTGCCAATGTGAGATTAAAAAACATGCTTTATTAAGTTTCTTGACTTGTGAGCTTGTGAGTGAGCGTTTAGATCAGCCAATAGGAATGAACTTGATGATTTGAACCAATGAGATTTTAAAGTGGGCGGGGCTTCCCAGTACAGGAATAAAAACACGTGTAATCGAAATCAAAACTCAAATTGAATATAAGGAGCTTTATCTTGTTGTGCAAATCATGGAAAATGATGTGCGCGGGGGGACATAGAATAATAGTTATTAATTAACTATTAATTTTATTGTTTAAATTAAACTATTTTAATTTAATTGCGATTTGAAATTAAAAGCTCCAGGTTTGCTTGAAGGGCTACACAATTTGGCTAAAGATTTTGTCATTAAATATCAATGTGACTAATAATAATCAAAATAATAATTATATTTTATTATGATTTTTATTATTATTAAATATTAATAGTTAAATACTAAATGTTGTAATATTTCACTGTGAAATATAAAAGCAGTTTTTTAGTAAAAAATGTAATATAATAATAATAATTATTATTTCATTTTACAGTACAACAGTAAAATTTAAATATAATTATTATTATTATTATTGTTATTGTTATCATTACCTTATTTCACAGTACAACAGTAAAATTACTAATACTAATATTTTTGTCATAATTTCTTCATTTTTAAACATTAATATAATGCTAAGTATTAATATTTTAGAATACAGTACAACAGTAAAATTACTAATACTACTATAGTAATATCTTTAATCAAGCAATGGTTTAATACCATAGAGCTTTTATTTTGGCAGAAAACTTATTACTGATTTAATTAGAAAACTGATTTAAATTACAATTTGATTTAATCTGTTTTGTGATGCTGTTATTAATGCTTCTGTAATTAATGCTGCTGTTATTAATTCTGCTGTTATTAATGCTGCTGTCATTAATGCTGCTGTTATTCATACTGCTGTAATTAATGCTGCTGTAATTAATGCTGCTGTTATTAATTCTGCTGTTATTAATGCTGCTGTCATTAATGCTGCTGTCATTAATGCTGCTGTTATTAATGCTGCTGTTATTAATTCTGCTGTTATTAATGTTGCTGTTATTAATGCTGCTGTTATTAATGCTGCTGTAATTAATGCTGCTGTTATTAATGCTGCTGTAATTAATGCTACTATAATTAATGCTGCTGTTATTAATGCTGCTGTTATTAATGCTGCTGTTATTAATGCTGCTGTTATTAATGCTGCTGTAATTAATGCTGCTGTAATTAATGCTGCTGTTATTAATGCTGCTGTCATTAATGCTGCTGTCATTAATGCTGCTGTTATTAATGCTACTTTTATTAATGCTGCTGTTGTTAAAGCTGCTGTTAAAGCTGCTGTTGTTAAAGCTGCTGTTATTAAAGCTGCTGTTATTAATGCTGCTGTTATTAATGCTGCTGTTATTAATGCTGCTGTTGTTAAAGCTGCTGTTGTTAAAGCTGCTGTTGTTAAAGCTGCTGTTAAAGCTGCTGTTGTTAAAGCTGCTGTTATTAATGCTGCTGTTATTAATGCTGCTGTAATTAATGCTGCTGTTATTAATGCTGCTTTTATTAATGCTGCTGTTATTAATGCTGCTGTTATTAATGCTGCTGTTAAAGCTGCTGTTGTTAAAGCTGCTGTTATTAATGCTGCTGTTATTAATGTTGCTGTTATTAATGCTGCTGTTAAAGCTCCTGCTGTTATTAATGCTGCTGTTATTAATGCTGCTGTTGTTAAAGCTGCTGTTATTAATGCTACTATAATTAATGCTGCTGTTATTAATGCTGCTGTAATTAATGCAGCTGTTATTAATGCTACTTTTATTAATGCTGCTGTTATTAATGCTGCTGTTAAAGCTGCTGTTGTTAAAGCTGCTGTTATTAATGCTGCTGTTATTAATGCTGCTGTAATTAATGCTGCTGTTATTAATGCTGCTGTTATTAATGCTACTGTTAAAGCTGCTGCTGTTATTAATGCTGCTGTAATTAATGCAGCTGTTATTAATGCTACTTTTATTAATGCTGCTGTTATTAATGCTGCTGTTAAAGCTGCTGTTGTTAAAGCTGCTGTTATTAATGCTGCTGTTATTAATGCTGCTGTAATTAATGCTGCTGTTATTAATGCTGCTGTTATTAATGCTAATGTTAAAGCTGCTGCTGTTATTAATGCTGCTGTAATTAATGCTGCTGTTAAAGCTGCTGCTGTTAAAGCTGCTGCTGTTATTAATGCTGCTGTTGTTAAAGCTGCTGTTATTAATGCTACTATAATTAATCCTGCTGTTATTAATGCTGCTGTTATTAATGCTGCTGTTGTTAAAGCTGCTGTTATTAATGCTACTATAATTAATGCTGCTGTTATTAATGCTGCTGTTATTAATGCTGCTGTTGTTAAAGCTGCTGTTATTAATGCTACTATAATTAATGCTGCTGTTATTAATGCTGCTGTTATTAATGCTGCTGTAATTAATGCAGCTGTTATTAATGCTACTTTTATTAATGCTGCTGTTATTAATGCTGCTGTTAAAGCTGCTGTTGTTAAAGCTGCTGTTATTAATGCTGCTGTTATTAATGCTGCTGTTAAAGCTGCTGCTGTTATTAATACTGCTGTTATTAATGCTGCTGTTGTTAAAGCTGCTGTTATTAATGCTACTATAATTAATGCTGCTGTTATTAATGCTGCTGTTGTTAAAGCTGCTGTTATTAATGCTACTATAATTAATGCTGCTGTTATTAATGCTGCTGTTATTAATGCTGCTGTTGTTAAAGCTGCTGTTATTAATGCTGCTGTAATTAATGCTGCTGTTATTAATGCTGCTGTTATTAATGCTGCTGTAATTAATGCAGCTGTAATTAATGCAGCTGTTATTAACGCTGCTGTTGTTAAAGCTGCTGTTATTAATGCTGCTATTATTAATGCTGTTTTTATTAATACTGCTGTAATTAATGCTGCTGTTATTAATGCTGCTGTTATTAATGCTGCTGTTATTAATGCTGCTTTTATTAATGCTGCTGTTATTAATAATGATGTTATATTCATCTGTGAGTCGCTTGTGCTGTTGAATCAGTGTGTGTGAATGTGAAGCCAAACCGCATCGTTCGCTCATGTTTGATTTCAGTCCTCACACTCCATTTAACAGCAGACAAACGTTTGCCTGCCAATAGCAGAATAACGGCAGCGCCGCTAATGAGCTAATTAAAATCCCATAAACGGGTCAGCGCACTTACTCAGCACTTCTCACAGCATCACTTGTGTGTGTGTGTGTGTGTGTGTGTGTGTGTTTGCACTGGTTATTGTCTGTTGATCCTTCATGTAAGAGCCGGGACTGGTTTGATGTTTTGTACTTTGGAAGCTTATTTGACTTTTTTAATATGACTTTTTCTCTGCAATTAACTAAAGTTATATCTCTCTATTTAGCGCTTTTCACAATACACATCGTTTCAAAGCAGCTTTACAGAAAATGCATGAGTCTACGTTACAGTTTACAGTGATCTGTTATCAGAGGAAACTGTCTAAGTTATGTATTTCAGAAATGTACATTTACAAAATTTACACAGTTAGCGAAAAATTTATTCATTTAAACTATGTAATGATTTCAATGCAGAAACAATGAGCTCATTGAAGTAATGAATACTTGATTGTTAACAAATGATTATAACATTGAGAAAAATGTAGCATTGGTGCATGTGTTGATTCAGAGTTTTTGTCGTTTCTTTCATGCAATTGCATGATTTTTAGTCAGTGGTGTAAAGCGTAAGTGATCCTGGGCAGATTGAAGTTGAAGACTCTTTGTGTTGGCGCTGCTGGTGTGGTTTGGGAATGTGTGTGTGTGTGTGTGTGAGGAATGAGTTCCCATGTTACAGCAGCATGTGTATTGGGTTTCTGGATGATTGAGGGATTTACCCTCATCCTTTCTTCTGATCATCCATCTTCATCAAGTTATATTATTATTTTAAATATATTTTCATTATCCAAATCATTGTCAATGATTGCCTTTACTTTTTAAATTATTTATCTTTAGTTTTGATTAGTTATTTAATTATTATTAAGTGTTTTATTTTGTTTTTATTTAAAAATCATTTGTTTAATTTATTATATTTCTAATTAATTATTAGTTTTATTTTGATTGCACAAATTTTTTTATTTTTATTATTTTATTATTTAAGTAGTGTTTTATTTTGATTGTTTTTATTTAACATTTTTTTTAAATAATTTAAATATTTAAAGATAATTTTAAAAAATGTTTAACAATAATTTAAATATTTTAAATTATTTATTTTATTTAAAAATATTTTATATTTCATAAATGATTAGGATGTTTGTATTGTAGAATTTAAATATTTATTTAATTTACAAATGATTTTTTTTAAAAACAAATAAGTATTTGTTTAATTTACTTTTTAACATTTTATTAGTAAGTGTTTTATTTTGATATTTTGCATTTTTATTATTTAATTAAACATTAGAATGTTTTTTTTCATTGTTATTTGTTTAATTTTATGTTTTTGTCATTTTAATTATTAGATAGTGCTTCATTTATTTTTTTAATTTATTTTATATTTTATATTTTTATGAATTAATATATATAATAGTGTTTTATTTTGATTGTTTTCTTATTTATAATGTTTTTTATTTTTATTTAATTAGTTATCAGCTTCAGTGTTTCATCAACTCACAAACGCCCTGCAGTTCAAGTCTGAAAAACCCTGGTCTGCGTAAAACACAAAGCATCTGTGGTTCACGTCTCTGATTTTCCTTCTTTTCCCGTTTTTTTCGGGATGTGCTAATCTCTTCTTTGCTTTTCTCTTCCAGTGTCTGGAGCCTTGCAGGGCATCATGGGACCTGAAGGAGAACCAGTGTCAGGACTTGTGTGAGGTACGAGACTAGACGTTTCCCCTGCGCTAAACTATTGCTCTTTTAATCATTGTTTAAAGGGGTCCTATAATGCCCTTTTCCCAAGATGTAAAATATGTCCCCAGATTGTGTATGTGAAGTTTTAGCTCAAAATACCCCACAGATATTTTTTTATATCATGTTAAAATTGTCACATTTGAGGATGAGCAAAAACGCGCTGTTTTTGTGTCTGTCCCTTTAAATGCAAATGAGCTGCTGCTCCCGGCACAGAGGGCGGAGCTTCAACAGTTTGTGTGTGTGTGTGTGTGTATGTGTGTATTAGCAGCTCCGATTACCTCACACAGACACACACTCAAAACATCAAAGACTTTTAGCCTTTTATGTTCTGACAAAGATAGAGAGACTCAAGAAGAAGTGACAACATGTAGAATACAACATTTCTGAATGGTTAGTTGATGAATATATGTTGCTGATGTGGAGTTAACTATCTTCTAGTCATTGATTAACATATTCTGTCATGATAATCTATAAATCGTGTTCCGGGGGCGGGGTTTATGCTAATTTTAGGGTTAGTGATGTCACTAACCCGTGAAGAAGCTCGTTGTAGTCCATCAACCATTTGTTGTAGTTAGTTATTTCTGTAAAAGAAAATATCTCCCTTTGCTTTGAACTTTGAGCGTCGTAACTTTGCAGATGTTGTTTATGATCAAACAGCAACATTACACTCTAACTAAAATATAGTGAAATCATAATCAACCATCCCTTTAATCGTGTTGCTCTGCTTCTGATTCCAGACTCAGTTCCCGAAGAAGCACTACGAGTGTCTGACGAGCTGCGAGTTCTTGCGTTCGGTGGAGGCGCAGAAGCAGGGCGACTGTCCGGGACCGGATCGAGCCAGTGGATTCGCCGCGGCTTGTGTCGAGAGCTGTGAAGAAGACAACGAGTGCTCGACTATAAAGAAATGCTGTCCCAATGGATGCGGACACACCTGCCAGACCCCCAAGAACCTCTACAGAGGTACACACTCTTTCTCAGCACGTATGGAAGTAAAATAATGGCAAATGGTTTTTAAACAAAAAAGCTTGTTGAATTGCACTAATTGAAAAAACATGCATTGCATTAACTGTGCTTGCATTTTAAAGGGACAGTTGATCCATGATTTACTCGCCCTCAAGTCATCCTCGGTGTATATGATATTCTTCTTTCAGACGAATACAATCTATATTAATAAATGTCCTGACTCTTCCAAGCTTTATAATGGCAGTGAATGGCTTTTTCTGTTTTGAAGTCCACTTTCCATCTTTCCATCATAAAAGTGCATTTTTCCATCATAAAAGTGCATCTTAACATCATAAAAGTGCATCTATCATCATAAAACTGCATCTATCCATCATAAAAGTGAATCTTTACATCATAAAAGTGCATCTGTCCATCATAAAAGTGAATCTTTACATCATAAAAGTGCATCTGTCCATCATAAAAGTGCATCTGTCCATCATAAAAGTGAATCTTTACATCATAAAAGTGCATCTGTCCATCATAAAAGTGAATCTTTACATCATAAAAGTGCATCTGTCCATCATAAAAGTGCATCTATCCATCATAAAAGTGCATTTTTTCATCATAAAAGTGCATCTGTCCATCATAAAAGTGCATCTATTTATCAACTAAATTAACTAGCTTCCAGCAGACGGCCCAAAAATACAATGCATTAAAATGCAAGCACGGTCAATGCAATGCATATTTTATTTCAATTAGTGCAATTCAACAAGCTTTTTTGCCATTGTTTTACTTCCATACACCATCATCAACCCAAGTTTGTGGCTTAATGGGTTAGTTCACCCATACATTGTATCATTTACTCACCCTCATGTTGTTAAAAACCTGTAAAATAAGTGGAAAAATGTCTTGTTTGTTTTGTCCACACATTGAAAGTCATTGTCATTTTGGACCCCATTGACTTTCATAGTATAGACAAAAATCTGAAGTCATACAGATTTGCATATTGTCATGACCGTTATCCATCTGAATAGTTTACTTTATAATTGTAATTCTTATGTTATAATAAGGCAGACATTAGAGTGATAATAATTTAGATAATTAAGATTTTTTTATGTTTTTGGAAGAAGTCTCCTCTTCATCAAGGCTGCATTTATATGGTCGAAAATACAGTAAAAATTCTGAAATATTATTACAATGTAAAAAGTTGGTTTCAGTGTGAATATATTGTAAAATTTTATTTATTCATTGATGCAAAGCTAAATTTACAGCATCATTATAAGTATAATGTTATATATGTATAATGTTACAGAAGATTCTATTTCAAATGCTGTTCTTTTGAACTTTCTATTAATCAAAGAAGAATGTATTACGATTTCCACAAAAATATTAATCAGCAAAAATTGAGCACCAATAATAATAGTTGAGCATCAGATCATCATATTATCCTGATTTCTGAAGGATCATGTGACACTGAAGACTGGAGTAATGATGCTGAACATTCAGCTTTGATCACAGGAATAAATTACACTTTACTATATATTCACATAGAAAACAGATGTTTTACATCCTAATAATATTTCACAATTTTTACAGTTTTTTTTTAATCATACTTGCTTAATAAGCTGAAACGTGACCTCTGAAAGCAAGCTAAGGAAGCATTACGGTTTGTGTTGCACGATTGTTATTAATGTCAGATTTACTGGTTCCCCCTCATTTGCAGAAAGTCATAAAGCCTTTTATTGAAATCCAAACCCAATCAGCCGGATTCTCTGGTGTCAGAAGCGTGATTATTTCTGTCGTCGCTCTAGTGAAGATGATGGAAACCATTAACAGGCTCGATTGAGCGTTTCTCGTGTTCTCGATCGCTCTCAGATGTGTAACCCTGCGAGTCTCTCGGTTTCAGAAACATATTAACACTGATTATTACACGGCTCTCTGGAACGCTTCATTCTGATTGGTCAATCACACTATCCAGCGGTATATTATTCCCAGATAATAACAGAAACTGTGAAGTCACTGAAGTCATCAGCGCTATACACTCGCTAGGAACGGGGTTTCTTCATTAAATTTTTGCATTTGGTGAGCGAATAAAATATTAAAGCTCAATATTTTGTGTAGAGTTATTTAATTATGCCATCGAGTATTGTGGACTCGCTCTCTCTTGTTTCATACAAACGCTGCAGCGGCCATTTTGTGACAATTGTTTTGTAACTGTTGGATCATAAGATACAAACAGGTACGCTTTTAAAACAGTTCAATATCTATGATCTCCATAATTATTAATGTGGCAAAATGCGGTGTAATAAGTGGGATAATGTACATCCAGTTGTTGTTATCTCAGAATAAACCCCCTTCAGGTGTGTGTGTGTGTATGCTGTGTTGCATTCTGTGTGCGTGTGCGCGTGTGTGTGTGTGTGTCTGTGTGTGTGCGTGTGTGTGTGAGATCCTGATCACCCTGTCAGGTTTTTTCTGAGAGAACAACCGGCTGGATCTACATTATCCCTTACTTAAACTGATCTCTTCTTTTTCTTCTGAGACCAAAATGATAAAATACTGCGTCCCAAACCATTCTAGCTGTGAGCCCGAGACTCGCTCAGACCTTCAGGCGGTTCTGACTCAGGTTTCTGATTCTGATTCGACTGATTTCGTTAATCAGATGATCAAAACTACAAAAAAATCCCATAGACTTTCATCGAAGGGATGAAAATTTTCAAACACGAACTCTTGCTGAGTGTTTATCCTCCATCCGTCATGCATGCTGATCATGCTAGAAACATACAAGCACGATGTTAAATCATGCATGTTGGGATTTATTACAGTTCATCACTGAGAAGGTTTGATGGCAGACTAATAGAGCACAGACTGACTGAATGACACATCTGAGCAGAATCTCTCGAATGCCGATTACATTTACATTTATGCATTTGGCAGACGCTTTTATCCATTTCAAGATACACATTTACATTCTTATCAGTTCTTGCTTTCCCTGGGATTCGAACCCATGACTTTGGCGTTGCAAGCACTGACGCTCTACTGCTTGAACTCCAGCTTGTTTGTGTGTGTTTTCAGATCGTCAGTGGTTCTTCCGCAGTGTAGAGAGAGTGTGTGTACGCATGGTTACCAGATTGCAAATCACCGCAGAAAAAGCATATTTTAACAGAAAAGCTCTGATTGGGGGGTTTAAAATCTTCCGGCTCATCTTTTGGTTTTAGGCATGGGAAAATTGGTTGTTGACCAACATAATTTGGTTGTTAATCACTTTGGATAAAAGAGTATGCCAAAATGCATATGTAAATCTACGTATATGTGACCCTGGACCACAAAACCAGTCGTAAGTCGCACGGGTATATTTTTAGCAACAACAGCCAACAATACATTGTATGGGTCAAAATGATCGATTTTTCTTTTATGCCAAAATCATTAGTATATTCAGTAAAGATCATGTTCCATTAAGATATTTTGTAAATTTCCTACCGTAAATATATATAAAAAATATTTTTGTGAGTGGATGCAGCAAAATCGCGCAAAAAAAGTCAGAAAACACGCCTAAAAAACTTCGCTCGCTGCTAAGTTTGGTATCGTTGTCAAACTTAGATTTCCCACTTTCGGTTTCATAACTCTCCACAACGTCATTAGAGCAGTAAGCCAATAGAGAGCGTTAAAACAAAACTTTCTCATGTAAAAAAAAAACAGTTTTCTTCTTAGCAACGGCCTGCTACAGCGCCTCTCATTGGCTGGCGACTTCTTCGCGTGCACAGTGTACACAATCCGCAATGGTTACGGTGCAAGCCATGGATTCTGAGATAGCGCGTTTGCTCAATTTAAACTTTAATGACAGCAATAATGTAACGAACATAGTAAATTATTTTTTCGAAAATGATTGGGAAGATGATACAGAATGTCCAGAGACCGGCTTGGCAAAGGATATGCCCTGGAAGACGACGATCTATCAATGTGTGGATCTCTTCAATTGTATATGTTCCTGGTGAAATGTGATGCGATCTGGTAAATGCCACCACATGGTGAAATTTCACATAGCCTATTACAGGTTTTGATAATCTGTTTTCCAAATCATCCATAATTCATTGATTAAAATGACGATTTTTTCTCTCTCTCCGTGTGTTCTTAAAGTGAAAGACAGTCTTTTCAGCTTGCCACTATAAATCGCAATTTTTCTGCACTAAACTTGTAAATTTTCCCAAGATATATTCAAAGAGGATAGACAAGATGTTATAGAATAATAATTTAATGAAAACCCAATTTTGACAAAAAAAACTGACATTCGATCTATTTTTAGACCTTACTGAAACCGTACCAGCGCGACAGCAGATGGGTTTGCCTAGATCGCATTACAAATAGGCTATTTTAATGAGATTTTTTGTGTGTATAAAGGTTTAGTTGTGGTAAATCAATGGTGTAAATTTTATTTATTTCCCTTCATTAGTAATATGCATAGCTAAGGACTTCATTTGGACAACTTTAAAGGCGATTTTCTCAATATTTAGATTTTTTGCCCCATCAGATTCCAGATTTTCAAAAGGTTGTATTTCGGCCAAATATTGTCATATCCTAACAAACCATACATCAATGGAAAGCTTATTTATTCAGCGTTCATGTGATGTATAAATCTCAATTTAAAGAAAATTACCCATAAGACTGGTTTTGTGGTCCAGGGTCACATATGTATAAATGTGGTAAAATCTTCCTCCTCTGCGGTTTCGTGGAGGTCAAAGTGGCGTCATTGACGGTTTAATTTTCGGCTCCACAAACTTTTATCATCGCATTCCAGGTCTGTATTTCTTTAGTTCATGCATTCCCTGGGAAGGGATTCAGGAGTGAAGCATCTGCGTGTGTGTTTGAAGGAGACGACGTGCACCTGTGGAGGTTTCATGTGTGGTTACGGGTGAATGTCAGTGGGAGCGCGTGTAGGAGTGTGTGTGAGGAGCGGTTAGTCTGTGGGATTTGGGATCAGACGTCACACACACGTGCTGGAGCTGTGAAACCGCAGCTCAATCCAGTACAGATGCTGTTCAGCTTCTTCACATCACTGAGAGCCAGGGTTTCAGGCCTTCAACGTCTTCATCCCGATGGAAAAGTTCATCCATGTTGCATTCTGAGTTTAATGCAGTCAAGATGTTGAGGACAACATTTTATTGCTATTAAGATTATCCTCTTCCAGTGATAATTTAGAATCATTATTTAGAATAATTTTAATTTTAGTTATAGTATTTTTTGCTTTTTATAGTATTTTTTTTTTAAATTGATATGTTTTTTAAATGTCTATTTAGTTAATTATAATAACCCTGAAAAGTGAAATAACACATAAAATAAAATATAAATATTACTGCTACTATTATACTTTTTATATTTAAAATGTATTAGTTTTTATATTTTGTTTTTGTATTTCAGTTTCAGTTTTAGTACATCAAGTTAAACGAAAAGAAAAAGAAAATGTTTAAAATAAGTTTGCTTTAAATACGTTTATTTTATTTCAAGTTATGAAAATATTTTTCATGGTTTTAGTTTTTAGTTTACTATTATATCCCTGAAAAGTGAAGTAATAAATGCATTAAAAAGAAATATAAATATTACAGATACTATTAGATTTTTTATTAGTATTTTGAATTTGTTTTATATATATATATATATAAATTTTTTAATTAAATTTTTTTTAGTAACACATTTTTTTTAAATGGTTTTAGTCAACGGTTTATATATCCCTGAAAAGTGAAATAATAAATAATATTAAATATTAGATGAAAAACGTATCTTTAAGTAAGTTTAAATTACTAACTGATAATAAATGAAAACTAAAGCCAAAAATGTATCCTAATTTGTCATATTTAAAAATAAACTAATCAAAATGACACATATGTTAAAAAATATTACATTTGTATTTATTTATTTATTTTCAAGTAACACTTGAAATGCGTTTGATGGGTTTAGTTGCAGTGAACTGTAATAACCCAGTCCTGGACGATGAAGACGTCGAGCTGATTGATGGAGTGTGTGTGTAAGATCTTCCTCGTTCTTCATCACAGCTGTAACCAATCGAGGAGAGACACGGACCAGAACATTTGCTCCTCTCTCAAAGCTTTGTACTTTATAAATCTTTCATTTATTACATATGAAACACTTTCTCATGTCTTTGAGGGTTAAAGTCTCCAGCAGATGGGAGGTTCGGTCTTGTTATATCATAATTTTATCATGAGTTATTTTGAACTATTGCATATTTTAAAGAATTATGTGATAATGTCTATTTTTGTCTAATCCAGGGAAATACATTACAAATAAAATATTGGATAATTGTCTCTTTTTATTTGGACACAAAGCAAAAGACCAGATTAAATGAAAATATACAGTCAAATCAAAATTATTCAGACACCAGATATAATTTTTGGTATTTTTTCACTAGTGCAGGACACTGTAGTTCATTTATGAAAGTGAGGAGAGCAAAATAAAGAAAACTGTGACATATTACACCCAAATATTCTTCATACAGTGACTACCAGTGAAATTTATACATTTTTGGGACCAAAAATGATTCAGACATTTTGAGCTGATCATGTTTTGCTGAAGTGTTTTTTCTGTAATTGCTAATGCTCTTTTTACACACAGACTGAATTATCTAATTGTGTATTAAATTTAACAGCTGACAGATATTCAACATAATTCATGTGTGAGTCTAACAGAAGGACGGACAAAACCAGTGAAATATCAACTGATCTGAGAACTCACTGTGAATAAACTGTGATAATGTGAGAAATGTGTATGAATAAATTTAGGTTTGAGTGCATGTGGACATTTTTTAAAGGAATATTTATGTTGTTATTTAGTGTTATTTCAGTGTGTGTTGTTGCTCCCGCAGGATCTCCTCTGAAGCCGCGGAAGGATCTGGTGTTTTGGGAGCATCCGTCGGGAAACCTGGAGGTTCGCTGGTCGTCGCGGTTCAACGTCTCGGTGGAACCAGTGCTTTACGTGTTGCAGCGACGCTGGAACTTCGGCATCCATCCCAGCGAAGACGACGCCACCCAGTGGCTGGATGTGGCACAGGTCTGTCCTTTCACTCCTAATGTACCAGTCATGCAACTTAAAGGGGGGGTGAAACACTCAGTTTCACTCAATCTCATGTTAGTCTTGAGTACCTATAGAGTAGTATTGCATCCTTCATATCTCCAAAAAGTCTTTAGTTTTATTATATTTATAAAAGAAAGATAGGCTGTACCGAGTCTTTCCGGAAAAACCCGAGCAGATGGAGGCGTGCCGTGTGGGCGGAGCTAAATAATCACAACACGAGCGCGCGAAGCTTTTGCGTTGAGAGCGTCTGGAAGCTGTGACATCCGAAAATAAACAATGGCTAGCAATCCGATTCAGCCATACATTTTTGATCCAGAATCAGATCCCGAGGCTGAGATTGAAGACTAGTATTAGGCGATCTGCAAATCCGGCGTTGAACTGGGCCTTGTTTATAAAACTATTACCGTCGAAATTAAGGGAACAAACAAAAACACTTGCACAACTCCGTTGCTGCTCTGGAAAAACAAAATCCATCCACAGGTCCCTTAACGCTGGGTTCTTTGGAAATGTGTGCAGTGTTGTCTTGCCCTGGCAACCAAAAACACACTTTTTTGGTGCCATTTTTTTTATTGAAGCGCAGCCGAGCCCAGCACTCTGATCTGATGGGCATAGGCGTACTCTCGCACGCACTAGGCTACAGATGCGCGCGCGCCCTTCCGGGAGAAGTGCCCTTAAGACTCGTATAAGGAAATTCCGGCCACTCTGACGTCACACAGGCCCGTATTCGAAAAAAACTTTCCGAAACTTGTGACAAACCGGAAGGAGTATTTTTGGAACAGAATTACTCCATCAAACTTACAACTTCATTTTTGAAACTTTGTCCATGTTTAGCATGGGAATCCAACTCTTTAACAGTGTAAAAATCTCACTATGCATGAAACAGCATTTCACCCCCCCTTTAAAGGGGTCCTATAATGCCCTTTTCACAAGATGTAAAATTCGTCTCTGATGTCCCCAGAGTGTGTATGTGAAGTTTTAGCTCAAAATACCCCACAGATATTTATATATAGCATGTTAAAAGTTGTACCTTTTTGAGGATGAGCAAAAACGTGCCATTTTTGTGTCTGTCCCTTTAAATGCAAATGAGCTGCTGCTCCTGGCACCGAGGGCGGAGCTTCAAGTGTGTGTGTGTGTGTGTGTGCGTGTGTGTCTGTGCGTGTGTGTGTGTGTCTGTGCGTGTGTGCATGTGTGTGTACTAGGGCTGAAACGATTAGTCGACATTGTCGACAACGTCGACAATAAAAAATTGTCGACAAATTTCTTTGTTGTCGAGTAGTCGTTTGATCTCACGTGACCTAATGTAAGGGCCTGCAATATCGCTATTTGACCGCTACGATGTGACCGCAGCATAATGAACAGGCTGCGATGTCAAGATTGCAACGCTGGAGTGTGTGTGTATGTGCGCGCGCGCGAGAGAGAGAGAGAGAGGCGCGGGCGGCGCGATCGAACTGTGAGAGAGAGAGAGAGAGAGAGAGAGAGAGAGAGAGAGAGAGAGAGAGAGGCGCGGGCGGCGCGATCGAACTGTGAGAGAGAGAGAGAGAGAGAGAGAGAGAGAGAGAGAGAGGCGCGGGCGGCGCGATCGAACTGTGAGAGAGAGAGAGAGAGAGAGAGAGAGGCGCGATCGATCTGTGAGAGAGAGAGAGGCGCGGGCGCGATCTAACTGTGTGTGTGTGTGTGTGTGTGTGTGTGTGTGTGTGTGTGTGTGTGTGTGTGAGAGAGAGCCGCGATCGAACAGTGGAAACATAAAAACATACTCCGTCATTTTGTTCAAAGGACATCATTCAAACAGCAAAGTGTTAACTTATATTTGTCTACACTCGCAATAAAACACAACATTGTGCTTTTGTCACACTCTAAACTCTTGTCAAACTGTAACCTACAACTGTCACCTAACCACACACACACACACTCTCTGTTTTAAAAGCAAAACATTTATCCAACCCCATTTCAAAACAGTCTGTGGGTTCCATCTTTTGGACAGTCATCATATCGTATTGGTTTTCATTTCTTGTCCTCGGAGTCGGAGCACTAATCTGTTTATTTTTAAGTTACACATTCTACATTGATTAAAAAAATAAAATCAAATGTGTTTTTATTTTATACGGAAATCAATAATTTATAATTCAGATGAGAATAAAGTTAGGGTTAATTAAAATTAAGGAAAACAAATATATTGATCTGAAATATAGCTAATTATTTTTAAATTAATTCAGGTACAATTACCAAACATATCACAAGGTCTTTTTGTAAATAAAACTATTGTCAGTGCATTACAAATAAACTGGTTCTATGCCTTTATTAATAAAACTTATTCGAAAAATACAAGGCTTAAGATATTTATGAAAATGCCTTCTGCATTTTTGTTTTACTTTTTTACTCCATTGTACCGAAACCGTACCGAGCCGTGACCTCTGTGTACCATTCCACCCCTAGTTAGAATATGTATAACTCAATGTTTTAACTAATTGAAAAAGCTGAATAATTCCAAACTTACTGATTAGTAGGCGGAATAATCGGCGATTAGTCGATTAATCGTTCTAATAATCGTTAGATTAATCGATTATCAAAATAATCGTTTGTTGCAGCCCTAGTGTGTACGTGTGTGCGTGTGTACAGCTGCTTTATTGAATTAATTTCATAATAGAATTTGCAACGTCAACAATTGTTGAACTGAATTGAGCTGAGCTGAATAATGACACTATCATCTTCTGTAGAGCTGCATTGTAGAGCTTTATTAGTTCATAATTGTTGAATTTTCACTTTTTTGAAGCAATCTATTGTATAAAGTGCTGTAGAAATAAATGTGACAACTGAAATAGTTTTACTGAAAGAGGTGGGAAACTTTTATGTGTCTCCCAATTGGATTTGCTTTTGATTCAAAGAGTCCAAATCACAATTTCAGATTGATTTACTGCAAAAAATTATTTTCTTAGATATTATACAAATAAATTTCTGTCTTGTTTTCCAGCACAAATTTCTAAAAATTCAGAAATCAAGATACATTCACTGGAGAAGCAAAATTACTCTTTTATAAAGTCTAGTTTTCTGAAGTTTGTGCTTAAAACAAGAACAAAAATCTGCCAATGGAGTAAAAAAAAAAAAACTTAATTCAAAGTGAAAACACAATTATTTTTCAGAATCCATTGGCAGATATTTGTTCATGTTTTAAGCAAAAACTCACCTATTTTCTTTTAAAAATTCAGTCATTTTGCTTCTTCTCCAGTTCATGTATCTTGATTTAAGACAAACACTGAGATAGAAAATATTTTTAAACAAAAGCGTGTTAAATAAAGAGATGTGCACAAATGTCTTGTTCTCTTCCATAGCTCAGATTCCAGACTCGTGTTCCGAGGCGCATGTCCGTGACCCCGTGACCTCTGTCCGTGACCTTTGACCCTCTGTGCCCTCAGGTTGCTGAAGAGCGGGTCGTGTTGAGCGACGTGAGGCCGATCAGGTGGTACCAGTTTCGTGTGGCGTCGGTCAATGTTCACGGCACTCGCGGGTTCACGGCTCCCAGCAAACACTTCCACTCGTCCCGAGGTGAGTCTTCCCGGGTGGCCTCGGACAGCTGCAATCCCACGGGATTTACGGAGCCGGCAGGTGCAAGCCTTTCATCTTCTGCTCGAACGGCCCGTTTTAGACAAGAGGTTTACAACAGTCGTTCACAGAGCTGCCAGTAAGGCCTGATTTAGAAGAGCTTAAATAAGACAAATATAAAGTGTCCTTTTAAATAAAAAATAATTTTTTGGCGTTAAAATTCACTTCTCCCGTGATTCTGTAGGAAAAATGATCATTTACATCCAAAATCAGTTCATAAATGCTGTTTATTAGACGGGTGAAAACAATGCCTAGAAATACCTCATAAAAGATTTAATCAAAGGAATATTTCACTTGGAAATAAAAATTCTGTCACTATTTATTGCTCCTCATATTATTGCAATCTTTTTTAGAAAAGCTTAAATGAGACAAA
This sequence comes from Semotilus atromaculatus, assembly GCA_031834385.1. Taxonomy (NCBI): domain Eukaryota; kingdom Metazoa; phylum Chordata; class Actinopteri; order Cypriniformes; family Leuciscidae; genus Semotilus; species Semotilus atromaculatus. The sequence goes on along the minus strand of JAULUF010000055.1, from coordinate 43,294,664 downwards.
TAAAGTGTCCTTTTTATTTGTTTGCTTGGGCGTTAAAGATTCACTTCTCCCGTAATTCCCACTCTAAAAAAATGCTGGGTTGTTTTAAATCAAATATGGACAAACACACACATTGGGTTAAAAAGTCATTAAAAAATGTAACCCAATGGCTGGGTTTGTCAAAACAACCCAGCATTTTTAGAGTGTAGGAAATATGATAATTTACGTTCATAAATGCAGTTTTTTAGACGAGTGAAAACACTGCCTTGTAGAAATACCTCATAAAAGACTTTATTAAAGGAATATTTCAAGAGTTTTATGACAGAGCCTCCATTTACGCCTGATTTAGAAGAGCTTAAAATAGACAACTAACGTGTCCTTTTTATTTGATAAAAAAAATAATATATATATATATATATATATATATATATATAAAAATATATATTTTTTTTTTTGCATGGGCGTTAAAATTGACTTCTCCTGTGATTCTATAAGAAAAATTATAACTTACATCCAAAATCAGTTCATAAATGCTGTTTATTAGACGAGTGAAAACAATGCATTGTAGAAATACCTCATAAAAGACTTTATTAAAGGAATATTTCACTTGCAAATTAAAATTCTGTCATTATTTATTGCTCCTCATATTATTGCAAACCCGTATTATGTTATTATTATTATTTTTTTTAGAAAAGCTTAAATGAGACAAGTGACGTGTCCTTTTTATTTGTTTGCTTGGGCGTTAAAATTTACTTCTCCTGTGATTCCCACTCTAAAAAAATGCTGGGTTGGGTCAAATATGGACAAACGCAGACATTGGGTTAAAAAAGTAATTTACTAATTTAACCCAATTGCTGAGTTTGTCCATAGTTTGACCCAGAATTTTTTAGAGTGTAGGAAATATGATCATTTACGTTCATAAATGCAGTTTATTAGACGAGTGAAAACACTGCCTTGTAGAAATACCTCATAAAAGATTATTAAAGGAATATTTCAAATTCTGTCATTATTTTTTGCTCCTCATATTGTTGCAAACCCGTGTGATGTTATTATTTCCCTGGAACATAAAAGGAAGCGCTTTTCCATTCGATAACAGTAAGAATATGGGTTTGGAGGGAATAATGACCAGTATGATCTTAGTATTTACATTTATTTTTATACATTTTTTAAAATTTATAGAATAAAAGAGAAGAGAAAGTGTTAGTATTACTGGATCAAGTGCTGCTGATAAAGATCACTAAGTATCAAGAAGTATCACTAATTTACAATTATAGTTTTTGTTACTATATTTTGATGTCACACCCATGCTAAAGTTGCCTAAAAAGAGGAATAAAAAAATAATCTTTTAGAAATTGACCTTAATGCCTTAATTAAAAAAAATTGAAAAATCCAACCTTTAAGGACACCAATTTTCTTTGTGAATGAATAGTGTGTCGTAAATAAATAAATGTTCTTCATTAAAATACAGTGTGCATAAGTCAGGACACCCTGATGTTAAATTCCCATAGAGACAGCAGATTTATATTTTTAAAGCCCAGTTATTTGATGGATCCAGGATACTATGCATCCTGATAAAGTTCCCTTGGCCTTTGGGATTAAAATCATATTTTAATAAAAGACCTAGAGATCGGCATGGTTTTATTTCAGCTAGCCTAATAGCTGGTTTGATTTGCATTGAGAGATGATCTTATGGAAAGAACCCCATGCCAATCTGTGTGTGTTGTTTTCCATCTAACAGCTGTGTGTGTGTGTGTGTGTGTGTGTGTGTGTGTGTGCTTGTTTATGTGATTTATGAGGACACAAATTTGTAAAATGACATGTGTTTTAGACTGGTATTACAACTTAAACGTGGTTTATGAGGACATTTCACGAGTCCTCATAATTCAAATAGCTTAAAAAACAATGTTTTATTAAAAATGTAAAAATGCAGAATGTTTCCTGTGATGGGCAGGTTTAGGGATGGGGTATAGGGGTGTGTGTGTGTGTGTGTGTGTGTGTGTTGTTTTCCATCTAACAGAGCTTTGTGTGTGTGTGTGTGTGTGTGTGTGTGTAAGGGGATAGAATAAACAGTTTGTACAGTATAAAAACCATTACGCCTATGTAGAGTCCTCATAATGTAGTTGCACCAACATGTGTGTGTTGTTTTCCATCTAACAGAGCTGTGTGTGTGTGTGTGTTCAGACCCGTCTCCTCCTCCGACCCCTACGGGACTGAGAGCCTCAAACCTCACGCTGGGTCTCGAGGGTCTGATGCGGGTTCGACTCGACTGGACTCTTCCGGCAGAATCAGATGTTCCCATTCATCACTTCAGAGTCTTCTGGACCTGCAGCGCTCCGGGAAAACCCCCGGTGTCGTCCCGGAGAAAGAAGAGGAAGACCATCGACGGGGTAATGGAGGATTGCTTCCCTGATGTTTCCATCCAAGATGCTTTTAATATGTCTAAGAATATTAAGGGAATTTAACATTCAAATTCTGTCACTACACTTCAAAAAATGCTTTTCTTACTTCGTATGTTTGTCTTGTTTCCAGTCCAAATATCTAAACATTCTTAAATTAAGAGGCATTTACTAAAGTAGAAATTTAGGCACTCCAGTAGCTAGATGTTGGGTCTTAGACAGCTCACCTCTCTACGACACCATACCTGAACCATTGTAGTGCGGTTCCTGTGATGCCCTTCATCTTTAGGATTGACAGGAGGATCTGGTGGTTAACTGTGTCAAAGGCAGCAGATCGAGCAGGATGAGAAGTGAGGATTTGGAGGATCTCAGGGCTTCGATATCCGAAAGCAGGGGAGTCTCAGTTGAGTGTCTGCTTTTGAAACCAGACTGGTTGTTGTCCAAGAGGTTGTTCTGTGTAAGAAAGGAAGAGATCTGGTTGAAAACAACTCGTTCAAGTGTTTTCAAGACGAATGGAAGAAGGGATACTGGTCTGTAATTTTCCAGATATGCTGGATTTAGAGTGGGTTTCTTAAGCAGCGAGGTTACCCGAGCCTGCTTAAAGCAACACCAAGTAAATTTTCCTCTGCGGTCGCCCTACAGGTTGGAAGTGGAATTGTCCCATTGTATGTCTCATTAGAACTAGAAACGTGACCCGATCTGGCAATCTTACATAGCGTGGATATACCAGATAAAGGACAGCAAAACGGTGGCATAAGTGCATTTCACCATATCACGACATGATGAACCACTAAAACGATTTTGGAAACGTTATTTGAAGGTAAAAAATCCTACTTAGTGTTGCTTTGAAAGCTGTGGGAAAGGAACCAGAGTGAAGAGGGGAGGTGATGATGTGCGTGAGTGTAGGTTCAAGCGGACAGGTAGTAGGGCGATTGAAAGTTTGGAGACTTCTGCCTCTGAAAGTAGAGAGAAGGAGGGTAGAATGTGTGTGTTAGCTGGTATGATGTGTGTGTCAGTTTGTGGATTGGTAAATTGGCCGCTGATGGTGGTTGTTTTATTTATGAAGAATTGCAGAGAGGAAGTGGCACAAATCCAAAGATCCTACTGACCTTGGTCTTTGTCAATATCTCCTCTCTTCCATCTCTGCTAATATCTCTACTGCTAAAATGACTTACTATCACAACAAAATTAATAATTCTTCTGACTCTCGCGTGCTTTTCAAAACCTTCTCTGAGTTTAGAACGATGTTCATGGAGAACATCAGATAACCAGGGGGCAGAAGTTGTCCAAGCAGGATATTAAAGTGGAGAAAAGAGTATCAGTTGCACAGTGCTGAAGTTACTATTCGAATATTGCTTATTTTAATGTATATTTTATTATATTTTTTATATGCAATCTTGCCTTTCTCGCCACCTTGCCTTGGTTTCATACCATTCTGCTAAAGTAGAAAGACATCTCAACCATCCCATCACAACCTCAACTTGAAATGAAAATGAAATGACATGACAAGTATTTTCAGACATAATTTCTTGCTTTTATTTGGTTTTGCATTTGAATATATATTTAGACATAATCAAAGACTGCATCGATATGTAGATTACACCCCCCAAAAGTGCTCTGTATTTCCCATTTATTCCCAATGCCGATCCTCTTAGCGTTTTCTAAAAAAAAAAATTGTGTTCATACAACTAGTCCCACAAAAGTTTCATACCATTGCTAAAGTAGAAACAGAAAAGTTGAGTCTGAATTGTGTTTAAATAAAGCAGAAGAAGCCTGTAAAACTGACCTGATGACATATTGAAGCTCAGTTAAAGCTGTGGACTGTGAAACTCCTACAGTCTCCAAACAAACCCGACAGCGATGTGTTCATAATCTCCGACACACGATCTGTCTATGAGTTAGTGACCCGCTGATGCAGGAATGCCCAAACTAACCCGTTTAATAACTCAACCAATCAAGCTCACGCTGCTGGAGGAATGAAGCTCTCATCACTTCACATGTGTTCCTAATAAACCACATTATTGTGGCGTTCACGGTCACTCGGAGGTCTGAATATGCTTCCATAATAAAGTGTTCATGTCAGAAACACACACTTACACTAAAGAGATTGTTCCGAGATTATTCATTGTGTTATTATGTCATTTAGGTTTGCAGGAGCCAAAACCCACATACATAGAAGTTAACACAAAGAAAATCACATTTATGCATGTCTAGATTATTCCTTAAATCATATTATGCTATGAATTTTATTTGTTATATAATTCGTTAAATGTCAAATATAATGTCAAATATATTATATATCAAATATATATATATATATATTTCAAATAGATATAATATATATATATATATATCAAAAATATCATATACTGTATGTTATATATTAAATGTATGTGAGATGTTATATATCAAATATGTCAAATATATTTTGTATGAAATATGTCATATACGTTAAATGTTAAACATTTGATATATTAAATATAAATCAGCTATATATGTTAAATGTCAGATATTTTATATATTAAATATCATATATATGTTATATATTAAATACATTTCAAAAATATAATATATATTAAATATGTCAGATATGTTATATATCAAATATATGTTGGATATGTTATATATTAAACGTCAAATATATTCTATATTAAATATATATAAAATATATTATATATTTATGTATTATATATATTTGTTAATTTGACATATATTATATATATGTCAGATATATAATATGTTAAATATATATATATATATAATATATCAAATATATGTCGGATATGTTATGTATCAAATATATGTTAGATATGTTAAATATTAAATGTCATATATTTTATATATATCAAATATATTATATATAAAATATGTCAGATAATTTATATATAAAATGTATGTGAGATATGATATTAAATATATGTCAAATATTTTGATTTTAAATATATGCCAGGTATATTATACATGAAATATATGTCAGATATATTATGCATTAACGGTCATATATATTACATCTTAAATATATGTCAGATATAAATGTAATTTAGTGTCAAATATAGGATGTATTAAATATTTCAGAATATTTATCACATGTCAGATATAGTATATATTAAATACAAAACAAATAAATCCACAAATATGCTGAAGCAGTGCATTGAAACTGTATTATACTCCACGGATCTGTCTTCAGGGATATGGTTGATGGTCTGATGTAAACGAGTGTTTGTGTAAGTGTAAGTCCCCGCTAAATCGATCCAATGGCGGCATTCGATCAGCGGCGAAGGTCTCGCGCATGTTCCGTCCTTTCCAGGCTAAAGGGATTTTGGATTAAATGCAATACACTTTCTCATATGTATTAACTCGTTATTTCATCTGACTCCATATATAAAAGGGTTTTAATGATATCTGTGCATCATTAAAATATAAGCGAGTGTTTGACCATTCCTTTTAACTTCAATGAAAATAATGTCAAAGTCAATTAGAATAATCAAATATAACAATTTATTATGTCGGGTAAAGTATCATGCCGATTTTATAATCAGTTCAAAGATAATCAAAACAATACCATCGAAATGCTCTAGGATAAGAGAAATGCAAACCCAACATTTTAAGAAATACATGAGGCTGAGTTTTGGACACTCAACCTCACGGGCTCTCAGAATTACAGAAAAGCCTCGAGCTTTTCACTGCAGTCCATTAAATAGCCAGAATCTTTTCACATGGAAAACCTGCTAATTTGCATTGAGAAGTTACACCTCTGTGGGTGAGGGGAAAAAGACCATTTGCCTTTCTTTGTGTGTCAGTTATCTCTAAACTCTTAAAAACCTTAGTACCTTGTGTTTTACTCTTTGGGAATGAGACCATTGTACCAGTCACACTGAGACCTTTAAAATGATACTAAACACATTCCTTCAATGATCATCATTCACATTAAAACCATATATATACACTCTCTGAGAGAAAGAATGATGTGGATAAGGTGAGACATTTGTCTCAAGGAAGAGGGGGGAGGTCAAATGTTAATTTCCAACTTCAGCCACCTATTTCAGCCTTACATAAGTGTAATGAGTGTGTGTGTGTGTGTGTGTTTCAGGCCGAGAGCTCGGTGGATCTGGACGGGCTTCAGTGGAACTGCAGTTACTCTGTGGAGGTCCAGGCCGTCTCGTACTGGGGTCAGCGCAGACTGAAGAGTGCAAAAGCCTTCGTTCACGTCAACGCTCAACAACACGATCAGTCAAGTACGACACAACTTCAGCATCATCAGTACCCAGAGCCGGCCTTCCCCAACAGACCAGCAAAATCCCATTCATTTCCTCCGTAGATATTGATTTTCAGCCGTAATGTCTAAACCATCCTAGGCAGATTGACCACGAGCTACGAGGTTGTGAAACGAAAGTTTCTGCTCCTATAAAAGCCACAAGATATGATATCAACCTTGTTTGCGATCTTCTGGAGAAATACTACACTACCCACAATTCTAAGCAAAACACTGACGTCTCTGATTGGTGGAACTCGCGGTTACCATGGCGACGGTTACCACCCCCCCGCGAACGGCTTAAGCGATCTGAAGTATAATATCGGTAGTTTATGTTTTTATACCTTTGCCATTTTTGCCGTCAGGTTAAAGTGTTATTTTGAGCAGGAAAATAATTTTAAGAGGAAATGAAACGAAACTATACTGCGCAAATCAGTTAAGCCGTGAAGTTGCCCTTGTTAAAGGGCGAGGCTTATTCCAACGTAAATCACTGTATAATTGTATATAGTTTTAATCAAATAAGGTTGGATTATGTCTACATAACATCATAATGAGAACATCATAATTGTGTTTTGGACATGGATTTTAATAACGATGACATGACAAACATGACAAAAATGTATAATCTAGATTTATCGGCTAATATATCGGTTATCGACTTTTATCTGTATCGGCCACATTTTTTATATCGGTGCATCCCCAATATATATATATATATAAAATATTTTAAATATAATACATTTTATTATATTATTTTTATTATTATATAAATAAATATAATAAATTTGAAATAAAAGTCAAATATATATGATACAATTTTTTTTATTAAAATTATTATTAATTAATAATTAAAATATTTGAAATAAAATAGTCAAACATATATTATAATCATGCATATTACTATGATATTGATTGTTTATTAGTACTTATAAAGCACATATTAATGTCTTATTCTGCATGGCCATATTCTGCATCCCATAATCACCCAATACCTAAATTTAACAACTACCTTACTATTAATAGTCAGAAATTAGGAGTTTATTGAGGCAAAAGTTGTAGTTAATATTGAGAATTGGAGCTTAAACTAAAGTGTGACCATACATATATAGTATGTTTATAGTAAAAGTCAAATAGTCAATGTGTCTTTAACTAAAATGAACCCAAGGATGAATCATATTTAAGCACTTTCATATACATCCAAATTAATGTAATTTTACGCACTACTTTATCTCAAGCTTACTTCCCGTTTCTCTGTAATTATTTGTGAAATTGACTAGGAATTTCTAAGTGAAATTGTTTCGAAGTAAAAGCAGAAGTAGATTAGATGTGGGAAAATCAGCTGTTTCATTAATATCCCCCGGTTGTTTTCATATACTTGAGTAATGCATGGATCCATAGTAAGATTTAATCTCTTGAATGTTGATTTAGAGGCAGTTTCTAAGATGAGGAAAGTGTCTGTGAAGAAACCCTCGAGCGCTCTGGGAGTCGGCACACCGTATTACAAGAACGGAGAACTACAGGTGCGCATCTACTGGAAGAAGAGAACAGGTAACACACACAACATCTACACAACGACTACACAACATCAACATCTACACAACATCTACACAACATCTACACAACATCTACACGACATCTACACGACATCAACACAACATCTACACAACCTCTACATCTACACAACATCAACCATCGTGTGTGTGTGTGTGTGTGTGTGTGTGTGTGTTACGTGTATGTCATCAAGCCAGAGCTTCAGGGGTGAGCGATGCTGTTCAATGCTAATGAAGGAAATTCCTTCAGGTCTGATCGAGACTCATTAATAATTCACGCAAAAAACATGATTCACACATGAGTAGCCAATTTCACGTGCATGAAACCAAAATCACGTGCACACAATTTTTTTTTACATGCGTTAAAAAAATTTATAATTCACAAAACCCAATTCACATGCACAAAATAAAATTATATATTCATAAAATACATTTCACAAATGCAAAATACAATTCATAGATATACAACTGTGCACAAAAATGTTTTAATGGTTAAAACGTACGAATGAATGAACCGATCAGCCACGAACGTACTGTAAACGAAAGCTGATGACGTAACAGGAAGGAAGCCACGCCCTCAGTTGATTATTATTGGTTGATTGATAAGCTTAAATCTGGTTGGACCTGCCAAGGCACTGCCAGGAAAGTCTCAAAAATACACACACACAAATCCAAGGCGATCCACACGCAAATGACGATTTGCACAGTCACATTCAAGCATAAACTTGTACATTGTGAAATGTATTTTATGAATAAGGCATTTTATTTCACGCACGAGAATTGTTTTTTTGTGTACGTAAATTTGGTTTTGTGCATGTGAAATTGGCTATGCATGTGTGAATCATGATTTTGCATAAATTATTAATGAGACTGATCTGGCTCCATAGCTCTTCCTCGTCTGTGATGCTTTACTGAAGGATGAGGAGGATTTTTGTGCTGAGTTTCAGTCTGAGCGAGACATGAGATTCTGAGGGGTTTCTTGCTGACTCGTTCTGTGCCTCAGCGTTTTTATTCTGCCAGACTCAAAGCATCAGGTCAACCTGAACTAATCTCACTTCTGCTTTTAACTTCTAAAGAGCCGCTCGTCACAACATGGGGGATGTGCAAATATACATGTTTGAGTGAGCTGCTGGTTTTTCTAAAAGACTAGTTGATAAAACGGCATGCCAAAATATCTTGAAACTCTAAAAAATGTTGAATAATTTTATTTATTATTTCATTTTTTAATTTTTTTTTATTTAGTCTAATTTAGAAAAATGACTACTTGATAGAGTTGACCATTTCATAATCAAACTAGAAAATTCAGAATAATTTCATTTATCATTAATTTTTTTTTCAAATTTAGTCTAATTTAGAAAAATGACTACTTGATAGTTGACCATTTCATAATCAAACTAGAAAATTTTTAGTAATTTAATTATTTCATTTATTTTCACATTTTCAAATTTAGTCTAATTTAGAAAAATGACTACTTGATAGAGCTGAAAATTTCATAGATCAAACTAGAAAATTTAGAATTTCATTTATTATTTATTATAATTTATTGTAAAAAAAATAATAATAATTTAGAAAATAGCAAGATGCAGGACGACAAAATATCTTGAAACTAGAAAAAATTTGAATATATTTTTTTGTATTTGTATTTATTTAAATTTTAAATTTAGTCTAATTTAGAAAAATAACTAGTAGATAAAACGGCAATAAGAAAATAAATTTGTTTATTGCACAGACTACAAAATTTAGAATAATTTAAATATTATTATTTATTTATTATTTAATTTTTAATTTATTCAAATAAAAAAAGACAAATTGATCAAACAGTGAGATTCAGGATGACAAATATCTTTTTGAATTTGGATATTTTTATTTATTTATTATTATTTAGTTTTTAATTTAGTCAACTTAAGAAAAAAATTACTAGTTGATAAAATACCGAGATACAGGAGGAAAAACTCTTTATAGCAAATTTCTTTTTTTTATCTAATTCATTTATTACTATTTATTTATTTGTATTTAGTCAAATTTAGAACAATCACTAATTGATAAAACTGAGATGCAGGATGAAAAATTACTTAAACTTTTAAAAAAATTACTTTAAAAAAAAAATAATTTCTTTTATTTATTTCATTAGTCAAATTTAGAACAATCACTAGTTGATAAAACTCAGATGCAGAATGAAAAAATGTCTTTTTTATAGCAAAAGAAAAACCTACAAAATGTAGTTTTTTATAAAACAGTGAGATTCACATATATCTTACACTTTTTAAAATACTTTTCAACCAACCACCGAACCGCACAGGATTGTGGGATACCAACAGATAGACGGGATTCGAAGGATTTCTCATGTTGTCGTATACGCAGCACTTCTGTGTTTTCTCCTCCATCTGCGACTCCTTTTCTCTGCTTCCAGAAATGTTCTGCGCTTCATGATGTCGGTTCCTTCAAAGGCTCCTTTAATCTCCCTCTGAAGAGCCGAGCCAGAGTAACTCAATTATTAATCTGAAATGTATCATTTCACGTCCAAACGGCACCGTTGATGAATAATAAACTGGAGGCGTTGCATAAACACTGCTGATTAGCGCAGTGAGCCTTCACTGTTCTGAGGAAACTAATCAGCTGATTCCAGACACACTCGCAGGAACTTCATGATGATGATGATAAACGCCTGATATTAACTTACAGGAGCAGTCCTGCCAAAAAATGCAACTCCTTTGCATACAGAAATGGACCGCATTGTTTTTAATGCTCTTTAATAAACACTGATTTTTAAACGCTGTGTCGTTGGATTAGTCTCGTGACTCATTCGTTTTGCGATATGCTTGAATCGTCACTGAAGTCTCCATGTGTAATTTTTTTCATATCAAATCAAATCAAATTTTATTTTTATTTATAAAGCACATTTTTTCTGATGGTCCACTTTAGACTGTAAGACATTTGACTGTCATTAGAGTATTACTCGACTGTTACTGGAGTACGTCATTAGAGTATTACTCGACTGTTACTGGAGCTGTTACAGGAGTACGTCATTAGAGTATTACTCGACTGTTACTGGAGTACGTCATCAGAGTATTACTCGACTGTTACTGGAGTACGTCATCAGAGTATTACTCGACTGTTACTGGAGCTGTTACTGGAGTACGTCATTAGAGTATTACTCGACTGTTACTGGAGCTGTTACTGGAGTACGTCATTAGAGTATTACTCGACTGTTACTGGAGTACGTCATCAGAGTATTACTCGACTGTTACTGGAGTACGTCATTAGAGTATTACTCGACTGTTACTGGAGTACGTCATTAGAGTATTACTCGACTGTTACTGGAGCTGTTACTGGAGTACGTCATCAGAGTATTACTCGACTGTTACTGGAGCTGTTACTGGAGTACGTCATTAGAGTATTACTCGACTGTTACTGGAGTACGTCATCAGAGTATTATTCGACTGTTACTGGAGTACGTCATCAGAGTATTACTCGACTGCTACTGGAGTACGTCATCAGAGTATTACTCGACTGTTACTGGAGGACGTCATTAGAGTATTACTTGACTGTTACTGGAGTACGTCATCAGAGTATTACTCGACTGTTACTGGAGGACGTCATTAGAGTATTACTCGACTGTTACTGGAGTACGTCATCAGAGTATTACTCGACTGTTACAGGAGTACGTCATTAGAGTATTACTCGACTGTTACTGGAGTACGTCATCAGAGTATTACTCGACTGTTACTGGAGCTGTTACTGGAGTACGTCATTAGAGTATTACTCGACTGTTACTGGAGTACGTCATTAGAGTATTACTCGACTGTTACTGGAGCTGTTACTGGAGTACGTCATTAGAGTATTACTCGACTGTTACTGGAGTACGTCATCAGAGTATTACTCGACTGTTACTGGAGGACGTCATTAGAGTATTACTCGACTGTTACTGGAGTACGTCATCAGAGTATTACTCGACTGTTACAGGAGTACGTCATTAGAGTATTACTCGACTGTTACTGGAGTACGTCATCAGAGTATTACTCGACTGTTACTGGAGCTGTTACTGGAGTACGTCATTAGAGTATTACTCGACTGTTACTGGAGTACGTCATTAGAGTATTACTCGACTGTTACTGGAGCTGTTACTGGAGTACGTCATTAGAGTATTACTCGACTGTTACTGGAGTACGTCATCAGAGTATTATTCGACTGTTACTGGAGTACGTCATCAGAGTATTACTCGACTGCTACTGGAGTACGTCATTAGAGTATTACTTGACTGTTACTGGAGGACGTCATTAGAGTATTACTCGACTGTTACTGGAGGACGTCATCAGAGTATTACTCGACTGCTACTGGAGTACGTCATTAGAGTATTACTTGACTGTTACTGGAGGACGTCATTAGAGTATTACTCGACTGCTACTGGAGTACGTCATCAGAGTATTACTCGACTGTTACTGGAGTACGTCATCAGAGTATTACTCGACTGTTACTGGAGTACGTCATCAGAGTATTACTCGACTGTTACTGGAGTACGTCATCAGAGTATTACTCGACTGCTACTGGAGTACGTCATTAGAGTATTACTTGACTGTTACTGGAGGACGTCATTAGAGTATTACTCGACTGCTACTGGAGTACGTCATCAGAGTATTACTCGACTGTTACTGGAGTACGTCATCAGAGTATTACTCGACTGTTACTGGAGTACGTCATCAGAGTATTACTCGACTGTTACTGGAGTACGTCATCAGAGTATTACTCTACTGTTACTGGAGTACGTCATCAGAGTATTACTCTACTGCTACTGGAGTACGTCATTAGAGTATTACTCGACTGTTACTGGAGTACGTCATCAGAGTATTACTCGACTGTTACTGGAGTACGTCATCAGAGTATTACTCGACTGTTACTGGAGTACGTCATCAGAGTATTACTCTACTGCTACTGGAGTACGTCATTAGAGTATTACTCGACTGTTACTGGAGTACGTCATTAGAGTATTACTCGACTGTTACTGGAGTACGTCATTAGAGTATTACTCGACTGTTACTGGAGTACGTTTACATGTACTTGCAATTTTCAAACTTATAGTCAGTAGAATGTGTGTTAGGAGCTTAGGAATAAAGTGTTGATTCTCTGATGAATGTAGTTCATTATAGTTGGTAGAATGTATAAAGTGGACTATGTGTGTTTGTGTTTTTTTGTGAGTGTGTGTCTAAGAGTGTGTGTGTGTGTGTGGGTTTGTTTATGTGATTTATGAGGACACAAATTTGTATAATGACGTGTATTACACTGGTACTACAACTTATGGGTGGTTTATGAGGACATTTCAAAAGTCCTCATAAATCAAATAGCTTAAAAAACATAAAAAACAATGTTTTATTAAAAAATAAAAAATGCAGCATGTCTCCTGTGATGGGTAGGTTTAGGGATAGGGGCAGTGTAAGGGGATAGAATATATAGTTTGTACAGTATAAAAACCATTACGCCCATGGAGAGTCCTCATAATGCTGTCGCACCAACATGTGTGTGTGTGTGTGAGATCTCTAACCCGTGTTGATGTTTTATCTCCAGATGTGTCGGTGAACCGTTATCATGTTCAGTGGAAGCATGAATACTGCAACCACAACCAGAGCCGAGCGCCGCAGAAATCAGTAACTCAGGTGTGTGTGTGTGTGTGTGTGATCTCCATCTATCTTGCACCACACACTAAAACCCCATTGTGTTCATGTGTATTTATGATCCACAACAGCATCAGCCAAGAGTTTTCTGAACAAGCCTCTTGCCCTTCATAAACGCAGCCTCTTATGGGACCAAAGACTCATTTCTCTTCATTATTGGAAGCAAATTAGCGCGTGTTGTTTCAGATGATGTGGTCAAAATGTGGTCCAGTGCCTAATAAAACACATGTATTAAAATGACATTTCCAGGAAGTAGGATTGAATTCATCACCCCCCCCCCCGGCCCCACCAGAGCCGTAACCTGCGTCCCGAAGCCTGTTTCAGCTCCACTCCTACAGATCACGCTTTCTGGACTGAAATCTGGCCTTTAAAAGCGTCACAATGCTTTCGTGATTGAAAAATTACATTTAGACCTTTTACAAAAATGTCACTACAATGCTAGAGTGTTCTGGGTGGTTGCCAGGATGTTGCTAAGGTGTTGCTATGCAGTTAGGTTCTAAGGTCTTCTGGGTGGTCACCAGGACTGTCATATGGGGTTGCTAAGGGGTTCTAGCTGGTTGCTAGAGTATTGCTATGCAGTTTCTAAGATGTTCGGGGTGGTTGCCAAGACGTTGCAATGGGGTTGCTAAGGCGATGCTATGCAGTTAGGTTCTAAGGTCTTCTGGGTGGTCACCAGGATTGTCCTATGGGGTTGCTGAGGTGTTCTAGTTGGTTGCTAGGGTGTTGCTATGCAGTTTCCAAGATGTTTGGGGTGATTCCCAGGACGTTGCAATGGGGTTGCTAAGGCGATGCTATGCAGTTAGGTTCTAAGGTCTTCTGGGTGGTCACCAGGACTGTCATATGGGGTTGCTAAGGTGTTCTAGTTGGTTGCTAGGGTGTTGCTATGCAGTTTCAAAGATGTTCGGGGTGGTTGCCAAGATTTTGCTCAGGAGGTGCTAAGGTGTTGTAGCTGGCTGCTAGAGGTTGCTATGCAGTAATGTTCTAAGGTGTTTTAGGGGGTTGCTAGGGTGTTGCTATGCAGTTTCTTAGATGTTTGGGGTGATTATCCAAGGGTGTTTTGTGGCTCATACTGTAGAGTGTGGCATTAGCAATGCCAGGGTCATGGGTTTGATCCCAGGGAGCATATAAAGGCAATGTAAGGCACTTTGGAGTTTGGACAAAAGAACCTGCCAAATGCATGTCATGTATTACATTTGTAGGCATTAGTATTGGTCTTTTTTTTTTTTTTTAGTGGTTGCTAAATGCCCAAGTCTCTCCAACAATTCAATTCAATTCACATTTATTTGTATAGCGCTTTTCACAACACACATAATTTCAAAGCAGCTTTACAGAAAATGCATGAGTTCATATTACAATTTACAGTGATCTGTTATCAGAGGAAACTGTCGAAGTTATGCATTTCAGAAAAATCACAAGTTAGCTAAAAACTTAATAATTTAATGCAGAAACAATGAGCTCATTGAAGTAATGAATACTTGTTTGTAAACAAATAAGTATGACATTTATAAAAATGCATGTTGATCCCAACAACCCCGTAGCCTCATCATAGCAGAGAACAAACACAGCGTTCCTCATCCTGAAGGATCATCTCTCTTTAATAACTGCTTCTCTTCTGCAGGAGAACTACATTACTCTCCCTAACCTGCTGTTCTCCTGCATGTACACGGTGACGGTCCACACACTCGGGGCCAGACAGCGCTCCTCAGACGAGAGCGTCGGCTTCCTCACGCCGTCCTGCGAGATCATCCGCAGCAAGAGCCCGAAGCCCGTCGCCTGTCCCGAGGAGCACTCCCACAGGACCGGTGCGGCTCAGCTTTTCTTTCATACAGTTCGTGCGTTCAGCTTGAAATATGACATCGGGATGACAATTCAGGTTTATTTGGGAGCAAGTTTCATGTGCTCGTTGTGTATGTTGTGTTGTATTCTGTGTGTGACTGTGCGTCTGAGTGTGTGTGTGACTGTGTGTGTGTGACTGTGTGTGCGTCTGAGTGTGTGTGTGACTGTGTGTGTGTGTGTGTGTGTTTGTGTGTGTGTGTGTGACTGTGCGTCTGAGTGTGTGTGTGACTGTGTGTGTGTGTGACTGTGTGTGCGTCTGAGTGTGTGTGTGACTGTGTGTGTGTGTGTGTGTGTTTGTGTGTGTGTGTGTGTGTGTGTGTGACTGTGCGTCTGAGTGTGTGTGTGACTGTGTGTGTGTGTGTGACTGTGTGCGTCTGAGTGTGTGTGCGTCTGAGTGTGTGTGTGACTGTGTGTATGTGACTGTGTGTGCGTCTGAGTGTATGTGTGACTGTGTGACTGTGTGCGTCTGAGTGTATGTGTGACTGTGTGTGCGTCTGAGTGTGTGTGTGACTGTGTGCGTCTGAGTGTGTGTGTGTGACTGTGTGTGCGTCTGAGTGTGTGTGTGACTGTGTGTGCATCTGAGTTAGTGTGTGTGTGACTGTGTGTGCATCTGAGTGTGTGTGCATTTTTTTCAGTCTGGTGTGTGTTTTGTGCATCTCTTCAAACACGCTCAGCCTGAAGCTTCTTCTGTCATCATGATATATGTGATGTTTTTCTGAAACCCTCCAGTGCCGTCGAAGGTTTTGGCGAAGCCCGAGAATCTGACAGCGACCTTCACTTTCCACGACGGGAACGTGACGGGTCACTTCCGCTGGAGGGGGTCGCGACCCCAGTCTCATCAGCCAATCACAGGCTTCCAGGTCACATGGGCTGAGTTCTCCTTGGAGAGCCGTCAGAACAGTCTTCCCGACAGCATCATCTCCCAGTCTCAGATCCTGCCGCCTGTAAGTGCTCACACACACCTCACACTCACCTCACACACACCTGTAAGTGCTCACATACACACACACACACACACACCTGTAAGTACTCTCACACACACCGTTCTCCCATGAACGCTCTGCCACACATACATTACACGTTCTTGGCCGATGATTTCATACAAGAGATTTTCTCATGGAAAATTGGATACATATTCGAGTCCAAGAGTGTGAAATATGATACACACACACACCTACACACACACACACACACACACACACACACACACACACACACACACAGCGCTGGCAGGATCTGCTGATGAATCGAGGCTGCTGTTTAACAACCTCTTAATAACCAGAACTCATATCATATCTGGAGGCTTTACATGTGAAAGACGGTTGAGTAATATACTGAATGTTCACAGTATCATTTGTTTAATATATATTTGTATATTTTAATAAATATTATTGTAAGTATTATTTAATAATAATATAAGTGTGTTTAAAATTCAAACTTGATATTTTTAAAAAGCTGCATATATATATATATACATACATACACACACATTGAATATTAAATGTTAATGTACTGTATGTTAATGTTAATATAATATAACCAATTAATATCATTGAATAATTAATATATGAACTGAATATATAATAAATGTTATATATATATATATATATATATTAATCATATTATATAATTATATATATATATATACATATGTGATGTAATGTTAATATAATTAATAATTAATATGATTTAATAATTATATTTAAAATGTAAGTTAAATATTATAATATAAATTATAATAATAATATAAAAGCTGAAATATATATAAATTATAATAGAATTGTAATGTTACATTATAATATTAATATAATATAACTACTTAATATATAAAACAATTTGTATATATATATATATATAGTATATTTGTATTATATTGAATAATTTAATAATAACTTTTCATTTTAAAAAGCTGAAAAACATATATGTACATGCATTACAATAATTTGAATATTAAATTCTGATTAGTTAATATATAATATAATTTAAGAGTATTTCATATTAGTATTAAATATTAAATAAAAAGCTGAAAAATTAACATATAAAATAATTTAAGAGTATTTCATATTAGTATTAAATATTAAATAAAAAGCTGAAAAATATCCATATATGGATTTCATAAATATAATTTTACAGGGTATCCGCGGGGTCTTGAAAAGTATTAAAAGGTGATAAATCAATTTTGGGAAAATAAGACCCTTAAAAAGTATTAAAAAGTCTTATCACGGCTTTATAAAGTCTTACATTTTGAAAGTATTTTTTCTGAATTAGCTGTCCAACAGTTTGAGTCCCCAAAACATCGTAAAAGTGTGTGAATTTAGTCATTTTTATTAAAAAAACGAACAGGTACATAAAAAACTAGGCTATTGTGGGTGCGTTCGTAAATTGGCTCAGAGCACCAGAGCGGGCGGAAGTTCAAAAGCACAATGTACGCTCTGGCGCTCCCAGTGCGTATTACAACACACCGAAATGTTTTAAGAGAAGGTTGGTGAACGCATGAACAGAATGGGGAAGTTTTTTAATAAACTTTGCTTTGATTTACTATCCCAGCCTATTTGATTTGTTTGTATCAGAGTGGTCTATAGTCTTTATCACAAACTAAAACTGTTACGTTTAAAGTATCGTAAATGGTTACAGCTTGAAGTGGCGGTGAGGTATTAAAAAATATTGAGAAGGTCTTGAAAAAGTCTTGAAAGGTATTAAAATTAACTTCAAGATTCCTGCATATACCCTGTTTTAACTACATCACCCCGGTCTTATGGGAAGGTTTATCCTGAAGTAAATCCTGGAGATGTATTAGTGTTATTAATGTTCATATGGTAAGTATTAGAGTGTTGTTTTGAGCTCTGACATCATCACCAGATCTTCTCCATCACTAACACTGAACAAACAGTGCTCACATAATAACACGTTATGTTTATTAATATTCATGTCCTTCTGCTGAAGCTTTGATCGACTCAGTCGGACTGAAATGCATCAACTCGATCCCGTCCGGTGATTCCTCAGATCTGACAGAATATCGAGGCCGGTTTGAAGCACGTCATCATTATCAGATTGGATTCATTTATGAATGATGTGGATTCTGTGATGTTTATTCTTCATAACGAGTAAATCTGAAGAGCTTCCAATGAGCTCATAATAAACACGACATTAACACTGGACGACGCCTCGTGGCAAAATCTCACGTTGGAGAAACTCTACATGAGCTTTTCTGTATTTGTATTATATGCTTTATATAAAGTGTGTATTTTATGTCTTTTATTTATTTTTCCGTAGAGCACTTTGGTGGTTTTAAAGTGCTTACATGGTTCGTACAAGGTGCTTAAAGTACTTGAATGTTTGATATTTAAGTCCTGGAAAAACCTTGAAAACAGACATATTTATGAAGAGGTACTTAAACGTGCTTGACTTATTTAAATATAATATATTAAATGTCTTTTTTAAAAAAAAAAAATTTTTTATCCATCTGATAAACCCCTTAAGACCTTTTCTCGTTACAAAGTACGCCAACATTATAATATAAAATATTATTTATTGAACAATAATAGCCATTATAAACTTTGTATTTAATACACACTGAACAAAAGTATAAACGCAACACTTTTGTTTTTGCCCCCATTTTTCATGAGCTGAACTCATAGTTCTAAGACTTTTTCTACGTACACAAAAGGCCTATTTCTCTCAAATATTGTTCACAAATCTGTCTAAATCTGTGTTAGTGAGCACTTCTCCTCTGCTGAGATCATCATCCACCTCACAGGTGTGGCGTATCAAGAAGCTGATTACACAGCATGATTATTGCACAGGTGTGCCTTAGGCTGTCCAAAATAAAAGGCCACTCTCAGGCCCTGTTTACACGTACACGGTTATTTTTAAAAACTGAGACATTTCCCTTCGTTTGTGACCTCCGTTTACACGCAAACGGAGAATTCGCCACTGAAAACGATTCTTTCTAAAAACTCTGGCCAGAATGGAGATTTTGGAAAACTTTGTTTGCACTGAGGCTATGTTTACACGGAAACGATCTGAAGAGAAAACGCAAAAGTGGTGTTGCATTATCACTTTTTATTCTGCATTTAGACGAGCGTTATATGGGGGAAATCTGTGTGCATATGGTGACGCAAAAGTGTGTGAAATTGGATGTAGTGTGCACTCCAGGCGCTAGGGGGCGATGTGGAGCACTGCCACACAACACCAATATCTGAGAATATTTTGTACAACTGCTGAGAAGACTCTTGTACGTTTATCAGCGCTGCGAGGGCAACTGGAAGGTCTGACGTATGGAAGTAATCCGACATGTTGGTTGTTATTCTCCTGTACAGGCGCACGCCTGTGATGTAAACGCGTACGCGACGAGAGCCGTCGTGAGCAGATTTGCGTTTTTAAGATTTCCACTCTGGAGGGTGTTTCACTTTTGTGCGTTTTTAAGCACCAAAAATGGTGTCGCCGTGTAAACGAAAGGCACATCTAATAAAATATTTTTAAGTTTTCACCCGCGAGCGTTCTCGTGTAAACAGGGCCTAAACTGATATGAGTTTTTTGCAGCCGGCGTCACAGATGCAACTGAACTTGCACTGCGTAAAAAGTGCGACCTATGTTTACATTCTCATTTGGCTTTGGTGATCATGGATGCATTCAGAGTCGCAGTCGCATTTATGTTGGAGCAAAAACCCTTTTCATCTGTTTGCATTCGCAAATACAGCTGATCTATCATGTCGAGGTGTTGTTGCTATATTTTCTGGATTCTGATTGGCTGCCGTGGGCTTGAGCTCCTCATTACACTGACACCTACAGGTCTGGCATGCTCTTGACGGCATATACACACGGGCTTGTGTAAACCAACACTTTTCTGAAAACTGACAGGTGTGCACAATGTTATTTTTGAAAACGGAGAGTATTGAGATTGAATGTTCATTTCTCTATCTTCTGTATGACTGAATTGTGATGTGTTTGAGTTGCTGACTCTGAACACTGTTGTATATTGTGATGTTTTTCAGAATCAT
Source organism: Semotilus atromaculatus (assembly GCA_031834385.1). Lineage (NCBI taxonomy): Eukaryota > Metazoa > Chordata > Actinopteri > Cypriniformes > Leuciscidae > Semotilus > Semotilus atromaculatus. The sequence continues at coordinate 43,273,985 of JAULUF010000055.1, read as the reverse complement.
AACCTCCTGGTGGTGTCTAACCTGCGCCCGGGCACATTTTACAGGGTAGATGTGCATGTGATCACCTCGACTGGAGAAGGACCCGCGACGAAGAAAGTGTTTCTGACGCCCAGCCGGCCACCGATTCTGCAAAGTAAGAAAACACACTTCTGGAATTTAAACAGGACCTGTTATGCATTTTTTCCATGTGATGTTGCGGTTTGAACGCATCCATTGTAGTCTTGAGTGTCTTCCGGGAATGAACACGTCACAATATTCCTCATTTGTGACCCTGGTCTGGACCACAAAACCAGTCACGAGTCGCACGGGTATATCTGTGGCAATAGCCAACAGTACACTGTATGGGTCAAAATTATTGATTTTTCTTTTATGCCAAAAATCATTAGGATATTAAGTAAAGATCATGTTCCATGAAGATATTTTGTACATTTCCTACCGTAAATATATAAAACATTTTGTTTTGTGAGTGAATGCAGCACAATCGTGAACATAAATGCAAAACTTTAAAGGCGATTTTCTCAACGTTTCGATTTTTTTGCACCCTCAGATTCCAGATTTTCAAATAGTTGTATCTCGGCCAAATATTGTCATATCCTAATAAATCATATATTAATGGAAAGCTTATTTATTACATTACAGTCAATTATATTAATATATTATATTAATTATATTACAGTCAGATCTGGTCAGTGCATCACGTGATCAATTGCTAAATTCAAACGTGCTTTTGCGCATTAACAGAGAGCGCAAGTGCTTGCACAACTCAGTGCTTGTCATAAATCACAACTATTCAATGTTTTCAAACATAGGGTTTATTTTAGGTTTCAGACATTTAAATTCACATAATTACTACAAAAACAATACATTTAGAGTTTGTAAAATACACACTGATATCCATGGAAGCGGAATAATAATCCTTTCCATTATAATTAGACGACACATCTATTATTATATTTATTAATATCAGATACACATTGTCTAAGTAACTTTAAAGTTTACTCTATTCTTCTCCCAGTTCACCGGCCACTTGGAAGAAGAGGATGAATTCATGTTTTGTAAATCCAACAAATCCGATTCTCTGAAACAAACTAACATGGCGGTGCCATATAGCTCAACTAACGCGATCGTTATAAAGGTGTTTAAACTACAAAACATACACTTGCACATATTTGACAATCAGTATATCAGATATGTCATGATATAGCGAACAAATTTGTGAGTATTTTATTTAAAAAAAGGAAATAAAAGCAGATCATCATTCATTCAGCGCTGTTGTGGTTGCGGTGTCACGTGACAAGCAATGACGCGTCACCATGGAAACAATAAAGTGATGCGTTCTAAATAACGGTCGCCTTTAAAAAATCACGGTCAGCGAGAATATTTTAAACTTGCGTGTGAAAGGGTTAAATAATTCATACGCAGAATAAAGAGGCGGGGCCTGGTTGAGTTAGTAGTGTGTTGTAACTGGCGGTTATGGTAAGGGGCGGGGCATTTCCCAAACACACTCGAAGCGCTCGACCAATCACAACACACTGATCCAGCCGACCAATCAGAGCAAAGTAGACCAATCACAACAGACGGAGCAGTCTGACCAATCAGAGCAGAGCAGGCTCTTAGAAAGGCGGGGTTTAGTGATACTGAATCTTTGAACGAACGTTTTCAGACTCTTTGAGAAATTAGGTGATGTGCAATGGATATTATGATAAAAGTGAAGTATTTTTGACCTTGGATGCATGTAAATCTATAGTAGGAGACTCCAAAACTAAATTAGGAACATTTAAAATAGTATAAATGGGGTACTTCAAGTCAGTTAAATTCGTTTTTCATATGAATCCTTTGCATTCATGACATTTAGGATGCAGAGAAGTTTTCCTATGTAACCAAGATGTGTGTTTGTTCCTCACAGAAGCACAACTTCACCAGCATCACCATCAGAAGTCTTCAGTGGAGAAACACTGAAACGGTCAGAACACGAAACACAACGTGCAGCTAATCGCCGTTTTCTTCAGACGCTCTGAGCCTTCATTCTTTCTCTCAAGATCTAGTTTTCATTGCAACAACACTGATGAAGAAACCATCCCTAACTCCTGTGCTGCGGCACTGTTTCATGTGTGCGTTTACACTCAGAAACCTTTTCAGCAAGTTAAGATCGATGTTGTGTTCCTAGGGGTTTGTTCAGACTAGTGATGGGAAGTTCGGATCATTTTACTGACTCTCTTGTTCGATCTCGTTCATCAAAATGAACGATTCTTTTTTCTGAGTCATCTCGTTAAATTAAGTGGCTTTAAATGTTATACTTTTAACCCTGAACACATCCACCTACGCAATCTTAATCATATTCTGAATTAAGTGATCATTATAATGCAGTCAAAAATAATTTACCGGGAACATAAATAATTACTTTACCCTCCGAGTCTTTCGTTCATTTGACAGACGCAATGAACATATTGTTCATAAATGACCCATCACTAGTTCAGACTCTATGAAATCGAGTTAAATGGAAATGGAAGAATGGGGTGTGGAGAAATGTTTGTGTAATCAAAGAAAGTTCATGGTTATCTGAGATCAGATGATGCATGTCAAACATATTCTGTCAGTATTTCCCAAACTCATATCTTTATTCAGCTCTTTTCCATTTACACATCGTTTGTGTGATTAAATAATGACTGGATTTTTGGTTGAACTGTTCCTTTAATAGGGTGTGAAATCCATCTTTGATGCCTTTTATTATTACGTTAGCAATTTTCCATTACAGATTAACAGAGAGTGTTTTGTTTATTAATTAAATGATTACTTATGCGTGATTTTTTGATGGAATGATGTAAACTATATATGTTCTCGGCTGTAGAGATATTTGTTGCGGCAGTCAGTGAATGTTGATGTTGATATTTATTTATGTGTGTATTGCAACACTTCATTTGTATGTGTGTATTTTTCCCCCATGTATTAGCAAGTCAGTGTTTTATAAAATACAACTTCTTGTAAAGACAATGAAAAAAAAAAAGATGAAAAAAAAAAAAGAATTGTACATAGTCATATCTTCCATTATTTCCATAGAACCTGTACATACTTTTAAGTAATAAAATAGTTCCTCTACTCCTTCAGCTCATCTGTAGTCCTGTGTAAAACATTTGCTGTCAGTGATCTGTGGGAAGAAAAAGAAAGAAATGCATCACTGACTGAAATAAACACATTTCAAACAGAAATACGTACTACTTGACTTCCTTTGACTAATATACTTCAATCAATATGTACAATTAAAATAAGTAATCTTAAAATAAAAACAATAGAATTTTATTTATTGTTTTTGCATGTAATTAACCGACATGATGTCAGGGGCACTTTTATTTTTATGTCATATAATATGTCAGGGTTTGAGAATTGCCTGTTTTAAATATTAAGGTTTTTGCCATTTATTTATTATTTTTAATATGGTGTCACAATAATATGGTTCCACGAATTTCAAACGTTTCGTTTTATACGCAATCGTTTTTTATTAGTCGTAATTACGGTAATTCTGACGTGAACCCGTAGTGTACCGTACACTGTGTTCGGCGCTAGGGATTTTTAAAGTAACGTTAAGGTTGACGATTTTTTCATAAACACTTTTTGTTATTCTGGTTGAAACGCTCTCACACCCTGATAGCAAATAATAGAAGTGGTTTAAATATTAAAACATGTATATATCTTCTTTGGAAGTCTCGGGACCACCAAATGTCAATAGTATCGGTCCAAAATGGAAAGATGTGATGTGCTACCTGGCTGTCAACATGTGTATTTCACAGACATCATATCATCAGCGCGTTTCTTAAATGCAGAGTTGTAGACAGACAGTCATTGAACACAGCAAACAAACAGCAGATGTTCTCCAGAACCAAAACATAGAGTTTATAGGCTAAGTTAACGTCATAACCGTAAACTAGGAGATGCAACCCGTGACTTTATTCACGTCCTCACCCTCGGATTTATGCGTTTCTCTGTCAACACTATCAACAGCACAGATGGATCTGCAGGAGTCAGGTGCTACAACTAGAGCTCAGTAAGTTGTTAACCTTCGTAAAGTTATGTGTTTTGAGACAAAGGTAATTTAACCAATCTGCCTACTTACAGTACGCCCTAAAATATTTACTCTATTACATACTTGAGTGTGTAGCGATCAAGCTTGGGACAAACTTCATCTTACTGGACCGAATGCCATTTAAACGGCCCTGTCATGTCACTGTTAAAATCCTCCACATTCAATTTTATCAAATTTCCTACTGTTTCGGAGAGAAATGTAGAAGCACGTTCTGGCAGTCGTGGGTCTTTCTTGAACTCTCGTGTTTGCAATTGGCATAATGATGCATTTAAAGGTTAATCACCAAACATATCTTTACAAAAGTTTACAATGCTGTTGCAGATGAAATATAATGTGGACAACACTGAATATCTTTTCGTCGGATTAGATACTGATTATAAATCACTCAACCTCTCGACTTTTAACCGTCTCATCCGCCATGTTTGTAGTTTTTTAACACGTTTTGTGTTTGTAGTTCTAATCGAATCCTTGCAATCCACCTTATTCTGCTCTAAACAATGCGCGCTGCCATGACGACGACTCCGGTTGCCAACTTCCGGTTCGAACCGGATTGAGATGTTTCAGATTGTGTCATCCCCACATCGCTAAACTAAAGCGAAAAAAACATTCATCAAATGCGCAGGCCTGTAGTCTGTCTTTACAAATTTACCTCACCAAATTACTTGTCTGGCCTTAAAAATTCATAATACATATTTTTTTGGTCCAGCTCTGGTTTGTTTCTCTCAGGGTCAAAACTAGAACCTTTTATTTAGCTCTGCTTTCAAGCAAATGCTTTTCTGATGCCTTCAAACCTTCTTAAAAACAACAAAGGACAGTGGCAATCAACAGTCATACTTCTAAATAACCTCTGAAAAGATGCAGAGAGAGAAAATCTGATAATAATTCTTTCCTTTGTGTATGATCAATGCTTTCCATGCAAACGTATTCTGCACAGGATTTTCCTCATTACTCAGTGCATGATGTGAGTGTTTCAGATTCCTCCAGTTTTGATCCTGACAGCATCTCACGTGTCTCGTCCTCTGGAGATTAACGCAGACTCCCACGAGACCGTCACTGCACGCATATGATTCACATTCTGCTGCTTAAAGGCCCTCTGAAAGCAAAATGCAAGTTTTTTAGCTTTTAGTATGAATTTGGCAGCCTTAAGGTTATGAATAAGCTTCCAAAACAATCACAAAATTCTCATTTAGGAGATTTAAAGGAGAATTTCGGTATTTAGCACTTTGTCTATTTTTTTGTTTGTTTTGGATGAACTAGAGTGGTGGACACAGATAAAAAAGCCAATATATTTGTTTTTAATCATCAACGAACACCACTAACCACTCGGTGAGTTGCACAGTTTTGAAAACGAACGTTAAGGGATGTTTTAAGGACATGTTTGTGCATGCCCGTAGACAGCCACTCTGAAGCGGTCAAAGGCGATTCTAAAAGAGTCAAAAAGTCGAGACAGTCAACATTTCTGTGTCCACCACTCTAGTTCATCCAAAACAAACTAGAAAGCAGACTCAGAGTGCTAAATACCGGAATTATCCTTTAAGCATTCAAAACTCTCAGTCTCTCACATCCGCTAAAATGTATCAGGGATTTTTATCATAGACATAATAAATACATAGGCGCCCTATTGGCTGCTGGAGGCTGAGCGTATACGTCAGCGGCACCGCCATATTGCGGAGGGCAACTTTCCCATACCTCTCATTACTGGAATTGAGAAATGCCTGTTTCGTGTGTGCTTGGGACTGTACAAATCACCGCACAATTGAAAACAGGTCTCGGGGAATTACCTTTCACAAACAAGACTGAACATTTTTTTCTGGTTGTATTTGGTCATTATATAATTAATAATAGTTACGTACACCACGTACAAACCACTGAAATCGGTTGATAAATGTAAATGTTATTATTGTTTTTATCCAGGAAAACCGCAGCTCACCCGTTTACTTGCATTTGTTTACAGCGCAGTCTTGCCCTCAGCAAAATGGCGGAGGCGTTGACGTATCGCAGCAACGTTCCAAAGCGGCCAATAGGGCGTCAATGTATTTATTATGTCTATGATTTTTATGACATCATCTTGAACTTCAGCTTGTCATCACATCTTCTGTCCAATCAAATGCTCTCTAGAATCTAAAGCTCCGCCCCCTATACTATAAACACCACCTGGCCGAAGCGACCAATGACACGTCAAGCAGCAATATGTGTTGGAGTGTGTGTTCTGTCGCTCAAACGCTCCAGGTTTATTCCGGTTTCCAATGTTTTTTTTTTTGCATCCCACTATGTCCCATTTTAAACCATCTAAACCAACTTGAAACATTTTAATTTCTATGTTGGCTCTTCTTCGAAATGGAACAGTAAATGAACGAACCCCATGTCGATGTTCCTAAACTCTTATAAATAAAGGTTCTTTATTGGCATCAATGGTTTCATGAAGAACCTTTATCTTCCGTGGAACCACTAGTGGAAAACTATTCTTTAGATTATTAATGTTCTACACACACACACACACACACACACACACACACACACACACACACACACACACACAACACGATTCTTTTACTGAAAGGTTCTTCAAGGAACCAGCAATGGTTCTTCTATGGCATCACTTCGAAATCCCAGTTTTTTAACCTTTATTTTCAGGAGTGTATAGGCGAATCCTTTATTGTCAGGAGTGTATAGGCGAATCCTTTATTGTCAGGAGTGTATAGGCGAATCCTTTATTTTCAGGAGTGTATAGGCCAATCCTTTATTTTCAGGAGTGTATAGGCGAATCCTTTATTGTCAGGAGTGTATAGGCCAATCCTTTATTTTCAGGAGTGTATAGGCCAATCCTTTATTTTCAGGAGTGTATTGGCGAATCCTTTATTTTCAGGAGTGTATAGGCGAATCCTTTATTGTCAGGAGTGTATAGGCGAATCCTTTATTTTCAGGAGTGTATAGGCCAATCCTTTATTGTCAGGAGTGTGTAGGCGAATCCTTTATTGTCAGGAGTGTATAGGCGAATCCTTTATTGTCAGGAGTGTATAGGCGAATCCTTTATTTTCAGGAGTGTATAGGCCAATCCTTTATTGTCAGGAGTGTATAGGCGAATCCTTTATTGTCAGGAGTGTATAGGCCAATCCTTTATTTTCAGGAGTGTATAGGCCAATCCTTTATTTTCAGGAGTGTATTGGCGAATCCTTTATTTTCAGGAGTGTATAGGCCAATCCTTTATTTTCAGGAGTGTATAGGCGAATCCTTTATTTCCAGGAGTGTATAGGCCAATCCTTTATTTTCAGGAGTGTATAGGCGAATCCTTTATTTTCAGGAGTGTATAGGCCAATCCTTTATTTTCAGCAGTGTGTAGGTGAATCCTTTATTTTCAGGAGTGTATAGGCGAATCCTTTATTGTCAGGAGTGTATAGGCCAATCCTTTATTTTCAGAGTGTATAGGCCAGTCCTTTATTTTCAGCAGTGTGTAGGTGAATCCTTTATTTTCAGGAGTGTATAGGCCAATCCTTTATTTTCAGGAGTGTGTAGGCGAATCCTTTATTTTCAGGAGTGTATAGGCGAATCCTTTATTTTCAGGAGTGTATAGGCGAATCCTTTATTTTCAGGAGTGTATAGGCCAATGCTTTATTTTCAGGAGTGTATTGGCGAATCCTTTATTTTCAGGAGTGTATTGGCGAATCCTTTATTTTCAGGAGTGTATTGACCAATCCTTTATTTTCAGGAGTGTATTGGCAAATCCTTTATTTTCAGGAGTGTATAGACCAATCCTTTATTTTCAGGAGTGTATTGGCAAATCCTTTATTTTCAGGAGTGTATTGGCGAATCCTTTATTTTCAGGAGTGTATTGGCAAATCCTTTATTTTCAGGAGTGTATAGGCCAATGCTTTACTTTCAGGAGTGTATTGGCAAATCCTTTATTTTCAGGAGTGTATAGACCAATCCTTTATTTTCAGGAGTGTATAGGCGAATCCTTTATTTTCAGGAGTGTATAGACCAATCCTTTATTTTCAGGAGTGTATTGGCGAATCCTTTATTTTCAGGAGTGTATAGACCAATCCTTTATTTTCAGGAGTGTATTGGCGAATCCTTTATTTTCAGGAGTGTATAGACCAATCCTTTATTTTCAGGAGTGTATTGGCAAATCCTTTATTTTCAGGAGTGTATAGGCGAATCCTTTATTGTCAGGAGTGTATAGGCCAATCCTTTATTTTCAGAGTGTATAGGCCAGTCCTTTATTTTCAGCAGTGTGTAGGTGAATCCTTTATTTTCAGGAGTGTATAGGCCAATCCTTTATTTTCAGAGTGTATAGGCCAGTCCTTTATTTTCAGCAGTGTGTAGGTGAATCCTTTATTTTCAGGAGTGTATAGGCCAATCCTTTATTGTCAGGAGTGTATAGGCCAATCCTTTATTTTCAGGAGTGTATTGGCGAATCCTTTATTTTCAGGAGTGTATAGACCAATCCTTTATTTTCAGGAGTGTATTGGCGAATCCTTTATTTTCAGGAGTGTATAGACCAATCCTTTATTTTCAGGAGTGTATTGGCAAATCCTTTATTTTCAGGAGTGTATAGGCGAATCCTTTATTTTCAGGAGTGTATTGGCCAATCCTTTATTTTCAGGAGTGTATTGGCGAATCCATTATTTTCAGGAGTGTATAGGCCAATCCTTTATTTTCAGGAGTGTATAGGCCAATCCTTTATTTTCAGGAGTGTATAGGCCAATCCTTTATTTTCAGGAGTGTATAGGCCAATCCTTTATTTTCAGGAGTGTATTAGCGATACTTTTTCCCGTTTTGTCCCCGTCTTCGCTCATTAGTTATGCCAGACTGGCAGGAGCTCGTGACCGAGTGCTCAGAGCTCTGGGGTGTTTCTGCTTAAACTCTGCAAACATGAAAGACTGTTTCGTCTACATGTAATGAAGAACAGAGAACACATGTGCAACGCAACAAACTGTGCGTAGGGTCACAACACCACAACAATTCAGGACAGATAACACAGGGTAAAAAAGGAATTAATACTGCAGAAATCAACTTTCCCAGTTGCTTGATTACATTAAGAATTGCAAACTCTTTTTGTATTACAAGTTTTCTGAAATGTTGTTGGTGTTCTGGTTTTTTTAGACTGAAATTATTGTTACTATCAAAATACATAATAAAAAAAATAGAAAATTTTTGTTACATTGTTTTGTACTTTAAAAAAATTTATATCAATATCAGCGAGTGGAGGGAAGAGAATTATCATCCAAATGTTATCCTGATAATTATTCCACTTTTGCCGTTGCTGTTTATTCGATGTGTTGTGCGAGGTGCATTCATCTCAAATGCTGTGGGTTTGCAGGTGTTTGAGTACACACACACACACACACACGTTTCTCTCACTGGTGTGTGTTTAAGGCCGGCCAGAAAGGCGTTATTCTCTGAAGTATTGTTTGAAAGTATGACAGATATACGCTCGCTCAGTCCATGATGAAACACTCCTAATGACTGTAACAGCATCACTCATAATGTCATCGCCGCAGCTGTACAGCAGATATCCATATTCATCACCGTCCGTAATTATTTACTCAATGAAAAATACCTTCCTGGCAACACGAAACCCGGAGACAGACTCCACTGAGCTGTTAGTCAAAGCGTGAAGGGGTTTGTGAAACAAATCAGACTCGCTGACAGTAAGAGTCGCTCAGAGATTAGGAGAAACGACACACACTTTAGATGTAGCTAAAGTCATCTGTCATCTGACGTGTTTTCTCATATTCTGTGGTGGTTTAACGCAGTGACCTGTAGCTGTCAGATATCCGTCTTCACGGTCCAGAAGAACTTGTTTTCTGATTATTAATAGTAGTAGCCTAATACATATGGAAACTTATTTCCGCCACGCAATAGAAAAACGTAAAAAATTGCGACTTTTTAATCTCACTCTTCTGGGTTTTTTCTCAAATTTTTCATAATTGCAAGAATATACTCTGAATTGTTATATTAAAAAAGGCGAAATTGCGAGATTTATAATATAATTGTAACATTTAAACTTAATATTGTGAGATTTAATTTTTTTTATTATTATTTTGTGGCGAGTTGTAAACTAAAAATTCCAAGAAAAAAAGGCAAAATTGCGAGATTTTAAACTTGCGATTTTGAAACATAACTCGCAAATTGCAAGAATAAACTTCGAATTGTTATTAAAAAAGGCGAAATTGCGAGATTTATAATATAATTTGAACATTTAAACTCGCAATTGTGAGAGAAAAAAACCCTGCAATTTAAAAAACTGCAATTTATTTTTGTGATATTATTTTGTGGCGGAAACAATAATTGCGATTTTGAAACATAAATTCACAAATTGCAAGAAAAAAGTCAGAATTGTAAGATAAAAAAAAAATTGCAATCATTTTTATCGCAATAGCAATCAATAAAAACAGAATTGAAGTTTTAAACTAAGAATTCCAAGACAAAACGCAAAGTTGCGAAATTTATAATAGCCTATAATTTTGACACATAAACGTGAGAAAAAAAGTCAGAATTATGAGTTAGTCACATTTTTTTTATTCGATGATAGAAACAAGAAGCTTCTATAACTCAATTTAATGTATTGAACATTGGTGTTTTTTAATCATATTGCCTTTGCCACTGTTTTAAAAAGCCATACGCAACATGAGTCTGTAGGTTACAGGTATTTTACCGCGGTTAATCTCCAGTGGCTCGTTGCTTTAATTAGCACCTTCTCTCTGTGTGAAGTGTTTTTTTACTCTGTCACACTAGAAATTCCTAGAAAGGCTGTTGTATGGGGACTCTGGGTCTTTGGGGTCATTTGTGGCAAATCAGAACAGCTTACATTTGATGCAGCCTTTTGAACCCTCCAGGGCAAAGGTCAGAGGTCAAGAGGCCTCCGCTGAAATCCCTCCTGTGTTTGAAGAGCGTCTCCTGAGACGCCATTATCTGAATCTCTGCATCCGAGGAAAAACATCCTCTCGCATTGGAAATTATTGCAGATATGTAAACCGTTCACGCTTGTTAGAGGCCAGAAAAGTTCTCTCAAAACAATTAAGTTTCATCATTTATCAACTGTTGTTCTTAAAAAGAAGCAGAATATCCAGGATTTTGCTGTGCATACAATGAAAGTAAGTATCCATATGACTCTTTGATTTATTTGTTATAATAACGCAATGAAATATGACAGATTGACCAGACTGTCAAAGAAAGAAATTATGAACGCATGTATAACCAAATATCAATAATTATGTTGTCTTTAATGTTTGCTTTTTCCTCTTAGCTTTTTTTCTTAATTAGTCAGAATAATTAGTCAGATATGACTAAAATTACTAAAAGTCATAAATTTAAAATATTATAAATTAAATTCAAAATTATACACTGTAAAAAAGGATTTCGAAGTTGTAAGTAAAACAAAGTTTATTGGAGTATGTTTTACAACATGCTTTAAAATGTCATGATTTGTTCAATGTTACATGCTGAATTATTTGTGTAATTTACTGGCAGTTTCTGAGGGATTTTTATTGATCAATTATTTCAATTCAATAAGTCAATTATTTATCAGTAGCTCTGTTTACATTCAAAGTTGTGAATTTAACTTATGGACAATATTGGATTATGGCATAAAACATTTGTGAATAAAGCAGCGTTTCCATCCCATGTGTTCAAGAGAACAAAATCGTCCTGGGTCAGACGTAACAACCCAGTGTTTGGGTAGTTTTTGTGTAACCCAGATCCTGGGTCAGACGTAACAACCCAGTGTTTGGGTAGTTTTTGTGTAACCCAGATCCTGGGTCAGACGTAACAACCCAGTGTTTGAGTAGTTTTTGTGTTACCCAGATCCTGGGTCAGACATAACAACCCAGTGTTTGAGTAATTTTTTTACGGTGTAAACGGGACAACAGCGACTGGTCCATTACATTTTAATTACTTCTAAATGTTAAATTTTTACTTCTAATATTTTTTAAACAAGCTTAAATGTATGCAATATGTATTTAAAACTATACAAAATATGCCGTACTGTAAAATGTGATTAAAAATAAAGGAATTATCATGCAAACCAGTGGTCATTAAAAAAAAACAGTATTTAATAAAAAAAAGTTTAGAGGATTTAAGTTAATCTGTAAACAATAAGTAATGTATGTTGTAAAAAAAAAAAAGAAAAAAAAAAGAAGCTACTATAGTAAAAATGAATCAACCCATTATGCTGGGTTAAATTACCTAACATGTGTTCTGTCCTGTAGTTACCCAGCCCTTGGGTTGAAAACAACCCAGATTGTTTTTTTTAGAATGTTGATGGAAACTATTGTGTAATTGTAATTTATTCTGAGTGGTTCTTCAGCTCTTCAGATGTTAGGATGTTAGGAACCCATCCAGAAGAATGGGCCGGTGTCGAGTTGCACAGATGCTCTGTAATCACGGATCGGAGGTCAAAGGTCGTCTTATATCCGAGTCCTGCTTCTGGTACAAGGAGCCGGTCGCGGGGGTCGAGTTCTGCTCAGATTTAATCAACTCTGTCACGCAGGCTTTTCCCCTTCGTTCTGTCAATTAGAAAACTGCTTAAATAAGACAAGCTGGAGAAATGCTCTCCGAGAAAACGTCTGACCCGTGTGTCTTTGACATCTCTGAATGTTTCAGCATGTCAATGAAGAAATAATGTTGTGCAGCAGTGTTATTTTAGATTTTATTACAGTTTTATTACAGGTAACACTTTACAATAAGGTTCATTGTTTGCATTTGTTAATGTATTTACTAACATTAACTAATAATGAGCAATACATTTGTTACAGTATTTATTAATGTTAGTTGATACAAAATTCAATGTTCACATGCATTATTAACTCATTTGAACAAATACAACTTTTGATGTCCATAATGTATTAGTAAATTTTGAAATGAACTAAGATTAATAAATGCTGTAGAGTATTGTTCATTTATGGGAACTAATGAAACCTTATTGTAAAGTGTTACTGTTTTATTAATGTTTTAAATGAGCTTTTATTATTTATAACTTAAAATTATTTAAATCTATTGCCAAGGAAACATTTCTATTTTTTATTTAGTTTTAAGTTTTTCAACTAATATTTATATATATTAATAATATTTATATTTACATATATATTTTAAGAAATAAATACTTTTATTCAGCAAGGAAGCATTAAACTATTCAGAAGTGACACTAAAGCATTTATAATGTTTCAAAGGATCTAGTCTGATGTATCAGATCACAGCATAAATTATGATAATAGTAATAAGATATAAGCAGCTCTTCAGAAATCATTAATATAAATATGTTTCATTAACATAATTGTAGCATGTTTATGATTGCCAAGCAAATTGTCACATTATATTCATATTATGTAGAAATTACCACAATATAGTAAATATATACACTGGTGTCCAAAACTGACTGGTAAAATTCACATCTTCACCCTTTATTCAAATATTATTAAAGATTTTGTTGTCATATTGCATAGTTGTGCTTGGAGTCGATTGTTTTATCAGTGATAATGACGCAATGAAACATGACGAATTGTGCAACATCATTTTTGACCGGGCAAAGAAATTATGAACACATGCAAAAACAAGAGAATCAACCAAATATTAATAACTGATTATGTTGTTGTCAATGTTTGCTTTTTCCTCTCAGATTTTTTTTGCATAATAAAATAAAACCCCTAGCTGTAATTTTTTGTCCCTCATGTTTAATATGTTTCAAAAATATTTTGATCATTGAAAACAACAACATAATAAATATATATATATATATATATATATATATATGGAGAGAGAGAGAAAGAGAGAACTCAGACATCAAACTCAGACTTACATTTTGTAAACTCGTGATTTTTATGGAAGCTATGACTTTGATATATCATATACACTCACCGGCCACTTTATTAGGTACCCCATGCTAGTAACGGGTTGGACCCCCTTTTGCCTTCAGAACTGCCTCAATTCTTCGTGGCATAGATTCAACAAGGTGCTGGAAGCATTCCTCAGGGAGTTTGGTCCATATTGACATGATGGCATCACACAGTTGCCGCAGATTTGTCGGCTGCACATCCATGATGCGAATCTCCCGTTCCACCACATCCCAAAGATGCTCTATTGGATTGAGATCTGGTGACTGTGGAGGCCATTTGAGTACAGCGAACTCATTGTCATGTTCAAGAAACCAGTCTGAGATGATTCCAGCTTTATGACATGGCGCATTATCCTGCTGAAAGTAGCCATCAGAAGTTGGGTACATTGTGGTCATAAAGGGATGGACATGGTCAGCAACAATACTCAGGTAGGCTGTGGCGTTGCAACGATGCTCAATTGGTACCAAGGGGCCCAAAGAGTGCCAAGAAAATATTCCCCACACCATGACACCACCACCACCAGCCTGAACCGTTGATACAAGGCAGGATGGATCCATGCTTTCATGTTGTAGACGCCAAATTCTGACCCTACCATCCGAATGTCGCAGCAGAAATCGAGACTCATCAGACCAGGCAACGTTTTTCCAATCTTCTATTGTCCAATTTCGATGAGCTTGTGCAAATTGTAGCCTCAGTTTCCTGTTCTTAGCTGAAAGGAGTGGCACCCGGTGTGGTCTTCTGCTGCTGTAGCCCATCTGCCTCAAAGTTCGACGTACTGTGCGTTCAGAGATGCTCTTCTGCCCACCTTGGTTGTAACGGGTGGTTATTTGAGTCACTGTTGCCCTTCTATCAGCTCGAACCAGTCTGGCCATTCTCCTCTGACCTCTGGCATCAACAAGGCATTTCCGCCCACAGAACTGCCGCTCACTGGATGTTTTTTCTTTTTCGGACCATTCTCTGTAAACCCTAGAGATGGTTGTGCGTGAAAATCCCAGTAGATTAGCAGTTTCTGAAATACTCAGACCAGCCCTTCTGGCACCAACAATCATGCCACGTTCAAAGTCACTCAAATCACCTTTCTTCCCCATACTGATGCTCGGTTTGAACTGCAGGAGATTGTCTTGACCATGTCTACATGCCTAAATGCACTGAGTTGCCGCCATGTGATTGGCTGCTTAGAAATTAAGTGTTAAGGAGCAGTTGGACAGGTGTACCTAATAAAGTGGCCGGTGAGTGTATATATATATATATTATAGCCATTGTTTGCTTGTGAACATTTGTTGTTCTTTGTCATTTTACAAGATAAAACAGAGGTAAATGAATGACGTGATTTATTATTTTGCATCAAGATCTGAGGAGTACATGCATCCATTTGGTTATGATGAGTTTGAGTTCATTCTTTTGGCATTTTGCATCAACTTTTAATGTGCCTCATCCCATCAGAATGTTGGTTTGAGATGTTTTAATTGCAGGTCAGATTATTTCCATGTCGTTTTATGAACTAATACTTCCCCTCCAAACTGTTTCAGTGAGCCGGTCAGAGATGACGCAACATCACTTTTCCCCATTCGATTCGCCAAGATGAATCGCTCTTACACGACTCCAAATTCCAACCGGTCTAATATAAAAATGCCAGTCATAGTTTAATGATTACCAGATGAACACGTGGCTTATGGCCTGTTGAATGTTTGGACATGTGGATATGATAATTGACAGCATTTGTCAGAGCTGGTGTACGGCGCATGAGAAAACAACAGGACAGTTACAGTTTTATTCTGAGTCTGTGATGTTCAGTGTGAAAGACGTGGAAATAAAGATTGTTTATTGTTTTAATGCACAAGACCAGACGGTTCACATCTGTTGGGATGTAAAGGGCTCGTTTCTGAATTACTGTACATTATTATGTCCATCATATACGTCTGCATATATTAGAGAAATTGATGGCGTCGTTTTACATCAGTATCTCAGGAAAGTGAACATGGCGGTGAATTTAAAAACAGTTTTGGTTTGAGTGAATGTTCTTCTCTGTTATTTAACTGTGTGACTGATTATATAATTGTAAATATTGTAGGCAAGTCATCTTTACTTTTATAGTGCTTTATTCAGTACAGATTGTTTCAAATCAGATTCAGATCAGTGTTGATTAAGATCAGTGTTGATTCAGTTCAGTGTTGATTCAGATCAGTGTTGATTCAGATCAGTGTTGATTCAGTTCAGTGTTGATTCAGTTCAGTGTTGATTCAGTTCAGTGTTGATTCAGTTCAGTGTTGATTCAGATCAGTGTTGATTCAGATCAGGATCAGTGTTGATTCAGTTACGTGTTGATTCAGTTCAGTGTTGATTCAGTTCAGTGTTGATTCAGATCAGTGTTGATTCAGATCAATGTTGATTCAGATCAGGATCAGTGTTGATTCAGTTCAGTGTTGATTCAGTTCAGTGTTGATTCAGATCAGCGTTAATTCAGATCAGCGTTGATTCATGATTCAGATCAGTGTTGATTCAGATCAGTGTTGATTCAGATCAGTGTTGATTCAGATCAGGATCAGTGTTGATTCAGTTCAGTGTTGATTCAGTTCAGTGTTGATTCAGTTCAGTGTTGATTCAGATCAGCGTTAATTCAGATCAGCGTTGATTCATGATTCAGATCAGTGTTGATTCAGTTCAGTGTTGATTCAGATCAGTGTTGATTCAGATCAGTGTTGATTCAGATCAGTGTTGATTCATGATTCAGATCAGCGTTGATTCATGATTCAGATCAGCGTTGATTCATGATTCAGATCAGTGTTGATTCAGATCAGTGTTGATTCAGATCAGCGTTGATTCATGATTCAGATCAGCGTTGATTCATGATTCAGATCAGTGTTGATTCAGATCAGTGTTGATTCAGATCAGCGTTGATTCATGATTCAGATCAGTGTTGATTCAGATCAGTGTTGATTCAGATCAGCGTTGATTCATGATTCAGATCAGTGTTGATTCAGATCAGCATTTATTCAGTTTACAGTGCACTTTTTGTTCCAGTTTAAGAAGCTGGTGAAACCCTGATAAATTCACTAATGTTTTTTTGTGCTCTTATTTGTTTTGTGTTTCTCTAAAACATTCATCCTTCTTGATCAAATGACACAAATCAGTTCAGTATATCATGATTATGAAAGATGATGAAGCTGAAATGAGTGAGTTTAACAAGTACATAATCTGAAATATTTCCTCAAATGACTACACAAGCAGAAGATGTTTAAAGTGGAGTGGATGCTGTTGTCCTGTTCTCCTCATGCGGTGCACAAACAACACGTCGGCTCGTTCACGTGTTCAAGAGGAGTGTGTCATGCAAACGCAGCAACATCCCCTTAAAGACATCAGTTTACTCTCTCGCACGTGTCCAAACTCTTGGACTGCTTTTTCTTCCATAAATACAAAAGTTGAACTACATGACGGATGATTGACACCGCCGCGCGACTGATTGAGCCGCTAATGACTGTTTATGTTTATGAAAAACAAATATTTAGTTAAAATTTTGTGTATTTTGTTTCACACACAGGGCTTGAGCTTGTCCACGACTATAATGCTTGTTTTCACTGAGATATCTTAAAATAAGTTTGTGCCATTGTTTTGTCTCAAGATGAACACTAGTAATGTTTCTGCATGTTTATAAAAGATACTTAAATGTCTAATCCTGGCTTAATTTAAGCCCTGTCTGTGAAACCAGGCCTACAGTTATTTTTTTCTTATTATTTATTTTATTAATTAATTCTGTTTAACTTTTTATATTTTTATTTTATTCTAAATTTAATTATATTTTATTTTTCTATATTTATTTATTTTATTAAACTTTTTATTTTATATTTTGTTATTTTTATTTGATTTATTTAACCTTTTTTACTTTATATTTTTATTTAATCTTATTTTACTCTTGTATTATTATTTATTTAATTTTTTTATTAAATTTTTTTATATTATATTTCATATTTTTATATTATTTTATTTTATTTTATATTTTTGTCATTTTTATTTTTATATTTAACTATTTTATTATATTTTGCTTCATAAGATTATTTTATTGAACTATTGATTTATTTTATTTTATTTTATAATATTCTATATATTTATATTATTTTTCAAAAAAATGATTTACTTTTATTGTTTTATTATATTTAATTTTATTTTTATTTTAAGGCATTCTGCATTTGAAATCGCGAGTGGTGCATATCAGTGAATTATTACAGTCCAAATACATAGGCTGATATTGTCCATCCGTGAGTTAAAAACGATGAGGTTTTTCCTTAATTCACGAGAGAGAACTGGACCATGACAGTCTTGTATCGACTCGTGACCAATAAAACAATACGTTTTACTACCATAACTTTCCTCTGGCTTCAAAATCAAACATTGGATGAATGACGATGGCATTCTCGACGTCACTTCTCTCTAAACGCTCCATTTACGTTTATTAGTACACTGAGTAGGTGACCCGTAGTTCATCCGTATCTGTTTAGCACATGAACTGAATAAGATACGGTGGTTTCAGACCTCCAGTCGCTCTTAACTCTGGATATTATATTTCAGATGTGCTGGTTTCACACAGAGACTGAGATCTCTTCATCACAGCTGATCATGATCATGTATTTTCTGATCCTCACGCTGGATTCCTCAGCGCTAACTCTTCACAGACGCGGGAGAGGCTCATCTCAGTACGGGAGGGCTCCAGAAACACAGAAATCACCCTTGGTCTTCAATGACCCTACAAGTTTGATTAAACCATCAAAATATTGTATATCTTTTAGAATATGAGCAAAGAACAAAACAGTTACTGTGGTTAAGGTATTTAGAATATTTCAAATATTTTTGAAAGTCTCTTCTGCTCACCAACGCTGCATTTATTTGATTAAAAATACAGTAAAAATTGTGAAATATTATTCCAATGTAAATCATCTGTTCTCTATGTGAATATATAGTAAAGTGTAATTTATTCCTGTGAATTTTCAGCATCATTACTCCAGTCTTCAGTGTCACATGATCCTTCAGAAATCATTCTGATGTAAAATAATATATATTTTAAAACGTTTAGAACTTTCTAGTCAAGGAATTCTGAAAATGTATCAGTTTCCTCAAAAATCTGAATCAGCACAACTGTTTTCAACACTGATAATAATCATAAATGTTTCTTGATCATCAAATCATCATATTAGAGTGATTTCTGAAGGATTTATTGCACAATTATTACTGTATTTTTAATCAAAAATATGCTTTGCTTTGGTGAGCAGAAGAGACTACTTTCAAAACATAAAAAATGTGTAATCTGACTAAATTATTTGGAGAAAAAAAAGTCAAACTACAGCTACAGATTTTATTTTACTATGCAAAAAAAAAAAAACAGCATAAAAAAAAAAAAATCTAGAAATGTGCATAAAACTGCATGCGCTCAGTTGAGGCGGATACGTTTTTTTATCCGATCAGAACATGCGCTTAAACTACGATAGAAACACATTTATTTACCAAAGCCCGATTGCAGCAACTTACATTTTTAATTCTGATATTTTGTGCCAATTTCCTAGAAAGTGACAATTTTGTTCTCTTGAACACATGAGATGGAAATGCTGCTTTATTAACAAATGTTTTTATGCCATATTCCAATTTTGTGCATAAGTTAAATGTGCAACTTTGAGTGGAAACACAGATACTGTCTACAACATAATCAGTGATTCATATTTCATTGGTTCTCTGTTGTTTTTGTCCATAATTTCTTTGAATGACATCCTGGACAAAAATTATGATGTTGCTCAATTTGTCATGTTTCATTACAGTGTTGTTATCACTAATAAAACAATCGACTCCATGCACAACTACACAATACGACTTCAAAATCTTTAATAATATTTACAAATATTTAAAAATAAAATATTTACATATTATGCTGATGGCCATTCTGCATTAACAAGGCCATTTTTTTCTACTACTTTTGGTAGTGAATAAATTATATGCCTATTTATAATCACTATTTCTCTTTCTTTCCAGTTTAGATGGATTTTCCCCCTGAGTTTGTGATGGAAACAATAGGTTTTTCTACACATGCACTGCAATTCTACACATACACATGCAATTCTATTCAGTGCTAAACCTATTTTTTTCCCAACAGAAATCATTAAAAATGCATTATATAATTCTTTCTATATGCACCTCATGTCTGTAATGTGTGAGTTCACTGGTGCAAGCAGGAAAGTTCATCTAAACGAACGACTCCCTGTCTTACAATTTCTATTGCGTGTGATTCCAGCCTTCCAGAGCCTTCAGCACAGAGCGAGTGACTGAAGGTCGTTAGTGTCATTAATCAGCTGAACTGCAGGATCATGTGACACACGCTTTAGAAAACCTCATCCATCAGGGAGACCAGTGAAACCAGCGCCCACTTGTCATCAGGCTCGACCAGCGTGTGAAGGGTTAACTAAACAAAAGTCAATTACAAACTGCATTAATCTCAAATTTTTTTTTTTGCTACAAAAATACATGCTTCTTTCTTTCTTTACTTTATTTAAGAAGTGCAATTAAACACAACAACAGACCAATATGTTGTTAAATTATAAAAATAATTAATAGTTAGTAGAATATTACTAGAAACTAGAAAAAGTTCGTCGAGACAAACTTTAAGTTGGCTTGTGAAAGTTTGGACCAGAAAGTTTGAAGAAGTTTAAAGTAGTTTCTAGTTTAAATTAGTTTAAAGTTAACTTAGTTTAAAGTAGTTTAAAGTAGTTTCTAGTTTAAATTAGTTCAAAATTTAAAGTAGTTTATAGTTTAACTTAGTTTAAAGTTTAAAGTATTTTTAAAGTAGTTTGTAGTTTAAATTAGTTTAAAGTTTAAATTAGTTTAAAGCTTAATTAGTTTAAAGTAGTTTATAGTTTAAAGTAGTTTAACTTAGTTTAAAGCAGTTTTAAAGTAGTTTATATTTTAAAGTATTTTAAAGTAAAAATATTAGTAGTGATATTAGTAGTTTTGGTCTCATTATACCATTATATGTTGTTTATACAACAACAAAAAAACAGGAAACAATAAGGTTTCATTTGTTTATTAACACAATGAAAAATATTTTTAATGCATCGTTTAATGTTAATCTCAACATCTACATTTTTACGGTCCAAAGTCATATCTATTAATATTATTTAATGCACGTGAACTAACATGAATTGTGGTTTAATTCAGTGTTATATTGTTAGAGTGTAATGTATTGCAATGGAAACTTCAACTAAATAGATATTACTCAACCTTTACTAGCTAAAGTTCAAATTACTTATTTTCTTTGTTACTTTCACTTAACTTAGTTAAGTAGAGTTTACTTAATTCCATGACTTAAAGAAAGCGTTACTTTAAAAATATTCATGCAAAAACATGCCAAGGAAAAATTAAGTAAATTTTTTCATAATTTCGAGTTTTTTCATATAAATGAGTTTTTGTCTGTGATGTGCAAGACCTCGGTCTGTTCCTCTCCGCTTCTGAGTCTCACATCCACGTCTGATTGTATGAACACACACATGTACGGTTTCCACATGTCTGGATAATGTCCCACATGCCCAGGGCAACATCTCTACGGCTCGGATCTGAATCCGGTAATTGAACCGACGGTTTGATGGATGTTTAAAGGAAGTTCCTCTTCCGATCTGAAATATTCATGAACCTGCGACGGGAGGCTCAGATAAAGAACATTACACTGGCTTTTCCTGTCAGACATGATCCTGTTCTCGTTTCTCCTGCTTCCAGAACTCATTGTTGATGTTCATGTTGTCCTCAGGCTTTTCCAGAGTTCTGGTCCATGACCCGAAGCAACAGTGAATCGCAGTGAAGACAAAGGTAAAAGACACTCAACAAGCCTCAGTGTACATGTGGACAGTTCTTCATATCAGAGAAACATATAGTTTTACCCAAACTATTCCAAACCAACACTAATCTGATATATAGTGTAAAACTGAACTGAGGAAAGCCCATTAAAATGAGGCATGAATATAGTTCATATGACTCTCATGAATATAGTTCACTGCTGGCCTGTCTGTATTTTAGTGTCTTTTGTTTGTTGTTGTTTACTTATTTATTTTCATCTTTACCTATTTTATTTATTATTTATTTATTAGAAAATAAATATATATATATATATATAGATCAGGTCAGTAAGATTTTTTATGTTTTTAAATGAAGTCTCTTCTGCTCACCAAGGCTGCAATTATTTGATAAAAAATAAATAAAAAAACAGTAATATTGTGAAATATTATTACAATTTAAAACAGCGGTTTTCTATGTGAATATATAGTGAAGTGTAATTTATTCCTGTGATCAAAGCTGAATTTACAGCATCATTACTCCAGTCTTCAGTGTCACACAGAAATTATTATAATATGATGCTCAAGAAACATTTATGATTATTATCAGTGTTGAAAACAGTTTTTTACATTTTTATTTCAGGATTCTTTGATGAATAGAAAGTTCAAAAGAACAGCATTGATCTGAAATGGAAAGCTTTTGTAACATTAATCACTACCATTCAAAAGTTTGGGGTCAGTAAGAATTTATTTTTTATTTTTGGGGGAAAGAAATTAGAAAATACTTTTATTCATCAAGGATGAGTTAAACTGATCAAAAGTTACAGTAACGACATTTATAATGTTAGAAAAGATTATATTTTAAATAAATGCTGTTCTTTTGACCTTTCTATTCATCAAAGAATTTTGGGGGAAAAAATGGTACACGACTGTTTTCAACATTGAAAATAATAATTTATGTTTTTTGAGCATAAAATCAGCATATTAGAATGATTTCTGAAGGATCATGTGACACTGAAGACTGGAGTAATGATGTTGAAAATTCAGCTTTCAAATTACATTTTAAAAATATATTAAAATAGAAAACAGTCATTTTAAATTGTCATAATATTTCACAATATTACTGTTTGTCATTTTTTTTTTCCATCAGATAAAGCAGCCTTGGTGAGCAGAAGAGACTTCATTTAAAAACATAAAAAATCTTACTGATCTAAAACTTTTGACCGGTAGTGTATATATATAAAAATTATCATTAATAGAATATACATGTATATATAATTAGAACTAATTACACATATATATTCCTTTATTCATATATGGCTATTTATATTTGTGTTATTGGTGTGTTGTATTTGGAGTGTGTGTGTAGTCGCAGGGTGTGTGTGTTCAGGATTGGTCACAGTAGTTGTCGTGTATCTTGTGCTGAGACTGCAGTGCATCATGTGATCAGAAGATCGCCCCCCCGTCTCATCTTCCCTTCAGAGCTTGCATTGAAAATCAAGATTTATGGTTTTTGATCTCTGGTATGTTTCTTCCATTCCCAACGATGGCTGTTTGGCAGATGTGGAGGGATTGGCGTCAGAACATTTCCAGCTGTTTAAATCCACACAGATGTCAGTGTGTGTCTCGTCGCTCCAAACGCTGATCTCTCACCAGAAGACTGACGTGTTTTCTGTTTTTAGTGGAAAGACACAAAAGATCTGGCATCATGCAATTCAGAGCTTGTACTGATTTTAAAATAAAGCCCATTTATTTGTCCGTCACCTACAAGAGCGTTAACACAGCGGAGGAACACAAACTGAGATAAAACCCTAAACGTGACGTTTACATGCGGAGAATCTGCCTTTGCTGTTTAAGCTCTTGTAGAAACTTACATGATTTATTTTATGAAAATCAATCGCTTTGTGGGAGATATTTTGTCATATTGTGATTTATTTTCAACCCTTTGTATAAACACTGAATTTACATGGGTTATATTATAACTGACTATAGCCAGAACTGTGTATATATATACAGGTGAAACTCGAAGAATTTGAATATTGTGCAAAAGTTTGTGTATTTCAGTAATTCAAATTAAAAGGTGAAACTAATATATTTAGTATATATAACTACTCGGTTACTATCGTAACCTCTGTTCCCTGAGAGTAGGGAACGAGTATTGTGTAGCTATACGCAGTGGGGAAACTCCTTTTCCTCGATTTACTGAAGCTTATATGTAAACATAGACAGTAAAAGAAAGCTTAGCTTATTTTTACTAAAACTGCTTCTACGGGGCCATAACGTAAGATACAAAGTAATGGAGTCTTTTATACATTGTCGTGTTTCTTTAGAAATAAATAATGGACAAATGGAGCCTTTAAACGCTTCAGACGTAAAGTTATTCGCTGTCAAAGTGACGCCAAAATGAATGGGATGCTAACAGCAGGAGATGGTCTGCTACAGTGGTGGCGCTGGGAGGCTTCAGTTTCCAGCGGATGGATACACCCTGGATGTAAAACGCGTTTGCAGCTGCAAAGCTAGCACAGTTAGCATATTGAGCGTCTGGCTCGCTCATTGGCTGTACTGCAGCAACTGCACATCCAATAGGCCTATGTCACACTTCCTGCTTCCGGAACGCGGAGTAGGGATTCAGAACATTCGGTCAACAGTATTTCCAGATAAGGATTTAGATTATCAGCCATAATGTCTAAACCATCCGAGGTAGACTGACCACGAGCTATGAGGTTGTGAAACGAAGGTTTTTGCTCCTGTAGAAGCTATAAGTTCGTATGAAATCAACCTTGTTTTAAGAAAAACATGTTTTATCTGCGATCTTATGAAAAAAACTACACTACCCACAATCCTAAGCATAGCAGCAACGTCTGCTGATTGGTCCAACTCGCTGTTACCATAGAAACGTTTACCTTACTGGTGAACGGCTATAGATATAACAACAGTGTCAGGCTACACCCGCAGCTGTTGATGCACTTTCCTCAGTATTGACATTTCCACTTGAGAGTTTTCATTTACCATCCGAACCACATCGTGATGTGACTTCAGGCCGGATGAGGAGAGATTTGGTCCAGCGGTATCTGTCGGACTCCGCCATTGTAAAAAGATACCCGGAAGAGCCGTATCCCTACTAAAAGACGTACTTCCGGTCTTAAATTTTTTCGTGACATAGGCCTATGGCGCGGGTCATGTGACTAATGAGCTAGCCCCACGTAATTACACGTCAGAGCCCGCCAAGGGGGCGTGGCCTTAGCCTATAATATTCCCCCGAATTCGCCATTATAGCAGATTTTACATTATAGCCAGGTTACTATAGTGCGGCCTGGTTACGATAGTAACCTAGTAGTTCCCTTTCGAACGGTCACTTCGTATTGCGCAGCTATACACAGTGGAGACGCCATGCAAAACGCTGCACTATAAGTAACTGGTTGCCACTGCGACTCAGGACCCCTGAACTCACAGAACAAGCCATAAACCAAGTATATATATCAGACCAGACACCGTCGGGTCTAGAATAAATATATATGTGTCAGTATCTAAACCAACATAATATACTAATAAGACCGGACACTGTCGGGTTTATTAGAATATAACCGTCCAAAAGCGAGTTTTATTAAAAATGTGTATGTGATTGTGCACAGTAACATAGACACCGTCAGGCCTTAATCATACCGAGAGCACCTTCGCCTGCAGGGAAGGCACCTCCATATTATAAAACTTCATAAAAGTGGACGCCGTACGCATCACAGATATCCTGAATGGGAAAGCCAGATGCCCAAGCCCATGACGAGGCCATGGCTCTGGTCGCATGAGTCTTGATACCTGTAGGGCAAGCCTGACCCACTGATGTAAGCCATAGACATGGCGTCCACTATCCATCTAGACAGTCTTTGCTTAGTGACTGGATCACCCTTAGATCGCCACCAAAGCAGAAAGAGCTGTTCGGTTGTCTAAACGACGCAGAACGCTCCAGATTCTCAGCGCTCTGACAGGGCAGAGGAGACTAACCTTAAAACATTTGATGTTTTTATATATATTTTTTATTTAGGGCTGGGCAACAATTAATCGCATCCAAAATAAAAGTTTGTTTACACATAATATGTGTGTGTGTGTACTGTGTAGTGTGTATAATTATTTTGTATACTGTATATAAATACACACATATGCATTTAAGAAATATTTGCAAGTATATACTGTATATAGGCTATATATATTTATCCATCATTTAAATTATATATAAATATACATTTTACATTTTAATAAAATATTTTTCTTAAATATATACATGCATGTGTGTGAATTTTTATATACAAAATAATTATACACACTACACACACACATATATTATGTGTAAACAAACTTTTATTTTGGATGCGATTATTTTTATTATAAACAGAAACAAAAAATTACATCTATAGAAATAGAATCTTGAATCTTGCGTTAATTCGATCTCAAACAGATTTATTAAAAGTAGTTATTACTCCATACGTGCGTGACATCATTAACCAACGTGGTTGAACGACCAATTTGCGACAATATGGTTTCAGGAAACAGTCGTGACTCACTAGTGGATTTCTTCAACGATGATTGTAATATGGTAGTTAAACAGCGAGTTACGGCGTTGTACGGTTTGTTGTGGGCGTGTCTTGGATTCAGCCACGCCCACTGATGGTTTGATTGACATGAGTCTCAGCCAATCAGAAGACGTTAGCCCTGATCACGAGCAGATGCGGCGGGTTTGGTCTCATGATCCTCTCAAATGTCTGTTTTTCTTTCTGCAGTAATTTAATTTCCTCTGTGTTTTCTGAAACTCTGTTTCTGAGCATCTCTAGTTGCTGTTCCCGCAACACCTTCAGAAACATTTGACTTTGTTGTGAGTAATATGTCTCTTAAAAAAGTATTTTCTTATGTTTTATGTTCCCCTTTTTAAAAGGGTTTTTGCGTTCGGGAATACTGGGAATGATGGAGAACTCCAGATATTGTAGACCGGCTATGGCCATTTGTGTGTGAAGTATTGAACACTTAATCATCGTCTCAGTTCTGGAAACTTCAGCACTGATGGAGTGACACACTTACAGTGACGAAGACACACACTCTCTCTGAACATGATGAGTGTAACACAGAAACACAAAGCCGAGGAATGGACCGCAGAAGCTGGTCTGGCACAATAATCACTGCTTTACGAGAGCATTTATGAGAGCCTTTTAGTCTGATATTTAAACAATGCAGAGCAGAAACAGACTTCATCATGCAATTTACGTTTTTCTAAAGAGGCTTTGAATTCACTTATTTGTTTACGTTTATTGTGTGTTTTTTTCATGCCATTTAAATTGCTTTGAAAATGTTATTTCATGACCGATCAAGTCATTTTTTCAAATTATGCACATTTTTCTGGAATATTTGTTCTTGTTTTAAGCATAAACTCACTTCATTTTGATACATTTGTAGCATGCAACACTTAATATCTTCAGGCATTTTGCTTCTCCAGTAAATGCATCTTGATTTGAGAATGTTTAGATATTTGTGCAGGAAAACAAGACAGTAACATATTTTTTTGGCAGTGTATAAAATGATCCCTGAACGTTAAGAAAACTTTCCATTGGAACCAAAACCTAAACAAAACCTTAAGGGAATGTTCCCGCAACCAAAAACTAACGTTCCCAGAACGTTCTGGAACCATAAATTGTCGGCTGGGAAGTCCCATAAGTGTGTGTGAGTTGTGAAATGTCCAGCATCTGAACTTTAGAGCGTATTAAACATCGTCCTTCACATCAGTGAAGCGTTTCCAACTTCAGTCAGTTTTTCCATGTGTTTCAGTCCAGATGATCAATTATTGTCTTATCTAGACAGAAGGAGTTTCATTGTTAATCACAATCACACAGATCAAGTGTTGCAGTTGCGCTCGATTCTCAGCGGCACGGTTTAATGTTTCCCACTGAGCCTGTAAAGAAGCCGCTGGGAATGTCGAGGAAAGGAACATGTGTGGATAACATTCCCAGATGAACAACTCCAACTTTAAGAGACAAATGTGTTCGTTCGCTGCTGCCAATTCCTTGCGAAAAGCTGTTGATATTAATACACTTTATGAAATATAAAATGAGTTTCTGGAGGAAAACTGACGGGGAAAAAAAAACATCTAATAAAAAGCTTTCCTGGAACCTGACTCGGAAGTGCTCGTAAAAAATGTAGTTGTTTTTGTGAACGTTTAGAGATTTGGTGATTTTCTTAACACGTTGTTATTCTCTTCATTATGTGAAGCTTTATTATTTTAAAAGAATGTTTATTTCTCTCTCTGGGAATGAACATGTTTCACAGAACTTCCAGATTCTGCTTTAATGAATACTAATGAATTATCTTTACAATTAAATCCATTATTTTACTACTTATACATTTTCTTCCTAAGACATTGCATGTATTTTACATTTATTGTTTGTGTGAAAGAACAAGATGGTTCTGGTTTGGTGTTATTTTAGCATCTTTGATATATCAATAGTTTTAATTTTGGTTCAAGTTTTATGGTAGTATTTTTTTTTCTGTTGTGCTATTAATGTCTATATAATTTTCATTTTTTAAAATTTCATTTTTAGTTATTTTAGTACATTGAGAAATGTTTCCTTGCCAACCAGTTGAAAAAAGAGGGTTTTGTGGTGTGCTTTTGTCATGTACATTTTTTTTAAATGTCTACAGTTTTTTTTATTTTAGTTTTTTTTTAAATATGTCTATACAGTATAGTTGTAGTTATTTTATAACATCAACTAAATGAAAATATATAAAAACGTATTTATTTAGCCACATCAAGATCATTTTATCCTGTTATTTATTTTGCTTTAAAAAATTTTTTTTTAATATTAAATTCCTGATCTCATCTAAACGTCTTAGTGTTGTTTTTCTCCAGCGTCGATGAATCACTAATGTCTTTAGGACTCATAATACTTGTGTTCAAATCACAAGTATTAGCACTAGTTGATGTTTGACTCCATATATTAGTATACTAACTAATTAACACACATTCAATTTAAGATCAAGCTCAGTTTTGGACCCGTGTGAACTCAACCTTTCAGTGAAGGTCATTGACTCCTACATTCACTGAATTCCTCATATTTATGTGACTTGGTCCTTTACTGTCCCCGATCACACTTCACACACTCCACACACTCCACTCTGACATTTACAACACCTGAGGACGCTGTGATGGCTCTAGCAGGCTTCGTCTGTAAGATCCTCACGTATTAAACCCACCAGAACTTCACAAACCCCGGATATAGGACTGGTTTGGCAACAGAAAGGCATCATGGGAAACATATTATAATGAGTTCAGTGTGAGTTCTCAAGGAGCCTCGGTCCCCCGGCGCTTCGGTTTATATGGAGGATATATCGATTCAGGATAAGATCAGGGGAAGCGTGACATTGGTTCCTCAGTCTCAGTTGAGCAGTGCTGGTCAGTGTGAGTTTAAGACGGCATGAAACGAACCTGGACTTTAATCCGTGTCTATAACTCTGAGCTCAACGACAGTCAAACCAAAGTTTATTCAGACAGCTTCAACATTTCTCACATTATTACAGTTTATTCTCTTTAGTTTAGAAAATGGTAATAAAATATGACTCAGTTGATATTTCCCTGGTTTTGTCCGTCCTTCTGTTAGACTCACACATGAATTATGTTGAATATCTGTCAGCTGTTAAATTTAATACACAATTAGATAATACCAGTTTAGCTCAACCAGTGACCAAGCAATGCTTCATGTTGTTCAGTCTGTGTGTAAAAAGAGCATTAGCAATTACAGAAAAAACACTGAAGAAAACATGATCAGCTCAAAGTGTCCGAATCATTTTTAGTCCCATATTTGTATAAATGTTTCTGGTAGACACTGTATGAAGAATGTGTATAATATGTCCCAGTTTACTTTATTCTGCTCTCCTCACTTACAGAAATGAACTACAGTGTTGTATTGCACATACTAGGAAAAAAAATATAAAAAATAATATTTTTGGTTGGACTGTATATGGTTTCCCAGCTAACAGGAAACAGTTCTCTAAAAGTTATGAACAAACATTAAGAAGATTAATGGAAGTTATTGTATCTTTAATAATGTTTTTAGGAAACATTTTTAAATGTTTCTACTTGTTTCGGAATGTTCACATTCAAAAGTAACATTCTCATCGAATATGCTAAATGGAAAGTTTCCAGTATAAAATGTTTTAATTTTATAATTGTTGTTTTTTTTGGATGTTTTGAAAGTTCTGAGAACATTTAACTTGAAAGCAAAACAGTTTCCTTTCACGGGAACGAGACGCTGCGTCGAGAGGTCAAGCTCTATGGGAGAACCTCTTTGCATCTTCAGAAATTTGATCCTGGTATAATAATAATTTGTTACATTTATATAGCACTTTTCTGACTACTCAAAGCGTGTGTGTGTGTGTGTGTGTGTGTGTGTGTGTGTGTGGTGGGCGTTCTGGCACAGTATGGCTGCCGTCGCATCATCCAGGTGGAGCTGCACACACACACACACACACACACACACTGGTGGTTGAGGAGATTCCCCCTTCCATGTAAAGCGCTATATAAATGTAATGAATTATTATTATTATTACAGTCCTTCCATAAAAATGTGGAGTTTTTTTGTGATTGTTGCGGGTAAAAATCCTTGATTATGCGGCACGTTTTCTTGAAAAATGCGATGGAATATGTGGGATATTTATGCAAGTTTATGCGATGAAATTGCGTGAACTTGCAAAAACTTCGGTTTGATGAAAAAGAGAAATAAAAGTGATTCCCCAACACCTGTTCCCACTAGGACACTGCCTTACTGTACAGAGGCATCTCTTATTACTCCTATGATAATAAGCACTACATCACAGAAAGTGCTGAATATTTAAGTCCTCATCTTGTTTTATTTAATAAACACATGACTCAAACTTACAAAACATTGATGAGTCAAACAAGTTCTGTAGCTTTACAAAAGGAATATCTACAACTGTAAAAATGAATAAATAAAATATAAAAAAATAATAATATAATATATATCTATATAATATATACTATATAATATATAGTTCTGTTAAAATAAGTGCTTCCAATGCACACAGAGCTTCTCTTCCTGTACCGTAAACGTACATCATGTGACACACCGGGAAACTGCTCTGATCGGTCTTCTGCGCTTATCTTTGTTGGTAAATGAGATGATGTGCGGCTTCATCACGGGGTTTGCAGCTTTTCGATGATGTTCATGTCGCGTAATTACGTCGCTTCATAACGTTCCCATGGGGGAGCAGCTGCTCGTGTGTGAAGGAAACACAAAAATTTTCAGATATATGTGACTTTTTTGCAATGAAAATGCGGGGATTATAAAATCATGCACACCCCGTGTGCACACCCCGTATATTTTGCGCAGAAATCTGCCATTTATGCGGCAAAAGAGCGGAGTATTTGAAAAAAATGCGGCCCCCGCATAAATATGCGGACTTTGGCTGATTATACATTAAATCATGAGATCGCATAATTGCGTTTTTCTGGAGGGACTGAATATTACGTATATAAACCTGGTTCCCTGAAGTACTGATACCTGATACTCCCTGCATGTTATCAGCTGTCAATCAAAGTTAACCACGCCCTTATTTGTCATACATTTTATATCTAAATACGATCTAAACTAACGAGTTAGAAAAAAATTCACCCGCCTCACAGTTGTCAGGCACTCGGAGCCTATTGAAAAATACAATAAAAGTCCATGGGACCAACCTGTAAAAACATGAATTTATGCTGTGAAAACGGACATTTTAACATGGGGGTCTATGGACATCTGCTCCGTTCTGGGACCGGCCCCTAGAGGAGTTTAGATGTATTGCAATTTTTCGCACTTCCGGGTAGGCTTAATTTCTCAGCTTAGAATGTTGTCGCTTGTCTATGACGTCTCGTCACATGGACTGATTCTACACACTTCATGACCCAGTCACGCAGAGGCGTTCCCACAGCGCCTCGACGCAGCGTCAGGGAACCAGGGCTACATGCGTAACCTGACACGCTTTCTGGCCAGCGCTCGTGGTCATTACTTTATTATATATTCATTCCCAAATAAGAAAATTATGCTTATGTGACATAAAACATTTATGTCTTATAATATCTTAGGTAAAAATGACATCCTGTAATGCGTTATAAAGTTCAGCCAAGAGTGTGTATCTGTTTTTTTCACGTTTTCACAATCATTATTAATGTGAGGGATGTTTTCATGAAAACCTCATGGAAGAAACTACAGTTTGACAACTAAAGAAATGAGCTTGTGTGGTTCCGCTGTTGTCAGGCTGGTGTAAATACATCAGTTAAAGCTACACTGGCTTGTCTTGAACTTGTGTGGGGATTTTTTCAGTTTTGTCAGTGTGTCGTTCGCTCATCATCACATTAGCATG
Organism: Semotilus atromaculatus; assembly: GCA_031834385.1. Classification (NCBI taxonomy): domain Eukaryota; kingdom Metazoa; phylum Chordata; class Actinopteri; order Cypriniformes; family Leuciscidae; genus Semotilus; species Semotilus atromaculatus. The sequence goes on along the minus strand of JAULUF010000055.1, from coordinate 43,241,880 downwards.
TTTGTTGTGGCTCTCACACTTTACGCCAGTGAGAGATCATGACCAGAACAAACACATCTATAATCTATGAACCTTATAAATCCTACCGGATCATATTTGATGCGCAAAATGCCTCTAAATGATCTCAACTTTGTTTGCACACAATCTCTTCTGTGTCTGATGGATATTTACACTGTTTTATCAGGTAAAAGGTCTTTCATTGTACAGACGTCCTTCAGCTCGTGCTTCACCTGTCTTTAAATCTGCTCTGATTATTATCAAGTAAACGCAAGAATAACTTTGATATTGTTAGTAATAATTCCAACTGAACTGAGGATTACTTGATTATCTCTCATCATTTATCATAAAAATCATGAGTATCAAATATGATCATCAGGCTTTTAATGATCTCTCAATCATCATTGTATTGCATTGCATTATAAGTTTTAAAGCTACAGAGCGTTGATCATAAAACTCAGCTTTAAAATATCATCTTACTAAGATATATTATTGACATATATTCATATTTATATGCATTTGATGTCAGTATCAGCTATACTGTTATAAAATCTCATTGATTTACATTATAAGCATCAGAATTGCATAGAAATATCAGCATCTGTAGATTTGGCTCAGGTACAGTAACTCCTTGTGCACTGTAAAAAAAATTGTTCACTCAACTTAAATTTTTTTGTTTTATTTGCTTTGACTCAGTTAAGTTTTATTTACTTAATCTACTAAGTATTTTCAACTTAAAAAGTTTAGTTGAGATTCAGAAACTACAAGTTGTATCAACTTACAAAATTACATTGAATAAACTAAAATGCAGAATCATTTTTTACAGTGTGGATTTTTATTCTCTTGATGGAGCATCTGATCCCTAACTATAAGTGCATGTGAGCATCTACTACACTGTAAAAAAAAAAAAGTGCAAATTTACTGTAAATTAAAAAAAAGTTTAAGGCAACCAGCTGCAGGACATTTTTGAGTTTTCTCAACTTAGGGTCTTTGGATTTTTTACAGTGTACTTATTATTTGATAAACCAGTTTAAATCCCGTATTTTGTGGCGTTATCAGGAGAACTGAGTGACATTTGATCCACGACACGACCTTGTTCTCGAGGTCGACTGAAACCCTGCAGATATTACAGCTTTCGACTAATCGTGTATTAGTTTCCATTAATAACAGGAGAGCGTCTCCACTGACCCCATCTGACCCCAAAACTCCTTTAGTTTCATTTCTATTATGAGCCACTGAATCAAGGCATCAAGAGACTCGGAATTACAATGATTGAAGTTTTGAACTAATTAAAAAGAAAGATCATTGCCAAGAAGAAAACAGAGCAGCTGTATCAACTTTTTATTTAGGTTTTTAAAACATTTAATCTGTGTCGACAGTTAGCCTACTTTATTTTACACCATATAGGACTACTATTTTATTTTATTTTTTATTTTTATCTTTTATATTAAGAAGATAAAAAAGAACATTTAAAGTTATAAAATAGTAAAGAATGTATTATATATATATATATATATATATATATATATATATATATATATATATATATATATATATATATTTATAATTAAATAATTAAATTGTTTTATCCAATAATTTTTATGTTGAACAACCACCACAAATGGTAACTTTTCAAGTTGGTCCAACAGTCTATACACTGGCTTATTTTATTTTATTTTATTTTATTTTATTTTATTTTATTTTACTTTTACTTTTATTTTTGTGATTATTCTGTTCATTGAACATATAAAATATAACAAGATAAAAACAGGACATTAGATTTTTTATATTATTATTATTATTATTATTATATGACATGTATTTATTAAATATAATTTTTTATTTAATATAATTAAATAATATTAATTAATAATTTTAAATAGTAAAACACATTTTGTCATAATTTTAGCTTTAATGTAAAACACCTCTGCTCATTGTCACGTGTGTGTACCCGGGGTCAGTTGTGTTCGCGTCAGTCACATGACCTCAGTGAACGTGTGTGTACCCGGGGTCAGTTGTGTTCGCGTCAGTCACATGACCTCAGTGAACGTGTGTGTACCCGGGGTCAGTTGTGTTCGCGTCAGTCACATGACCTCAGTGAGCGTGTGTGTACCCGGTGTCAGTTGTGTTCGCGTCAGTCACATGACCTCAGTGAACGTGTGTGTACCCGGGGTCAGTTGTGTTCGCATCAGTCACATGACCTCAGTGAACGTGTGTGTACCCGGGGTCAGTTGTGTTCGCATCAGTCACATGACCTCAGTGAGCGTGTGTGTACCCGGTGTCAGTTGTGTTCGCGTCAGTCACATGACCTCAGTGAACGTGTGTGTACCCGGGGTCAGTTGTGTTCGCATCAGTCACATGACCTCAGTGAACGTGTGTGTACCCGGGGTCAGTTGTGTTCGCGTCAGTCACATGACCTCAGTGAGCGTGTGTGTACCCGGTGTCAGTTGTGTTCGCGTCAGTCACATGACCTCAGTGAACGTGTGTGTACCCGGTGTCAGTTGTGTTCGCGTCAGTCACATGACCTCAGTGAACGTGTGTGTACCCGGGGTCAGTTGTGTTCGCATCAGTCACATGACCTCAGTGATCGTGTGTGTACCCGGGGTCAGTTGTGTTCGCGTCAGTCACATGACCTCAGTGATCGTGTGTGTACCCGGGGTCAGTTGTGTTCGCGTCAGTCACATGACCTCAGTGAACGTGTGTGTACCCGGGGTCAGTTGTGTTCGCGTCAGTCACATGACCTCAGTGAACGTGTGTGTACCCGGGGTCAGTTGTGTTCGCGTCAGTCACATGACCTCAGTGAACGTGTGTGTACCCGGGGTCAGTTGTGTTCGCGTCAGTCACATGACCTCAGTGAACGTGTGTGTACCCGGGGTCAGTTGTGTTCGCGTCAGTCACATGACCTCAGTGAACGTGTGTGTACCCGGGCTCAGTTGTGTTCGCGTCAGTCACATGACCTCAGTGAACGTGTGTGTACCCGGGGTCAGTTGTGTTCGCGTCAGTCACATGACCTCAGTGAACGTGTGTGTACCCGGGGTCAGTTGTGTTCGCGTCAGTCACATGACCTCAGTGAACGTGTGTGTACCCGGGGTCAGTTGTGTTCGCGTCAGTCACATGACCTCAGTGAACGTGTGTGTACCCGGGGTCAGTTGTGTTCGCATCAGTCACATGACCTCAGTGAACGTGTGTGTACCCGGGGTCAGTTGTGTTCGCGTCAGTCACATGACCTCAGTGAACGTGTGTGTACCCGGGGTCAGTTGTGTTCGCATCAGTCACATGACCTCAGTGAACGTGTGTGTACCCGGGGTCAGTTGTGTTCGCGTCAGTCACATGACCTCAGTGAACGTGTGTGTACCCGGGGTCAGTTGTGTTCGCGTCAGTCACATGACCTCAGTGAACGTGTGTGTACCCGGGGTCAGTTGTGTTCGCGTCAGTCACATGACCTCAGTGAACGTGTGTGTACCCGGGGTCAGTTGTGTTCGCGTCAGTCACATGACCTCAGTGAACGTGTGTGTACCCGGGGTCAGTTGTGTTCGCATCAGTCACATGACCTCAGTGAACGTGTGTGTACCCGGGGTCAGTTGTGTTCGCGTCAGTCACATGACCTCAGTGAACGTGTGTGTACCCGGGGTCAGTTGTGTTCGCATCAGTCACATGACCTCAGTGAACGTGTGTGTACCCGGGGTCAGTTGTGTTCGCGTCAGTCACATGACCTCAGTGAACGTGTGTGTACCCGGTGTCAGTTGTGTTCGCGTCAGTCACATGACCTCAGTGAACGTGTGTGTACCCGGGGTCAGTTGTGTTTGCGTCAGTCACATGACCTCAGTGAACGTGTGTGTACCCGGGGTCAGTTGTGTTCGCATCAGTCACATGACCTCAGTGAACGTGTGTGTACCCGGGGTCAGTTGTGTTCGCGTCAGTCACATGACCTCAGTGAACGTGTGTGTACCCGGGGTCAGTTGTGTTCGCGTCAGTCACATGACCTCAGTGAACGTGTGTGTACCCGGGGTCAGTTGTGTTCGCGTCAGTCACATGACCTCAGTGAACGTGTGTGTACCCGGTGTCAGTTGTGTTCGCGTCAGTCACATGACCTCAGTGAACGTGTGTGTACCCGGGGTCAGTTGTGTTTGCGTCAGTCACATGACCTCAGTGAACGTGTGTGTACCCGGGGTCAGTTGTGTTTGCATCAGTCACATGACCTCAGTGAACGTGTGTGTACCCGGGGTCAGTTGTGTTCGCGTCAGTCACATGACCTCAGTGAACGTGTGTGTACCCGGGGTCAGTTGTGTTCGCATCAGTCACATGACCTCAGTGAACGTGTGTGTACCCGGGGTCAGTTGTGTTCGCGTCAGTCACATGACCTCAGTGAACGTGTGTGTACCCGGGGTCAGTTGTGTTCGCATCAGTCACATGACCTCAGTGAACGTGTGTGTACCCGGGGTCAGTTGTGTTCGCGTCAGTCACATGACCTCAGTGAACGCTGCCGGTGCATGTCGTACGTTTCTGTCCTTCACGCCACTTAAAGAAGAGTCACTCCAACGTTTCTTCCTTCCTTCCTTCATGCCGTCCTCGAGTCACTCGTTTGAAAAACGTCACGGTTCCTTCCTTCATGCCCTCCTCGAGTCACTCGTTTGAAAAACGTCACGGTTCCTTCCTTCATGCCCTCCTCACGTCGACCGCCTGCGTCAGCTGTCAGTGCGTCCAGATGTGCAGGTTCTCAAGCCCATAATTTCTTCTCGTTTATCCCAAACAAATGGCTTGCATATGTGCTGAACATCTTTGTCAGATCGCTCGACGCGGCACGGCTTCTGCTCTCGTTCAGACCGAAGCAGAACACACATGTCAGTGTGATTTATCGGCATACCTCTATGATGACTACAAAGAAGACCTTTCATTTCTCAGAGTCAGTCGATCACATCCAAACATGCAGTCACTAACCAGCCGTTGGCCAGATACACCTTTAAAGACAAACGCAGAAACATGATCTCTCATTCTCACCCCTAATGTTATTCCACTGTCAGAGACAGTCAGCGCGATGTTTCTTTCAGGCATCTGGTGTGTGTGTGTGTGTGTGTGTGTGTTTCACTGCTCATCTGAGGGGCTTCAGTCTCTGGCTTCAGGAATAGGAAGATGCTGCTCATGCATTGGCTCGGATCATGTTTTTGATACCTGAGTACATTAGAAAGTGATTGTTTGCATGAAATATGATCTCATTAATGCAGTTTTTCTGAGGTCAGTACAGAAACACAAGAGTCACAGAAAACTTATGACATTTAAAAGGCAAAATTATGATATACAAAGTCATAATTGTGAGATGAAAAGTCAAAATTGTTACTTAAAAGGCATAATTATGACATTAAAAGTCGTTATTATGACAAAAGTTGAAAGTCCAACTAAAAAAATCATAATTTACATAAAAAAGGCGAAATGATGACATACTAAAGCTAAATTGATATTAAAAAGTAATAATTGACATTAAAAGTCATAATTATGAGATGAAAAGTCAAAAATGTTACTTAAAAGGCATAATTATGACATTAAAAGTCGTTATTATGGCAAAAGTTGAAAGTCTGACTTAAAAAATCATAATTGACATAAAAAGGCAAAATTATGACATACTAAATCGAAATTGACATTAAAAGTCATAATTATGACTAAATCTAACTTATGACATAAAATAAGGAAATTCTGACTTAAGTAATATGACAAGTTGAAATTATGACATGAAAATAAGACTTTTTGTCATAATGTTACATTAGAAAGTGATTTGTTTGTATTAAATATGATCTCATTAATGCAGTTTCTCTGAGGTCATACAGAAACCCAGGAGTCACAGATTCAGGAAACTGATCATAATCATATAAATCAGGATCTTGGCTCCAGTTGCTTCATGACTGAATTATTCAAATGCAATAATTCACCAAAAAATCCCTAAAATTAATCTGGAATACTCCTGGGCAATAAACACAATATTCATCTTTATATCTCTGATATAAACATTAGTAAATTACAACTAAAATGGTTGCATTTATCAAAAATATCTGGGTAACACTTTACAATAAGCTTCATTAACTAACATTAATGTATGAACTAACATTATTACTGTATTTATTAATCTTTGTTAATGTTAGTTAATACAAATTCAGCTGTTCATTGTTTGTTCATGTTCACATGCATAATGTTAACTAATACAACCTTTGATTGTAATAATTTATTAGTAAATGTTTAAATTAATATGAACTAATATTAATAAATGCTGAAGTATTGTTCATTACAGTTCATGTTAACTAATGAACATTAGTGTAAAATGTTACAGACATCTTGTAGGTAAATATTGCTATTTATTAATGTGCATTGCTGTATTAGTGTATATAAATGACAGTGATTAATGTCCCTCTGACTGGGAAAAAATTGCTTTTAAGGCATTTCAGGGCAGAAACATAAATATGGGGATACTGGATATGGTCTAATGATGATAAATATTGAGCTCAGTCTTTCAGGATCTGTTCTTCAGCCAATCTCTCCATTATCACACTGGCTTTATCCCAGTGTCTCTCGCTGTGTAATCTCACACACACACACACACACACACACACACAGTCTCACACACACACACACACACACACACACACACACACACACACACACACACAGACACACACACACACACACAGTCACACACAGACACACACACAGACACACACACAGACACACACACAGTCACACACAGACACACACACAGACACACACACACACACACACACACATGTCTGGTTCGCTATCTTTGTGGGGACTCTCCATAGGCGTAATGGTTTTTATACTGTACAAACTATATATTCTGTCCCTTACACACACACACACACACACACACACACACACACTGCCCCTGTCCCTAAACCTACCCATCACAGGAGACATGCTGCATTTTTACATTTTCAAAAAACATTACTTAGTGTGATTTATACGCTGTTCTCCTCATGGGGACCGCTGACTGGGCCCCACAATGTAGGTGATCTCAGGTTTTACTATACTTGTGGGGACATTTGGTCCCCACAATGTAATATAAACATGAGCACACACACACACACACAGACACACAGTCACACACAGACACACACACACACACACACAGACACACAGTCACACACACACACACACACACACACACACACAGACACACACACACACACACACACACACACAGTCACACACACACACACACACACACACACAGACACACACACACACACACACAGCTTATACAACAGAATTACTTCTTCACAGATTCACATTCTCTCTCATGTGTGGAAGAAGTTTGTCTCTGCCATGGAATAAATAACATAACAAGGTTAATTGTGACTTTTTATCTCACAAATCAAAAAAAGAAATTCTCAGATGTGCAAGTTTATATCTAGCTTCCATCTCACCTTAAAAAACCAAAACCTGTGACCATATAAGAAAATAATAATAATTTATAATCTCATAATCTGAATTATGAGATTAAAAGACAAAATGATGAACTACTAAAGCATAATTATAAGATGATGTCAAAATTATGACATTAATCAAAATGACATACTAAGTCGGAATTCTGATTTTAAGTCATAATAGACATAAAAAGTCAAAATTATTAATAAATTATGACAATGAAAATGAAAAATTATGACAAAAAAGGTAGAAATTCTGACAGAAAATGATATGACGACATAATAAGTGTGACATTATGACTTAAAAAGTCATAATTATGACAAAATGTCAAAATGATGAAGCCCTAAATGAGATGAAAAGTCAAAGTTATTACTTAAAATGTCATAATTATGACATTAATACTCGATTTTACGACACAAATTTGAAATTCTCTATTAAAAAGTCATAATTGACAAAAAGTCAAAATTAAGACATACTAAATTGAAATTATGACAAGAAAAATGTACAATTATGACACAAAATGAATGAAGTAACGATTAAAAAAGTTATATGACAAAAGTTGTGACTTAACTATAATGGACATTAAAAAGGCGAAATTATGACATACTAAGTCATAATTATGAGATGAAAAGTCAAAATAATTACTTAAAAGGCATAATTATGACAATAAAAGTCGATATTATGACAAAATGTTTAATTCTGACTTCTGTCATAATTGTGAAAAAAAAACTAAATTCTGACAAAAGAATTAAATTCTGACTTAAAAGTCAAATGACAAGTTGAAATTATGACATAAAAAATACTTTTTTACGTTTATAATCATTTCCAGGTTAGTGGTTCTCTTTGCTTTTGACACAAGAAAGTTATGCGTTGTTTGCCGTTTAAAGAGCATCCACATCTTCCTAATCACTGATACGTCCTCATGATGACACACACTCTTCGTAATGTTCGTCTGGCTGCAGTTTCTTCAATATCCAGCTGGTGTGACTGAAGGACTCGAGACGTTTTTAAAGGACGGATGTGGACACATACCTGTGGTTATAATAAAGCTCTTGTGCTGTAATTGGAAGTAAAGCATTTCATTATTTCACTATATTGTCTCTCGAGCAAACAAAATGACTTGGTTTTATTGAAGGGTGCTCGAATATATACCCCCCTCCAAGTGCTGTCCTGGCCAAGTGGAGCAGAAAGAGGCAATTGTGCACTTTTATTGAACTGTAATGGACTGATTCATCGTATAGTCGGGTTTCTCTGGAATACCTTCACGATGGAAAGGTGCCAAAGCGTGTCTCAGCTCCGCATAAAAATAAATGAGAAGCGCCGGAGCCAGAGAAGCAAAGCCAAAGGATATTGTTCCAGTCCAGGTCCTGGCCTCTCGAAGGCAATTTAAATAACTGGATGTGACAATCAAGAGCTTTTCTATAGAGAAGATGGAGACGCCACTCGCTGCAGTAGCTAAACTGTCAATTGAAAAATGACAATTTGAGTTGAAAGTTTGGTTTAGCCCTTTCGAGTGGAACAAATTGGTATTTTGCATAAGGAGACCGAGGAAAGATGTAATCGATCTGAAACTTGTGATCCATAACGGGCCTAACCGTCTCTGAGTTTAATAGTTCTGCTGTTAATGTTCTTTTGTGGGACAGAGGGAGTATTTCATCTTCCGTGTTTCAGTGTTTAACTTCTACATAGGAACTTCTTTCTCAAAACAAGACATGAAGGAGAGTGGGGAGAGTTGTCACTGATTTTTAAGGGTAGGTTTATTCATTTTAAGTCAATTTTTAGAGACGCTTATTTCCTCAATGGATAAAAAAAAAAAACTCACGATTCAGACTTTTTTTGTTGCAATTCTGTTGTCAAAACAACCCTGGAGAAGTTAGAATTCAGAATTGCAAGATTTAAACTCAGAATTACAAGACAAAACACATAATTGCAAGATGTAAACTCAGAATTACAAGACAAAATACAGAATTGTGAGATGTAAACTCAGAATTACAAGACAAAATACAGAATTGTGAGATGTAAACTCAGAATTACAAGACAAAATACAGAATTGTGAGATGTAAACTCAGAATTACAAGACAAAATACAGAATTGCAAGATGTAAACTCAGAATTACAAGACAAAATACAGAATTGTGAGATGTAAACTCAGAATTACAAGACAAAATACAGAATTGCAAGATGTAAACTCAGAATTACGAGACAAAATACAGAATTGCGAGATGTAAACTCAGAATTACAAGACAAAATACAGAATTGCGAGATGTAAACTCAGAATTACAAGACAAAACAGAAATACAAGATATAAACTCAGAATTACAAGACAAAATACAGAATTACAAGATATAAACTCAAATTGCAAGACAAAATAGAATTGCAAGATGTAAACTCAGAATTACAAGACAAAATACAGAATTGCGAGATGTAAACTCAGAACTACAAGACAAAATACAGAATTGCAAGATATAAACTCAGAACTACAAGACAAAATACAGAATTGCAAGATGTAAACTCAGAATTACAAGACAAAATACATAAATACAAGATATAAACTCAGAATTACAAGACAAAATACAGAAATACAAGATATAAACTCAAATTACAAGACAAAATAGAATTGCAAGATGTAAACTCAGAATTACAAGACAAAATACAGAATGCCGAGATGTAAACTCAGAATTACAAGAAAAAATTCAGACTTGTGAGAAAAAAGTTGCAATGACCTTTATTTATTTTTTAAATTCCGTGTCAGAAACAAGCTTCCATAAATTTCTGCACAGACACAAACCTTAAAGCCTAGACTTCAAAAAGCTGAACATTTCCACCATTTCAGCTCAGGGGGAAAAGAAGCAAAGACGCAGCTCATCTAACACTCTTCAGTGTGTGTTCACAGGATCAGATGAAGACGTGATCTGTGTGTGTCTGCAGGATCTCCAACTGAGGAGAAACATCTCAGCGTTTCAGTGGCGTGACATTAACCGCTTCACAAGGTCAAGAAGTAGCCCGTGTTATTGCTCACCTTCTCAGACTCCTGCAGATAACTCAATATAGGAATATTCCAGTAGTCTCTCTCCAGGGAAATCTGATAGGCTTTATCCACACTATATTTTGTCTTGTGGAACATGAGAGGCATTTCTGCTTCCTCGTGTGAAAACAGTTTCTTGCGTGCTTTTTATTCTCAGATACTACTACTTTTGAATGAAAAAAAAACTCTAATGTTTGTATGATCAACATTTAATTTGTTTTCTCAGATAACAAAAATAACATTTTGCTTGCATTCCCATTAAAATGTAAAAAAATAAAATAAAAATGTTTTAATTGTTGGTTGTGTGAACATTAGAGAAAACATCACAGGAATGTTCCATCACTTTACAATAATATCTCAACTGGAGCTTCAAACGTTGAAATCTCAGGCTTCTCAGATGTTTCTCCTGAATAAAGACCCAGTAATCTCACATATACGTCTCAACATGGTCTAAAACTGAGCGCATTATTGCTAATACACAATTATCTGCAATCAAAGTCTCAATATTGATTCAAATGTTTTTATTATAAATGCACAGTTGTGTGAGCATGAAGCTATAATAGAACACATCCAAAAACAAACAGATCTTCCTCTCAGTCTGAGTGTGTGTGTGTGTCATCATCATCATCATCAAAGCTTTATTAAGGACACACATGGTCCAATCACAAACAGTTACCAAACACAAACAGTAACAGACAAAAAACAAAACAAAAAACAACAACAAAACAATATCACATGTTTACATACAGGCTAAAACGCCAATGGTTCCACATACCAGAGGAGAACCTGACTGAACTTAGGGTCGGGTTCGTCAATGTTGAAATTATGCTGTTTGCAGAATCTAACAACCTACACATACATCTGTACATGAGATTGCGCAAAACAGCAGAACAGGTGGGCACGCCAACACTGACAAACAATTGACTTGCACTACTCCATCGCGGCACCCTAAGCAACAGCCTCATTCCGTCATTATATGCTACATTGAGTTTCTGCATGCTGCTCTTTCTGTAACGCCGCCACAAATGGGCAGTATACATCGGAGTGCAATATGCTCTAAAAAGCGCAATCTTTACAGATCCAGAGCACATACAAAATTTGCGAATCAACGTATTCGCCTGTGCATATATCATACGACACTGTCTATAAATATCCCTATCATCAGACAGGTCCTCAGTTATATAGTGTCCCAAATATTTAGCCTCATCGCATACCTTAAGGTCAACACCAGACAGAGAAAATACAGGAAATAGTAGTTTCCTGTCCTCCCTACTCCTAACAATCATAACATTACTCTTCTTTGCATTGTATTTAATGTCAAAATCTGAGCCATATTGAGAACAGACCCTCAATAACTGTTGAAGGCCGGCACTATATGGACAGAAGATAACCAAATCATCTGCGTACATTAAGTGGTTGATGATAGTATTACCAACCATACAACCAGTTCCACAGCTGTTTAGCAATTTTGATAAATCATCCATATAAACATTAAAAAGAAAGGGGGACAGAATGCTTCCCTGTCTGACTCCATTGCATACATTGAATGGAGCAGACACAAAGTTACCCCATTTCACATGCATTGACTGATGAGCATACCAAAAAGTCAGAATTCTCACTAGAAATTTGGGAACTCCTCTGTTGAGTAACTTATAAAATAATTGTTCATGATTTACACGATCAAAGGCTTTAGAGGCATCAATAAAACACATAAAAATTGTAGAATTACGCCTTTTATATAAATCTAGAATCTCCTTCAATGCAAAAATACACATATCTGTGCCATGTTTAGGTTTAAAACCAAACTGGTTGTCAATGGTCAGGACAAACTGTTCCAACTTGAGCAGTAAGGTCCTCTCCAAGACCTTGGATATAATACTGGCTAGTGCTATAGGCCTGTAGTTATCCATGCTATTTATTTTGCCAGCTTTGTCTTTAATAATAGGCACTAACATCACAGATAAAATAGACTCAGGTAAAATACCATGAACTAAAAACCCTGTAAAACACATTGCAAGAAGAGGACAGAGTTTTCTACTCGCAAATTTTAGATGTTCAGCAGATATCTTATCCATACCACATGCCTTGGTATCTTTTAACATCATAACTGCATCATATACTTCTTGAGGGGAAACAGTCACATCTTCATTATTGTCAATGATGCCTACTGCAAACGGATTACTTTTAACACAGTTGAACAGCTCATAATAATGTTTTTGCCACAACTGGGTAATTTCCTCTTGGCCACTTATACCATCAATATTCGTTGGCAAAGATGTTTTACAATTATTTATTCTTTTGATTTCTTTCCAGAAATCATTTGGATTCTTTTTTTGCAGTTTCCTCGCAAGTGAGTCCGACCTCATTGTGTTCTCATTCCTCTTTATAAAACGTAGGGCATATTTAAAACGTGCATTTGCTTGTTTCTTATATTCAAATAAGGGACCATGTTTATGTCTACCTGACTCAGCCCAAGCTTTAAAAGCCCTTCTAGCCTCCGCATGAAACTCTTCAACATATTCATTCCAACCTGGCTTGGCTTTATACATCTTGGTCTTGTATAGAGGCCTGCTTGACGCCAGAAGGGACTCCACAATACTATCATACAAGGAGAACAACTCAATACCATGTTGTTGGTTCTTACAGTTAATATCACAACACGCAACCGCATCTTTTGGTAAGTCAATATTACTTAACAACACATCAGACTGACCACAATATACTTCAAGATTCTCCTCTGACAATTTAGACCAGTCTATTTTCCCAACACTTATATCGTTATTCACGGACAAAAGAGTAGGTAAATTGCCCTGATTTATAGCTAAAGAAAAGGGCACATGATCAGTAGTGGCAAATTCATAATTAATCCTCATAGTCTCTATAGAGTCATGTGCATCAGCCGTGCAGATGCAGTGGTCTAACCATGAAGTTGTGTGCCACGCCTCACTGATGTAAGTGTAGCTATTATCAGGTAAATGCACCTTACTAGAGAGAATCAAACCATTATCAGAACAAAACTGCATTAAATGATTGGCAAATAAGGAACTACCATCAGAAACATCTGCATTCATATCACCTATAATAAAGACGCAAGTGGAAACATTATCTTGAATAAAAGACATAACATAAGCCAACCTGCTAAGATATTCATCTTCATTCTGGGTGCTCTCATAGGGTGTATAGATGTTCAGAATGATGAATTTTTTCCCACCATAACTAAACTCAATTCCAATAGCCCATTCAACATCCAGTCTGACCACGTTAACTAGCTGATCGAGCTTTTTGTGCCATAATACGGCAACGCCGCCAGGTATTCTGCCATGAACTATTCCAGTGCTCAAGTCAGTGGTAGATTCACCCGCACCATAGAAGTCTTTATGAAGGAAGTTCAGACTTTCCAAATCCTGCTTCGCTAAAAAAGTCTCTTGAACACACAGTACATCACATGTCTCCAGTAGTTTATCCACCACAGAGCGGCGTGATTTATCTGCTTCACTGTGCCCAACGCGCAAACCTCGTGCATTATATGACACGATATTGATATTCATTTATTTCGGTTTATCCCGGGCACCAGCACGGCTTTTGCTCTCATTTAGAGCTACAGATGTAATAGCAGATACTATGCGCTGATGTTGCAGATCAGCTCCCCCTTCCGTTCTGCGACCCACGCTGTCATTGTTAATTCGAGGTCTGCGAGCTTCAAAATAACGGCGGACATAAATCCCCGCCGGCCAAAGTTGTGAGTCGTACATGTCTGCTACTTCGTTACATTCAGCAGTGACATGAAACGAGCCAAATCTTTTGCCGGTTGAGTCAATCTTTCGACATGTCACTGATTCGCCTAATCTTTCAGACAAATAAGAGCAGAGAGTGTCAACATCAAGACTAGGAGAGAATCTGGTTGCAAACACACTCACCAGCTTGGTTTTGACCACTGGAATGTTGCTCACGGTGCTAGCGCCAATTATTCCCACCTCCCTCCGCTGCCTCCGCTTCAAACGAGCCTCCACAGCACCTGCATTGGCCTGCACGGCTGCTTTTGGAGGCTTACGTACCCCTTTCCCCACAACAGTACTCCATGCCGGGGACTGCGGCAGAGCACTCGAAGCCTCTCCCTGTGACTGGCGAACAGGCGCCGCCGTTTCCTGCAACTCTCTCTCCTGAGACGACACAGCACCTGCCCCCTGTACCCGGCCAGGGGGTTCGCGGAGCTTCTCAACAGCCGTCACCCGGCGATCCATTACCGCTGTAGCCGCCCCCAAGTTCTCGCTCACGCAGGCCTGAGCTTCCATGGCCTCTCTCAGACTACAAACTTCCCGGCTCAGCTGTTCCACTCGGCTGAGTAGCGCCGACGCATCCATGTTGCCAAATCCGACAGGTGGAAGTTCATCCAGGTAGTGAGATACAAACCTGGGAATGTTTTCACCGCATTCATTAAACACCTTCAGGCAGTCCTTAATGTTATTAATGTCCTTCTGAGGGCCTTTATGTTTGATGCAGCGTATCGAAGTCGTACACATTTCAAACAACAGTCGCTTGGACTCCTCAATCCACTCAGATGAGAAATTGTTTGAGGCTAACAAAACAATTTCATCATGGGACAATGTTCTCATTTTGACAGCAACGAAATTCAAAAGCTCGTCCTCCACTATCACTTTCCCATCAGCTGATTTGTAAGTGTAAGTCTCAGATCTTGTTCGAGGGCAAGCAGCACCTCTAGCACGTACCGCCACACCCGTCGACATCTTCCACCTTTTCCACCATAGACTCTTTCAGCGGCTGTCGGGGACGAGTAGAGTGTGTGTGTGTGTGTGTGTGTGTGTTTTGTAGTGTCTGAAGTGTGTTAGACACGCAAACACTGCCCTCTAGTGATCAGGAGAGAACAGTGACACACTTCTCATGCCTGCTTTGATCCAAGTCTGATTCTTCTTAATGAATCGTTTCGGACAATGAACCGGTTCAATCAAACCGATTCAGCGATTCATTTGAATCACTCAAAAGTGTTCCCAAGCGCATTTGAAGGTAAATATTTAGTTAAATATGATTTTTTTCATTACTTTTGTTCACTTAATCCAGCCTAAGTGTGTTCACTGACTTGTTTGGATGGCTATAGAAGACTTTTGGGCACTTGACAGCCGGTCAATCGTCATTTTAGATGGTTTATGATTGTCTTTTGGTTAGTTTAGTGAATTATTTCCTTCAACCTTGTTTTTTTTTATGTGCAATTTTTATATATTAATTAATTTCAACTGCTTTAATTTACCACTGTGTGACAACATGCCCCTGTGTATAGTGTCAATGTGTTTACCATATCTTTTTATCAGCTCAGTAACATTGGAAATGTTTAGGAATGTGTTTGTACTGGTTTGTGTCTATGTAAGAAATTGGCTTAAAAATATATTTTTTTAAAAAACTATTAAATTGAGGAAAAAATGGTGCCGGTTTTCCCTACAGTGTTTTTCTATATTGCTGTTGTCGTCTCAAATATATGGATCGGAAGCATTTCTGCATCATAAGAAAAAAATGCTTTTGTTAATTATCACAAAAAAAGTCATAATTTGTGCTTTTTTTGTAATTATGAGATAAAAAGTATAAATGATTACATTGAACAATTATAATTGACATATACTAAGTCATAATTATGCGATACAAAGTCAAAATTATGACACAGAAGTAAAAATATTGCATAATTTTGAAATTCTGTCAATTATATGAGATAAAAGCTGAAATAAAAAAATAGTGATTGACATAGTAAAAAGTCGAAATTATGACCTAAAAGTCTAAATACATAGTCATAATTGTAACTTTTTATGTCATAATTAAGATAAAAAGTCAAAATTATGACATAGTCATTTTGGAATTAAAAAGTACAACTTAGATAAAAAATCTAAATATGTCATGAAAATATGAAAATAATTCTGTCATGATTTATGTCATAATTTAAATTGTATATGTCTGATATGTATGATATGCCTTGGCATGTAATATTTTGACTTTTTATCTCATAATTATGAGTTAGTATGTCAATTTTACTTTGTCATAATTATGATTGACAAAAGCCAGATTGTGTTTGTCACGTGTCAGAAAGGCCTTCCGTTCACACACGATGTAAAGCGTCACTGTTTAAGGTTCATCAGAAGCAGAAGTGTGTGTTAATCCTGCAGATCAGTGTGTTTGTGGGTGGTCTGAGCGTGTACAACCACACTGGGCCTCATTTACTCGAGTACTGTGTTTTTAAAGCATGTATATTTTATGGTTTGAGGTTTTAAGGAGTTCTGATGCTAAAGTGTCGCTGGCTTCATGAAGTGTGTCCATAAATCTGAAAGGTTAAAACGGGGAGAACGTCGAGCCGACTGCCAAGCAAACCTGTGATGATGAATGTTCACTGAGTGACGTTTTTATAGTCTTGTTAAAGTTCATGTCTATCCTTTCATGATTTCAATAAATAATACACAAGCTGGAGAGAACTCCGTGCCAGTGTTAGTTTAGTCGAATCTGTTATTCCTGCAGATTGTGTGTTTCGAACAGCGGAGCCTGAATAACAGTGTTTACCGAGACAAGAGTCTCTGTTACTGTTCACGAGTGATTCTGAACAAACCAGATCATCAATGATTCCTCGTGATTATGATTCATACGCTGATGAAATCTCACAGAACACTACCGGCCAAAAGTTTAAAATAATTACCATGTACCATTTCCAATGTTTTTAGTTTTTTTTAAATGTGTCTCTTCTGCTCATTAACGCTGCATTTATTTGATGAAAAATGCAGTCAAAATTATGATAAAATATTATTCCAATGTAAATCATCTGTTTTCTATGTGAATATATAGTCAAGTGTAATTTATTCCTGTGATCAAAGCTGAATGTTCAGCATCATTACTCCAGTCTTCAGTGTCACATGATCCTTCAGAAATCAGGATAATATGATGATCTGATGATCAAGACACATTTATGATTATTATCAATGTTGACAAAAGTTAATATTTTTGGGGAAACCGTCATGCATTTTATTTTTCAGGATTCTTTGATGAATAGAAAGTCCAAAAGAACAGCATTTATTTGAAATGGAATCTTTTGTGACAATATAAATGTCTTTACTGTCACTATTCAATTATGATTTAATAATAATAATAATAATAAAGTTTGAACGGTACTGTATCACAGTTTCCACATAAATATAAAGCAGCTCAACTGTTTTCAACATTGATAATAATCATAAATGTTTCTTGATCATCAAATCATCATATTAGAGTGATTTCTGAAAGATTATGTGACACTGAAGACTGGAGTAAACAGCTGATTTACATTATAATAATATTTCAAAAATGTTACTGTATTTTTAATTAAATAAATGCAGCGTTGGTGAGCAGAAGAGACTCTTTTAATATTAATTATTCCAAACTTTACACTGGTACTGTACATGTTCTCAGATTTGAGTTGGGAAAGTTTCAGCTCTTAATGGATCAGGTGATATTTTTTAACAGGCCAGTTTCTTTATCATATATCATAAATAGAGTAATCATATCTGGCTCACACAGGTACGGTTGTGGCAAAGAAACAGTGTTTTCTCCAGAATGGCACACAGAACAGGCACAGATGTAAAAAATGCAACCAAAAAATAATGCTTTGGTAAAATATTGTTAATTATGACAAAAAGTCACAGATAAGTAATAATTTTAGTTTTTTTTTCCCATTATTATGAGATAAAAAGTTGAAATTATGACATAAAAGTCAATATTGCATAATTTTGACATTTGGTCAATCATGAGATAAAAGCTGAAATTATTTAAAACAAATTGTGATTGACATACTAAAAATAGTATTTAAATATTATGACATAAAAGTCTAAATATTACAGTCAGAAATGGGATAATTTATGTTATAATTATGACAAAAAGTCAAAATTAAGAAGGTCGTACTTATGAGATAAAATTGAAATTATGACATAAAAGTCAAAATATTACATAATCATAATTTTTACTTTTTATATCACAATTAAAATAAAAAGTAAAAAAATAGCATTTTTGATCATCATTTACTCATCCTCCTTTATATGTTCTTATAATGCTTTATTTCATCAAACACAAAAGATTGTCTGAGCTTCTTCCTCCTATGATTAATTTACCTCAGTTATATTTCTTGACGGAGCATGTCTACAGCAGTGTGTATTTGCTGCTTATATAATTCTGTATTTATATTGTCATCTTTGTGGATTTTTGTTTGTGACAAGTTGAATTTTGTATGCATTATGTCAAAGTCTGTTATTGAACCATAATAGAGAGAAAATTCTCTCTGCAATATAATCTCAGCTTGTTTCTTGACCTTCAGGAGTGTGTTGGCTGGCATTTAATTTTTCTTCCTCCGTTTCTTTATTTTTATCCTTCCTTGTTTTGTTTTTTTGTTGCACAAAATGTACTTATGGCCAAAAACATATATTGTAGCATATTTCATTTCTATTTATACATGAGATGCATTTAAAACAATACATTAGTGGTGTGGATTTGGACTCTTTCTGTAAGTTTCATCGTTACACCAGTAGGAGGCGCTGAGTCACTGTCTTTATAAACGATTTATTTTATCATTCACTGAACCAATTTGTTCTAAAACATTGATTTATTTAAAAAGGAAACATGTGACTGCCTTTATATACTAGTTATTGAATCATTCACTTGACCGATTTGTTCCATAACTGATTAATTCAGAAAGGAAACACACGACTGTCTTTTTATTTAATTTATTGAAACTTTCACTGAACCAGTTCGTTCTAAAATATTGTCTGCGTCCGAAATTCATAAATTAATTCTCAACCGAAACACGTGTTTTCGGTCGAGTCAGTGATTGAATCACTGACTCAATAGATTTGTTCGAACACATTAGTTCATTCAAAAACTAGTTTTTTTTTTTTTTCATATTTCTCAAAACTTGGGTTATTTTTCAAAACTTTTCACTGGGTTCGCAACTTTTAGCTTCACAGAAGTTCATTTCACATCCAAAATGCACTAAAACTACCAAAACACTTCCTGCATGTTTTAAATCAACTCATTCTTCCTGAACATTGCAAACAAACACACTTCATCTCTCCTAAAACAATGACCTACAACACTAGCCAACAGCATCCACAGTTTAACTCATGATCACTGGTTCTGTGCTTTATTAAAAAGTTTTTGAGGTTTGAAAAAGTGACCTAGAAATGTCTAAAAATGTCTAAAAAAGCCTGTAAATGTCTGTCACTCAGAGACTGCTGTGAAATCGACCGGTGTTTGCTGATCTGACATCAGTTAGAATTGGTTAATCATTTTTGACTCAATCATTAACATTTTCAAATGATCATCAAAATATTGTACGATTAGTCTATTTATCATTTGTTAAGTTCATCAGTAAACACATACGTATTACGTACACAGTTTTACAAGCTGTACTGCATCTCAAAATATTATATATGTATATATATATATATGCTTATAGCGGCTACATGGAATAAAATGAATTCATCACCCTGCAACGTCATTTAAAATGAACTAGTGAGCCAAATAAGTTGTCACAGTGTGTAACATTGCTTTAATGCATTCAAATTCAGAACATTTTTAAAATAAAATCTTTGTTGATAGAAAAAATTAATTGACTCCAACCATTTCATTCTTTTGTAGTAAAACATTTGAATAAATCCAGTGAGGAAAACCAACTTGATTCCAGCAAAATATGACCGTATCAAACTCTCAGAATATTGTTTTTCTTCCTTGTTTATGGATGTTTTTTTATATTTTTATCAGTTTGGTGGTGTCGGTAAATTTGCTGTGACATTAAAGTCAGCATGAAACAGAAACGGCACTGCTCTTTTCTCTATTGTGCCGTATATCGAGTGAAACACTTCTGGAAGGAGAACACATGTGGGCGGGGCTTGATTGTGTCTGGGGGGAGTTTATTGGATGGTTGTGGTTTGCTATTGGCTGATCTCATGTGATTGACAGGTTATAGCCCCGCCCACATCCTCAGAGAAGAGATGCTGCAAGAGGAACTTATTCTGATTCAAGATTAAACCATTAATAATAAACACTGCAATCTTTCTTTGGCCAGCAGAGGATGCTGAATCTCTACAGACTCAAGCTGACTCAGAAATAACTAAATAATAATAATAATTAAATAATAAGACACACTGAAATAAATATTTATAGTTTAATGTGACAAGGCCAAGGAGTGAATTTTTACCAGGTTTGTACTAATGCAGTAAAACAGTAATATTAAAATACCAAATTCAATATACACCTTAATGATAATGCATACTATACAGGCTAGCACATGAACACAGAACTTATTTTTTGTTTTTGTGCTTGAGATGTAAAATGAACAGGCCTGCGCTGCAGATCTATGAATGTTATTCCGTCACGTGACTGAAAACTATGAATTACAAATGATTTTCTGAAACCCACAGCTGCAAACACTCCACCGAGAGACACTTGTGGGTTTGATTGGAACGGAGATTTTCACTCGTTTGAAACCATTACAGTGCTTGTGGCAGCTCTGTATTAATATTCCTCAAATGTTCCAGGTTTATTGGTTCTGTTAAAGTCAATATTCACTTGAAGTGCTCATGTTTCACCAAGTATTAAAGTTTAGTGTGTAACTCGTCCAACAGTGTTGGTGTCAAAATCTCGCTTTGACTTAAACTGAGAAAATGTTCAGCATTCAGCTTCCACATAAAAAAAATTAAAAAGGTAATTGCGACTTTTTATCTCAGAATCGCGTGATATAAAGTCGCAATTGTGTGTTATAAAGTCAGAATTATGAAATATAAACACAATTGTGTGTTGTAAAGTCATAATTGTGAGATATAAACACAATTGTGTGTTGTAAAGTCATAATTGTGAGATATAAACACAATTGTGTATTATAAAGTCATAATTGTGAGATATAAACACAATTGTGTGTTATAAAGTCATAATTGTGTGTTATAAAGTCATAATTGTGAGATATAAACACAATTGTGTGTTATAAAGTCATAATTGTGTGTTATAAAGTCATAATTGTGAGATATAAACACAATTGCGTGTTATAAAGTCATAATTGTGAGATATAAACACATTGCATGTTATAAAGTCATAATTGTGTGTTATAAAGTCATTGTGAGATATAAACACAATTGCGTGTTATAAAGTCATAATTGTGTGTCATAAAGTCAGAATTATGAGATATAAACACAATTGTGTGTTGTAAAGTCATAATTGTGAGATATAAACACAATTGTGTGTTTTAAAGTCATAATTGTGTGTTATAAAGTCATAATTGTGAGATATAAACACAATTACGTGTTATAAAGTCATAATTGTGAGATATAAACACATTGCATGTTATAAAGTCATAATTGTGTGTTATAAAGTCATTGTGAGATATAAACACAATTGCGTGTTATAAAGTCATAATTGTGTGTTATAAAGTCATTGTGAGATATAAACACAATTGCGTGATATAATGTCAGAATTGTGTGTTATAAAGTCAGAATTGCGAGATATAAATTTGTTTATTTCTTTCAATTGTCAGTTTGTATCTCTCAAGTCTGACTATTTATCACAATTGTGACTTCATATCATGGACTTCTGACTTTATATCTCGCAATTCTGAGAAGTAAAGCAAAGCAATCCCTCAATTGTGGGATAAAAAGTCTCAATTATCTTTTAAAGTGTTTTATTCTGTGTTTTTATTCTATATAAGCGTCCATAGTCTTTACACTGCAATTAATGGGAGCATTTAATTTACACAGAACTAAAGACTAAAACTTACGGAAGCTTGTAATAAATAAAATAACTTAATTGCTACTTTTTATCAAAATTCTGACTTTATTTCTCAGAATTGTGAGATATAAACTGATAATTGCATGAAAAAAACATATGAAACCACAGCTTTATAGTGCTCTAGATTTAAATGCAAATGTATTTAATTGCTGACGTGATGAATGTGTCTGGTGCTTTAACGGTTCTCTCCACGTGTGATGGGCCTTTTACCTTTTCCTGACATTCAGTTGTTAAAACCTGAAAGCTGTGCAGAGGGGGATTGTGCGATCGATAAATCGTTCTCTCTGCTGGGCTGTTTTTGCTGAGTTTGCTGCCACTTTCCCCAGAGAACTCGCTCAAAGCTCAGAGACACGCGTGTTCGAGGTCCAGCAAACATCAGTGCTTTAGATGGCGTTTTAGAGGCCAGCTGCATTTATATCTACATTCTGGTCATTTCATGACTTGTTATCATAACTGTCATCCTTTCATGCTTTTCTTGCAATTCCAAACTAATTTGAAACTCATTTTTTCAAATGCATTTTGTGACAAAGAACATTGCATTCTCTAACACAAAGATTCCCAAAATGATGTCAGCCGAACCACTTAGAGGTCAAATATTTCCTTGATCTCACCTCTTAATATTTTTTTAAATAATTTAACGACGCTTCTGGGTGATACTGGGTGGTTGCTAGGGTGATACTGGGGTGTTCTGGGTCGTTTCAGTTCTGGGTGGTTTTAGTTCTTGGTGGTTGCTAATGCATTGCTAGGGTGATACTGGTGTTCTGGGTGGTTTTAGTTCTGGGTGGTTACTAGGGTGATACTGGGGTGTTCTGGGTGGTTACTAGGGTGTTGCTAGGATGAAACTTGGCTGTTCTGGGTTGTTTCTAGAGTGATACAGGGATGTTCTGGGTGGTTTTAGTTCTGGGTGGTTACTGGGGTGTTCTGGGTGGTTTTAGTTCTGGGTGGTTACTAGGGTGTTGCTAGGATGAAACTTGGATGTTCTGGGTGGTTACTAGGGTGATACTGGGGTGTTTTGTGTGGTTTTAATTCTGGGTGGTTACTAGGGTGTTGCTAAGATGAAACTTGGGTGTTCTGGGTGGTTTCTAGAGTGATACTGGGGTGTTCTGGGTGATTTTAGTTCTGGGTGGTTGCTAGGGTGATACTGGGGTGTTCTGGGTGATTACTAGGATAACACTAGGGTGGTTTGGGAGGTTGCTAGGGCATTGCTAGGGTGATACTGGGGTGTTCTGGGTGGTATTAGTTCTGGGTAGTTGCTAGGATGATGTTTTGGGTGGTTGCTAGGATGATTGCTGATTGTGGTTGCTAGGGTGTTAGGATTATATAGGGTATTATTGGTGGTTGCTAGGGTATTTCTTGTGTGATACTAGGGTGTTTTGGGTGGTTGCTAGGGTGATGCTGGTGTGTTCTGGGTGGTTGCTATAGAGTTGCTATAGGATGATCTTGGGTATTCTTGGTGGTTGCTAGGGCATTGCTTGGGTGATAGATTAACTTTACATTAACATCAGCGCTTTAGATGGCATTTTAGAGACAAACAAAGGGCCAGCTGCATTTATATTTACATGTTGATAATTTCATGACTTGTTATCATACTGTAACTGTCATCATTTCATGCCATTCTTGCAATTCCAAACTAATTTGGAACAAATTTTTTCAAATGCATTTTGTGAGAAAGAACATTGCATTCTCTAACACAAAGATTCCCAAAAATTACGTCAGCCGGGTCAAATATTTAACATTTTTTATACATTTAACGACACATTTGCATGTTCACGGTTCTTTGATGATGGTTAATGGTCACATGGCATGCAGGTAAACATAAAATATTTCATAATTTTTTATATTTTAATTAAATGTATTATTATGGTAACACTTTACAGTAGTTAATGCATTAACTAACATGAACTAACACTAGGAATATTAAATCAAGATATATTTACTGGAGAAGCAAAATTAATGAAGGTATTAAAAACATTTTTATTATAATATTTGTTCATGTTTTAAGCACAAAGTCACTTCATTTTGATAAACTATCTTAATATCTTCAGTCATTTTACTTCTCCAGTAAATGTATCTTGATTTAAGAATGTTTGGATATTTGCCCTGGAAAACAAGACAGAAATAGGCCTACGTAATTTTCTGCAGTGTAACGTGGTTGTGTAATTTCTTCCTTTTAAATCCACGATTATAAAGTGCTTTTTGAGATGATCAGCTTTTGCTCAGATGAAAAAGCCTGAACACAGGTGAGCTTTGATTGATGTGTTGAATATTGCTTATGACTATTTGTACATTTTCAGCATATTTTTCACATACAGGAGAGATTTATCAACCTTCCTCCGGTCTAAGCTATAGTTCCTTTTAATCAATCATACGTGTCTAAAAGCTCGTGGATCTGTGGTGAGTGATGTGGGTTTAAGGGTCTGTTTCTCTCCTCTAATCAATCCCAGATCAAAATAAAGCAGCATGTTTGGAGTGTTAATCAAACGCCTGGCGCTCAGATTGATTCGATATAAACCAAGCGTTTGACTTTAGTGTTCAGACCTACAGTAAGAGTTTCACACAAAGAGTATGAGAACATTTAGCTCTGTAACAGTGCAAAATGATTATGCAATATTAATGTGACGAACTGCTCCGAGACACGAAGGTTGAGGATCCGAATGCAGTGTTTTAATGAAAGGGTAATAATCCACAATCGTAGTAAAAGGTCAGAGCTCAGCAAATCAGTCCAATCAAACAAACCAATCCAGAGCGTGAGACAGGAATGGGAATATCAGGACACAGGCAGGAATCAGAAATCAAAAACCAGGAACATGGAAAGCAGTGGAGACGCTCAGAAATGCAGTGTTTGTACGTTCACACCGCTGCCGCCCCGTCAAGGACGCGTGTCCAGAAGTACAGGAAGCTTGTTGACGCTTTGGCCGCTCGGACGTAGTTGTTTTGATAGGAACGAAAGTTTACATCGTATGTTCTCCAGAATCAGCCAGCGCGGAGGACGTCTATATTCCGATTGGCTGCTGCGTTTTGCCACTGAACCGCGTCACCGCTCATTACCATAAAGTTCAGCTACTTTCAACTTTCTGATTGACGCTCTGGTCGCTCAAAACGCGCTGAGCTGAGAGAAGACAGCTTCCATTGAAAATGAATGACTTCCGGTAACTTTGGAAGCCCAAGTCGGCGGCGGTGTGAACATACAGTTACACTAAACTAGACTTCGCAGGGACTTCGTTATTTTGAAAAACTGAGACATTTCCCTTCGTTTGTCCCCTTGGTTTACACGCAAACGGAGAATTCGCCTCTGAAAACATTTCTTTCTAAAAACTCCGGCCAGAGTGGAGATTTTGGAAAACTTTGTTTGCTTGTAAACTGATATGAGTTTTAGGCGGCCAGCGTCACAGATGCGACAGAACTTGCACTGCGTAAAAAGTGCGACCTGTGTTTACATTCTCATTTGGCTTTGGTGATCATGGATGCATTCAGAGTCGCAGTCGCATTTATGTTGGAGCAAAAACCCTTTTCATCTGTTTGCATTCGCAAATACAGCTGATCTATCATGTCGAGGTGTTGTTGCTATTTTCTGGATTCTGATTGGCTGCCGTGGGCTTGAGCTCCTCGTTACACTGACACCTACAGGTCTGGCATGCTCTTGACGGCATATACACACGGGCTTGTGTAAACCAACACTTTTCTGTAAACTGACAGGTGTGCACAATGTTATTTTTGAAAACGGAGAGGGTGAAATATCCGTTTGTGAAAATAGCCGGTCACGTGTAAACGTAGCCTCAGACTGACAAGGTAATGTGAGACAGGAGGATGCAGTCAGGGATGATGAGTCCGGGTTATGGGAAATGTAGTTTGTGAGGGAATGACAGTAGTCCGGGTGGAGTGGTAATGACGGGCACTCTCACTGGTGATCATGACAATTACTGTAATATGTTGTAATTTACTGATGTGTATCGATGAGGATGTTTTTCACTGCAGGAGCTCAAATTGGTACAAAACTTGTGTAGTTTTTTATATTATATCCGGTGCACTGTAAAAAAAAAGTTTTTTTGTGAAGTTGTCAAGAATATGAGTATGTTTTAAGAGAAACTACTATTTCAGTTTTTCTACTTTCAAATTTAATTTTTGATTAGCTGTTTCTTTGTAATTATTTATAAAAATTACTAGCACTTTCTGAGTGTAAATTGTTTCTACATTTTTTTCAGTGTACAATGTCTAAAATTATTTTTGCAAAGCCAGTTTTTGAATTATTTTTTGGGCAGTTGAAATGTGGTTGCAAGGGGTGTTGCTATGATAATACTATGGTGCTTTGGGTTGTTGCTATGGTGATAATGGGGTTTTCCTGGTGATTTAGTTCTGGGTGGTTGCTAAGGCATTACTAGGGTGGCACTGGGGTGTTCTGGGTGGTTTTAATTATGAGTGGTTACTAGGGTGTTGCTAGGGTGAAACGGGTGTTCTGGGTGGTTTCTAGGGTGATTCTGGGGTGGTTTTAGTTCTAAATGTGGTTGCTAGATTGATACTAGATTGATACTTGAGTGTTCTGGGTGGTTGCTCGGGTGATACTGGGGTGTTCTGGGTGGTTGCTAAGGTGTTGCTAGGATGATTCTAGGGTGTTTTGGGGGGTTGCTTGGGTGATACTGGGGTGTTCTAAAGTAAAGGTGAAGTAAATTGTATACCAGTTTTTTTGTGTATATTTAGACATGAATGTTATGAGTTGGTCAACGCATGTAAGGAGACTGTTGTACTTATAATGAAGCACATGCATACTGATAAAGCTCTGATCAAACTAATAGCTGTAAAACAACCTGGAAACCCAGAATTGAACGACCCATTTCTTCTTAATCTCATTTCTACTCTTTGACCAAGCAATGCAAGTGGTATTTGGGGCGTGTTTGAAATGCTCTGGGCCATGATTAGTTTTAAGTTTTAAGTGTGACAGATGATGAACAAACAGACATGGAAAAATCATACAAATACTGATAGATTTACATTGTCTGAGATGAAGAAAATCCAAATCCTACTATATATATATATATGCAGATTGATTAAATATTTATGAGCGTGTTTCCTTCACAACAAGTTAATCACAAGTCTGCTGTTTTCTAGAGGAGCAGAAGCTCGATTCACATCAGACCGCAGAAGCTGTTCAGAATGTTTATGAGTGGAATTATGAAGATGATGATGGTGATGAAGCACAGCTGAATGATTAAATGCACTGTAAAAAAAAACATCTGTGAAAAAAAATTATAATACGGTAGGGGAGCTGCGGTTGCCAGAAAGTTTTAGGTTTTACAGATTGAGCGAGAGTTAGCCAAAAAAATTATAATTTACTCATGCTCATGCTGTTCCAAACCCATAATACTTTCATTCATCTTCAGAACACAAATTAAGATATTTTTTATAAAATGTGCTGAATTGAGAATGAGAATGAATCTCATTGGTTCTTGCTGAAGCTCAAACGTGCTGCGTAACACGGGAATGTATAATATCTCTTTATGAACTTTTTAAAGCTACAAACTTGTAGTAATGTGGAGTCAATGGAGGGACAGAATTCGCTCAGATTTCATTAAAAATTACTTTGTTCGTTTTCCGAAGATAAATGACATGAGTGTGAGTAATTAATGACAGAATTGTCCTTTTTGGGTGAACTATCCCTTTAAATGTGGGGTAAAAAACGGCACGTAAAAAAAAAAAAAAAAAAAAAAAAATCCCTTTAAATGTGGGGTACAAGAAACTTTTCATCAATTAGAATAATGTTCAAATATCAAATTATTAATCCGTTTTTTACCTTTACAAAATATTAACAACCTCCTTAAAACAGATGGTAAAGAGAAAAGTACACTACAATTAGCTTAATAACCCCCTAACCAATTCACAGGCTATTATTTACCTATAAATGACGATAATGTTTTACAGTGTGCAATTCCAGCATGTTTATTGAGTTTGAGTCTGAACAGGTCCGGATGGAGAGATTGCTCTAACTTTATTGCTTTATTGTCTTTTGTTTTACTCATCATTCTGGTAAAATACAAATTGTGGGGTTTAAAGTCTTTTAATGAAAATTAATAAAAGAAAGTCCATCATGTTTTTTAATGCATTAACAATTTTATTGTAAAGTTTTAACAGTGTTGCTTTCAACAGGTTCACTCATGTTTAATGCACTAAGCCTTGTTTCCATTTTTCAAAATGTAACTTTATGCTACATTTACTAAAACACCCACAGTCGTCATCTTATTCTCCATTCCTTTACCTCCTTTAAAATTAATTTGCTCTGTTCTTCAAATAATGACTAATGACTGCCTTGAAATATTCCACACATACATTAGTGTCAGAGATTGCTATTATTACAATCATGCAAATGAGAACATACTCAGATTCATTTGCGAGATGTCAAGGCGCTAGTTTCCTCACATTTAATTAGATTTTGGAGTTAACGTGAGCGGCCCGGAGAGGTTATGATAGCAGTCAATTAACAGCTTTGCTTTTCAGCCATTCCTCTGGAAAAGTTGCTAAAAATATTACCAGCACACAACTGTCTTTGTTTGCTGAGCGAGCCGAGAGCTTTCTGTACATTATTCTGTGTTGTTCGGTTTTAGCCACTACAGATTGCACTTGAGCTTTTAACACATTAGGCCCTATCTTGCACCCAGTGCAATTGACTTTGTACACCGACACATATCTCATTCCTATTCTGCACTGACGCACAGGGGCTTTTCCCTCCACAGACGCACGTCGGTAAATTAGGGAATGAACTTGCGCTCGCGGGGCGGTTCAGGAAAAGAGGAGGCGTGTTCCGGCGCAAAAGTTCCCTGTGAGTTCCAGAAAACAATTCTGCGATATTCAGATGCTATTTTAAAGTCCCCATGAATTCAAAATTGACCATACTTAATTTGTTTGCCTAAATTGATCGTTTTGTGGTGAACAATTCATCCATGCAAGTCAATCCACACAAAAAATGTTTTTGGCTTCGTAATCTTTAATCAAAATCTGAAAATTCCCCTCCCCTCTGCATTGGAGGACCTTCCCTGATGACGTAGGTTTGACGGTTTGGGTGTCGGCATCCGTAACCACGCCCCTCCAACGGACAGTAGACAGGCTGAATGAAACGCCTACTTTTCTAGATTCAATCAGATGCTAGTTGGAAAAAAAGACACGCCCACTATTTTGCCTCATTTAGTATTCTGTTTCTCTCGGAAATACGTCACAACACTGGAGAAAAGTCGTTTGCAACTTCCGGTTCACGGGGACTTTAAGGGCGCATGCTTGGCCATAATGTAGCGTGTGCACAACACACACACTTCTCTTATCTACACAGACGCAGCAGTTCACATTTCTGCTAATCATACATATTTACAAGGAAAAATATCACCACACGAGGGAAATCATTGTGGTGTCCATGAAGATGTGAAAAAATAGGCATAAATCTAGCTTACACATTTACCCAGATTAATATACGCCTGTTTAACCGAAGCTAGTTTGGGTGTGTTTCTCCATCACCATACAATGTCACTTCTCTGTGTTTTACGGCCCTGACGAGAGCGCCGGTCTCCTCGCTGTGAAACGCTCCTGCAAACCTGCTGTTATAATAGCAATCCGCCATTATAATAGCAATCCGCCGTTATAAAAGCAATCCGCCGTTATAATAGCAATCCGCCGTTATTATAGCAATCCGCCGTTATAATAGCAATCCGCCGTTATAATAGCAATCCGCCCTTATAATAGCAACCCGCCATTATAATAGCAATCCGCCGTTATAATAGCAATCCGCCGTTATAAAAGCAATCCGACATTATAATAGCAATCCGACGTTATAATAGCAATCCGCCGTTATAATAGCAATCCGCCGTTATTATAGCAATCCGCCGTTATAATAGCAATCCGCCCTTATAATAGCAATCTGCCGTTATAATAGCAATCCGACGTTATAATAGCAATCCGTCATTATAATAGCAATCCGACGTTATAATAGCAATCCGCCGTTATAAAAGCAATCCGCCGTTATAATGGCAATCCGCCGTTATTATAGCAATCCGCCGTTATAATAGCAATCCGCCGTTATAATAGCAATCCGCCCTTATAATAGCAATCCGCCGTTATAATAGCAATCCGACGTTATAATAGCAATCCGCCGTTATAAAAGCAATCCGCCGTTATAAAAGCAATCCGACATTATAATAGATATCCGACGTTATAATAGCAATCCGCCGTTATAATAGCAATCCGACGTTATAATAGCAATCCGCCGTTATAATAGCAATCCGCCGTTATAAAAGCAATCCAACATTATAATAGCAATCCGCCGTTATAATAGCAATCCGCCCTTATAATAGCAATCCGCCGTTATAATAGCAATCCGCCGTTATAAAAGCAATCCGACATTATAATAGCAATCCGACGTTATAATAGCAATCCGCCGTTATAAAAGCAATCCGCCGTTATAATAGCAATCCGCCGTTATAATAGCAATCCGCCGTTATAATAGCAATCCGCCCTTATAATAGCAATCCGCCGTTATAATAGCAATCCGACGTTATAATAGCAATCCGCCGTTATAAAAGCAATCCGCCGTTATAAAAGCAATCCGACATTATAATAGCAATCCGACGTTATAATAGCAATCCGCCGTTATAATAGCAACCCGCCGTTATAATAGCAACCCGCCGTTATAATAGCAATCCGCCGTTATAAAAGCAATCCGCCGTTATAATAGCAATCCGCCGTTATTATAGCAATCCGCCGTTATAATAGCAATCCGACGTTATAATAGCAATCCGCCGTTATAATAGCAACCCGCCGTTATAATAGCAACCCGCCGTTATAATAGCAATCCGCCGTTATAAAAGCAATCCGCCGTTATAATAGCAATCCGCCGTTATTATAGCAATCCGCCGTTATAATAGCAATCCGCCCTTATAATAGCAACCCGCAATCCGCCGTTATAATAGCAATCCGACATTATAATAGCAATCCGCTGTTATAATAGCAATCAGCCCTTATAATAGCAACCCGCCGTTATAATAGCAATCCGACGTTATAATAGCAATCCGCCGTTATAATAGCAATCCGCCCTTATAATAGCAATCCGGCGTTATAATAGCAATCCGCCGTTATAAAAGCAATCCGCCGTTATAATAGCAATCCGCCGTTATTATAGCAATCCGCCGTTATAATAGCAATCCGCCCTTATAATAGCAACCCGCCATTATAATAGCAATCCGCCATTATAATAGCAATCCGCCGTTATAATAGCAATCCGCCGTTATAATAGCAATCCGCCGTTATAATAGCAATCCGCCGTTATAATAGCAACCCGCCGTTATAATAGCAATCCGCCGTTATAATAGCAATCCGACGTTATAATAGCAATCCGCCGTTATAAAAGCAATCCGCCGTTATAATAGCAATCCGCCGTTATAATAGCAACCCGCCGTTATAATAGCAATCCGCCGTTATAATAGCAACCCGCCGTTATAATAGCAATCCGCCGTTATAAAAGCAATCCGCCGTTATAATAGCAATCCGCCGTTATTATAGCAATCCGCCGTTATAATAGCAATCCGCCCTTATAATAGCAACCCGCAATCCGCCGTTATAATAGCAATCCGACATTATAATAGCAATCCGCTGTTATAATAGCAATCCGCCCTTATAATAGCAACCCGCCGTTATAATAGCAATCCGCCCTTATAATAGCAATCCGGCGTTATAATAGCAATCCGCCGTTATAAAAGCAATCCGCCGTTATAATAGCAATCCGCCGTTATTATAGCAATCCGCCGTTATAATAGCAATCCGCCCTTATAATAGCAACCCGCCATTATAATAGCAATCCGCCATTATAATAGCAATCCGCCGTTATAATAGCAATCCGCCATTATAATAGCAATCCGCCGTTATAATAGCAATCCGCCGTTATAATAGCAATCCGCCCTTATAATAGCAACCCGCCGTTATAATAGCAATCCGACGTTATAATAGCAATCCGCCGTTATAATAGCAATCCGCCCTTATAATAGCAACCCGCCGTTATAATAGCAATCCGACGTTATAATAGCAATCCGCCCTTATAATAGCAATCCGCCGTTATAATAGCAATCCGCCGTTATAATAGCAACCCGCCGTTATAATAGCAATCCGCCGTTATAATAGCAATCCGACGTTATAATAGCAATCCGACGTTATAATAGCAATCCACCGTTATAATAGCAATCCGCCGTTATAAAAGCAATCCGCCGTTATAAAAGCAATCCTCCGTTATAATAGCAATCCACCGTTATAATAGCAATCCGCCGTTATAATAGCAATCCGACGTTATAATAGCAATCCGACGTTATAATAGCAATCCGCCGTTATAATAGCAATCCGACGTTAAAATAGCAATCCGACGTTATAATAGCAATCCGACGTTATAATAGCAATCCGACGTTATAATAGCGATCCGCCCTTATAATAGCGATCCGCCGTTATAATAGCAATCCGCCCTTATAATAGCAATGACGTTATAATAGCAATCCGCCGTTATAATAGCAATCCGACGTTATAATAGCAATCCACCGTTATAATAGCGATCCGCCGTTATAATAGCAATCCGCCCTTATAATAGCAATGACGTTATAATAGCAATCCGCCCTTATAAAAGCAATCCGCCGTTATAAAAGCAATCCTCCGTTATAATAGCAATCCGCCCTTATAAAAGCAATCCGCCGTTATAAAAGCAATCCTCCGTTATAATAGCAATCCACCGTTATAATAGCAATCCACCGTTATAATAGCAATCCGCTGTTATAATAGCAATCCGCCATGGAACAAGTGAATGGGGAATCTTAAAGGGAATGTAAGATGTCGATCTGATTGGTTTATTGCA
The DNA here is from genome assembly GCA_031834385.1 of Semotilus atromaculatus. Classification (NCBI taxonomy): domain Eukaryota; kingdom Metazoa; phylum Chordata; class Actinopteri; order Cypriniformes; family Leuciscidae; genus Semotilus; species Semotilus atromaculatus. Next base: position 43,208,783 of record JAULUF010000055.1, on the reverse strand, counting down.
CGTTACGCCCAAACCACAGCTATGAGTAATGTAGCGACTTCAGACCAATACATTTTAGAGATAGCAACAGCGCCCGAGATCCGCCCACAAAGTTACTTCCGTTCCGCGTTTGATATTTGCATTTCAGATTGTTAAAATAGGGCCCATTGACACTTTTTTGTCTAACAGGATAACACAATAATCTGGTTTTAGTGGACTACCAATCTGTTAACCAGCCCCGGTCACTATTGTCCTTGTTTATATTTTTGGACAGTTTTATCTGTCTCGCTTTTCACGTCCAAACAATGAGCAATGGGTGTGTAATTGAACCTTTTTTATTGTTCATGTGCAGAGAATGATGGGAAATGCAGTTTGTTGCACACGTCTGTCTCCTCATAAATCAGTTAAATACAGTGTTTTATGGCAAGCTTGAACACGCTTCTTCATTAACAGCAACTTTCACAACTTAAGATCAAAATCAAAAAGTTGAAAATTGGAATAAATACAAAGTAGGGTTGCACAATTTGGGTGAAGAAATCTAATTTGCGATTTTTATTTATTTTTATTTTCTGGTAAAAATTGCAATTGCAAATAAAATCCAGGTTTGCTGTGTTTGTTTGTAGGGCTGCACAATTCAGCCAAAGTCTTTTGATTATATATCAGTATGACTGTATAATAACAACAAAAACAATAATAAATATAGCTGCGAGCAGCGATGACGGGCCCAAGCCCCAGTGCCACGTCACCTCAGTAACTTCAGGGTAACTCTGCACAACGGCCAATATGCATTTAAAGCCAGTAAATGTAAAAAGACTATGTCAAAGTCATTTGAATACGCTACATTTACTGTAGTGAGCTGGTGTCACACCGTGAACGACAATTTAAATAAACTGCATGTGACAGGATGTTATAGTACAGTTTCAAGTGATTATAAATGTATCATTTGCATCTCGAAATTGTGTACTTCCAGAGGTATTTGTTAAGGTCATTTTATATTTTTACTAACCAAATAAATAAATAATTATACAAAACTATATTGTCAGGGCACTACAAATGAACTGGTTATATTTAGCTATTCAAATTGATATTAAAAGATAAGCCTTAAGAAATTTCTCAACGGCAGACAGCAATGAATGGGTTAACTCTAAACAAGCAAGAGTGTAAAATAGACTCTACTGAGAATAGGTAGTTCTATTGTACTAAAATAGCTTTTACTGTAATATGTACAGTAAGATACTGTCAAATATGTTTTTCTGTAAATACTGTAAAATCCCCAACATGTTTACTGTATGTTACTGTAAACAGCAAAGGATTATGGGAAAATATCTCCCTACTGTAATTCTTCTTTACTGTAAATCCATTTACAGTAGTGAACTTCCCCGTGAAAACCAAATGGCAAGAGAGATTTTTTGTACTTTGAAGTGGCGGTTAATGCATGGACAAAAGATGCACCGATAACTCACCAAAAAGGTTAGTATATTATTTCTATTTTATGCAAACATTTCCTATAGAGTGTTCTACAGTACATCTACAGTAGATTCAGCTGCAGATTTAAATATCTAAATCTGTCTTTGTGTCGTTATAATCTTCAGTCTTTATCTATGAGGCTTTCCTGTCAGTGTCATAAAGCACATGTTCCTCGGCTCGCAGACATTACTGGTTTCTGTGCTGAAGCGTCGCTGGCGACAGCCTGTGGACATCCACTGTATTACCATCATATTCTGCTGTTCACCACATCAGCATCAGCATCAGCTTCATCATCAGCATCACTCCGTCTCGCTCGTTCTAATGCAGCGCTCTTATTTAGAGGAAGGAACAGGTTTATATGCATTTGAGCTGTTGCTGGAAAACTCTTTGTGTCTTCATGTTGTGTTTTGTTTGGGTCTGTTGTGTTGTGAAGGTGACATTGAGGTGACTATGAATGATTCATATGGCAGAGGATGCTTTATGAATGTCAAACACGTTTTCCTCAGGCTTTACAAGGCCAGACCGGACCGGCGTCTAATTGATACACACAGTGTGTCCCACTGAGGCAGCAGAGCATGAACACACACACACACACACACACACACACACACACACACACACACACACACACACTCACACACGCACACACATGAGCACGCACACGCACACACACACACACACACACACATGCACGCACGCACACACACACACACACACACACACTCACATACACACACACGCACGTGCACACACAAGAGGAATATTTATGTTTGCACTAGTGACACACCAATATATATTGGCCAAGCTGAATAATTAATCTGCAGTATTTTAATAGTTTGAGGTTATCGATATCTGAGCCTTTATTCATCAATGAACAGAAGTGTGTCAGTTGCAAAATCTACAATGGATTATGACATATTTTGTGTTTTCAAAAAAAGTACATTTTGAATAAAAGATGTGTGAAAATGTTATTTAAATTAAGAAATGGAATTTAAATTTGTTAACAGATTTGTAAGCTGTTATCACATCAGCAGCATTATACAGAATCAGAAAGAAATTAGCAAAAATTATAATGCTGAATGTGATATTAATATATAATATAATATATTTATGTATAATTATATAAATTATAGTTTGAGCAAAAAAATATAAATCTGAAAGTGATATGAATGACAAAAAATATAGCTTGTGAAAAAATTATAATTCTGAAAGTGATATGAATGATTAAAATGATAGTTCATGCTATTTTTAGCAATTCTGAAAGTGATATCAATAATACAAATTACAGTTCATGGAAAAATTGCAATTCCAAAATCAAACTGAATGAAAAAAATATATAGTTTATGTAAACTTGATCAATATATAGTGAAAGTCAATGGGGTCATTGCATATTATGTATATATGTTGTATATATATATATTCCATTACACAAGGAAATCGCACAGAATGAGCAAGAATATTTTGCATTATTTTGAACATTAATATTAATATAAAAATGACAAAATTGTTATGTCATCAATCCTGGAAACTTTTATTTTTCCAAATGTTTAGTATTTTTCCCTGCATTTATTTCATATATTGTATTGGGATGCATTAGTGAAGTGATCGACCAATCTCTGCAGATACAGCCGAGGAACTAACACTGCTCTTTCAGGACAGGTCATATTCCTGAATCTGTATCTATATATCCATCCATCTGTCCATCCATCATCCATCCATCCATCATCCATCAATATCCATCCATCTATCCATCCATCCATCATCCATCCATCCATCCATCCATCCATCCATCCATCCATCATACATCATCCATCCATCATCCATCAATATCCATCCATCATCCATCAATATCCATCAATATCCATCAATATCCATCCATCATCCATCAATATCCATCCATCATCCATCCATCATCCATCAATATCCATCCATCATCCATCCATCATCCATCAATATCCATCCATCCATCAATATCCATCCATCCATCCATCATACATCATCCATCCATCATCCATCAATATCCATCCATCATCCATCAATATCCATCCATCATCCATCCATCATCCATCCATCATCCATCAATATCCATCCATCCATCCATCATACATCATCCATCCATCATCCATCCATCATCCATCCATCATCCATCATCCATCAATATCCATCCATCATCCATCAATATCCATCCATCCATCAATATCCATCCATCATCCATCAATATCCATCAATATCCATCAATATCCATCCATCATCCATCAATATCCATCCATCATCCATCCATCATCCATCAATATCCATCAATATCCATCCATCATCCATCCATCATCCATCAATATCCATCCATCCATCAATATCCATCCATCCATCCATCATACATCATCCATCCATCATCCATCAATATCCATCCATCATCCATCAATATCCATCCATCATCCATCCATCATCCATCCATCATCCATCCATCATCCATCAATATCCATCCATCCATCCATCATCCATCAATATCCATCCATCCATCAATATCCATCCATCATCCATCAATATCCATCCATCATCCATCAATATCCATCCATCCATCAATATCCATCCATCATCCATCAATATCCATCCATCATCCATCAATATCCATCCATCCATCCATCATACATCATCCATCCATCATCCATCCATCATCCATCCATCATCCATCCATCATCCATCAATATCCATCCATCATCCATCCATCATCCATCAATATCCATCCATCATCCATCAATATCCATCCATCCATCCATCATCCATCAATATCCATCCATCATCCATCCATCATCCATCCATCATCCATCAATATCCATCCATCCATCCATCATCCATCAATATCCATCCATCAATATCCATCCATCCATCATCCATCAATATCCATCCATCCATCCATCCATCATCCATCCATCCATCCATCATCCATCCTCCATCCATCCATCATCCATCATCCTTCCATCATCCATCCATCATCCATCATCCATCCATCCATCCATCATCCATCCATCTATCCATATCCATCCATCATCCATCAATCCATCCATCCATCCATCCATCCATCCATCATCAATCTATCTATCCATCTATCCATATCCATCCATCATCCATTCATCCATCATCCATCCATCCATCATCCATCCATCATCCATCATCCATCCATCTATCCATATCCATCCATCATCCATCCATCCATCCATCCATCCATCATCCATCCATCCATCCATCCATCATCCATCATCCATCCATCCATCCATCATCCATCCATCATCCATCATCCATCATCCATCATCCATCCATCTATCCATCTATCCATATCCATCCATCATCCATCATCCATCATCCATCCATCTATCCATATCCATCCATCATCCATCATCCATCATCCATCCATCCATCCATCATCCATCCATCCATCCATCATCCATCCATCTATCCATATCCATCCATCATCCATCATCCATCAATCCATCCATCCATCCATCCATCATCAATCTATCTATCCATCTATCCATATCCATCCATCCATCCATCATCCATCCATCCATCATCCATCCATCCATCCATCATCCATCATCCATCATCCATCATCCATCATCCATCCATCTATCCATATCCATCCATCATCCATCCATCCATCCATCCATCCATCTATCTATATCCATCCATCCATCATCCATCCATCCATCCATCCATCATCCATCATCCATCATCCATCATCCATCCATCTATCCATATCCATCCATCATCCATCATCCATCATCCATCCATCTATCCATATCCATCCATCATCCATCCATCCATCCATCCATCCATCATCCATCCATCCATCATCCATCATCTATCATCCATCCATCATCCATCATCCATCATCCATCATCCATCCATCCATCATCCATCCATCTATCCATATCCATCCATCATCCATCATCCATCATCCATCCATCTATCCATATCCATCCATCATCCATCATCCATCCATTTATCCATATCCATCCATCATCCATCCATCCATCATCCATCATCCATCCATCGATCATCCATCCATCCATCCATCCATCCATCCATCCATCCATCCATCCATCCATCCATCATCCATCCATCCATCCATTCATCATCCATCTATCTATCCATCATCCATCCTTACAGGTTTTTGAATATTTGCCTTAGTCAATGTGTTGTTTCAGACTAGTGGAAATGCAAAATACACTTTTAAGTGTTTATTCACCATTATCTATATTAAATTCCAATTCCTGTCTTTAAAGGTGATGAATTTGAGTCAGAATCCTTCACGTCAGCAGCTTTAAATACAGCGGCCTTTACATTGACTTTTAACAAACAAAAAACAATTCCATGGAAGTCAATAGAGTGCCGAAGTTATGACGCCACTTTGTAGGCCAAAACGCGGAAGTGAGTTAGCATTTGAGCACTTCCGGTTCCCTCGCCCTAAAGTCTATGGGTTTTTTTAATGGGTTTTTGCTAAATCGTCTGAAATAAGGTCTGTGGTTAACAAAGCCTCTAAATATTTTCACGTTTTGATCTATGACATAAAACACACCAGTTATAACCTGCTTGTGGTTTCTGCTTGTAAAGATTATCTTGATAGACAAAACGTGTAAGGGTCACAACTCTTTGTTGAACACAGATCTTATTTTTTGCGATTTTCCAAAAGTCTATGGGGAAAATGGATAGCTTTTCGATCGAGGGAACCCATGCGCCGCTAGCTTCCGAGTTGTCCTACAAAGTGACGTCATCACTTCGGCACTCTATTGAGAGCAGAAACTGTTTGATTACCAAAATTCTTCAAAATATCTCTTTTTGTGTTCAACAGAACAAAGACTCTCATACAGGTTTGGGACATAACAGAATTTTTGGGTGAAGTGAATTATTCCTTTAAACTCATATTACATAACGATGACAGCTTTCCCTCTTCTGTCTATAATCAGATCGTTGACAGTAAGGATGGAAACATGCATAAAGTGATAATGTAACTGGATTTAAAGCCTCAGTCGTGAGTGAATGTGAGAGAATGAATGAACTGTCCCCGAGTCGTTTTCATTCATTCGTCCCTTTTAATGAGCAATCGTGTGGATTCAAACACATTTAAGCATCTGTAATCTTCTTGCATGTATTGGACGAGAAAATAAAGGCTTTTTCTTTAATGTGAACTGATCCCGACAGAAAAAAGTCAGTTTCAAGTCGGCCCGCGTCATCTCCCCTCAGGCTCGAAAGCCTTTAAAGCCTCGAGTATTTAAAATTAGATTCCCTGCAAATGTAACATTATTCCTTTAATCCTCTAAATTCCACTGTTGATGAACATTTTTGTGAAAGCACCAGTTAAAGGCCAATTACTGGCTTATGGTGCCAGAATAATATGAACTAGTGATTTTCTTTCTTTTTTTAACTGGGAAGATGCATGATTTGTTTAAAATTATCACGGTATTAAAATCGATGCTGTTGCTCAAATGCACAGTCGTGGTCTTATTGTGGTTATTTTGGAGAAAACAATTTGTATTTTGTTTTGTTTTATAACCACCTGTCATTTAGAGACCATCCAATTTCATCATCCAATTAATTCCACATTGATAAAAATCAAGTCATTTCTCCATTAGCCAGCGCTCTGAATAGGAAAGCCTACATGAGCAGTGTTTTCCAATTACCTGGATGAGATTTGGTTGCTCAGTAGTTTGAAATAAGATAAAAATCAAATGGAAACCATTCCAGTTTTCGGCGCATTACAAAAGACATGAAGCACTTCAACTACAGCAGCGTCTTCAGTTTTCAGTCATTATACATGTGAATAGGAAAATTAATGAACTAAATCATAGGCTTTGCATCCAATTTCATCTGTTTAGTGAGAAGATTGTCTCAGGATATGGTCTATAGTGGAAGAAGTCGTTGATTTTTGTCAAAGTTTGGCACTTTTTAGTAGGCTACTATGAAGTATAGGTCTTATGAAAAACAAAAACTTTTCTTCAAATTGCGCCTGAATTACACCGAATGCATGAAGAGCTGTCCTTTAAAAACCACTGAAGCTGATGGTCAGTTCAATATGATACTATAAAAGAACAATATTTTGAATATCACAGAATATTAAAAATTTTCCAATAAAATGTTGTTAGTTTTTTTGTAGAAAAGTTCATTTTATTATAAGGTCAGTGCTTTACAGTCAAATGTGTATTTCCAAAAATAAACATGTACTATAACTTTAAATACACCTAACTATAACTATAACATTATGATTAAAAATAAACTACCAGTTCTAGTGATTACAAGTAGTAGTTTGGGGTCTGTAAGATTTTTAAATGTGTTTGAAAGAGTCTATTGCTCACCAAGGCTGTATTTGTTTGACTGAAAATAAAATAAAAACAGTAATGTTGTAAAATATTATTTATAATTTGAAATAACTGTTTTATTATTCCTGTGATCAAAGCTGAATGTTCAGCATCATTACTCCAGTCTTCAGTGTCACATGATCCTTCAGAAATCAGGATAATATGATGATTTGATGCTCAAGAAATATTTATGACTATTATCATATATTATACTGTATCATATATTTCTATATCTATCTATCTATCTATCTATCTATCTATCTATCTATCTATCTATCTATCTCTATATATATATATATATATATATACACTGTATATATAAACACACACACACACACACACACACACACACACACACACACACAGTCAAAAGTTAGGAATAAACACTCTGACACAATATTTAACACATGTTTTAATATACTCTATTTTCAGCCTCTAGTGATGGTTTAGTGCTTCTTTAAACAAGTGTTCTTGCAGAGCATTTATTGTGTTCTGAAACCTTGTGCATTATTTACAGCTTCTTTTGTATATGATGCTCAAAAAATGCCCCAGAAAAGCAGTTCCAGGGGGAAATATTGTTTCTTAATGAAACAGTTTGTTCACAGTGTCACTGACTCTGTATGTGAAAATAACATGAATACGGCTAATAATAACTCGAGGCTTGTTGTGTCTTTACTGGCTTTATTTATTCCAAAACAACAGAGTCCCACAATATACAGCCTATAAAGCCAAGCTGTAACTCTAGTAGAGTGTAAAACATGTCTGTGTTTCCTAATGCGGTAATACAATGTTGATCTGTTAGAGTTCATCTGCTTGTTTCTTGTTGAAAGGCGTCGTGCGAGAGAAGACCTCACGTCTCTGTGCGCAAATCCTCTGCCGTTGCATGAAGTGCATAAGAATATCATCTTTATCTGAAGAGCATGATGTAACGCAGCTGTCGAGATGTTTAAAGTGTGTGTTCCTGCAGAGGTGCTTCAGTGTGGAGCGAGATCAGTGTGTCGTGTTCAGGAAAGGCACCTTGGACACGCTGTGTGTTCAGACTACTGATCACAGACACCAACATGGCGGTCAAAGGAAGAAAGAGTCACTATGTTTAAGAATTAAAAAAGTTGCTGTTTCATATGTTTTGTTGCGCTTTATAAATGACAGCTTTTGATTCTCTGCAGACAGGATGGTCTTTGAAGATTTGGGTTGTTTGTCTCTGTTAAAACAGCAAGATACCAGACACTTAAAACTGTGCTGTTACTAGAGCTAACATTACAACAACAGCATTTCTTGGCTCTGTGAAACAGCAAAACCAGTGTTACTCATGGAGCAGAAACAATGCAACCTCTGCATTCGTATTCAGGCCTTTCTGCTCAGTGTTGGAAAGCTTTTCTAATATTAACTTTGAGTGGACACGCCCCCTAATGCTGATTGGCTCACTCTCACCTCCCCCATCATGAGTGGACACGCCCCCTAATGCTGATTGGCTCACTCTTTCCTCCCCATCATGAGTGGACACGCCCCCTAATGCTGATTGGCTTACTCTCACCTCCCCCATCAGGAGTGGACACGCCCCCTAATGCTGATTTGCTCACTCGCTGTCCTCCCCCATCATGAGTGGACACGCCCCCTAATGCTAACTGGCTCACTCTCACCTCCCCCATCATGAGTGGACACGCCCCCTAATGCTGATTGGCCTACTCTCCTCCCCATCATGAGTGGACACGCCCCCTAATACTGATTGGCTCACTCTCCTCCCCATCATGAGTGGACACGCCCCCTAATGCTGATTGGCTCACTCTCCTCCCCATCATGAGTGGACACGCCCCCTAATGCTGATTGGCTCACTCTCCTCCCCATCATGAGTGGACACACCCCCTAATGCTGATTGGCTCACTCTCTCCCCATCATGAGTGGACACACCCCCTAATGCTGATTGGCTCACTCTCTCCCCATCATGAGTGGACACACCCCTTAATGCTGATTGGCTCACTCTCACCTCCCCCATCATGAGTGGACACACCCCCTAATGCTGATTGGCTACAAGAGTGTTTTGCTGCTCGGTCAGATCCACTTTAACAGCGTTTCTCAGAAATTGCTTACTACACCTTTAAATAATGGTGCAAATACCAGTAAATTGACGAGCGCAAGCCTTAGTAAATCACCTTGTAGTAAATATTGTCCTCCAATGCATTTTTTGTCTAAAAGGGAAACTCCTTCAAGTGCATATATGCAATAATGTCAGCCACAAAAATAACTGTCCATGCCTTTTAATTGCGAATTTAACACTGTGTGTCTTTAGTAAATCCTGACAGTATTTTTTCAAAGCCAAAAGAGGGTTTGCGTTATTAGTAAATCTGGCCCAATATCTCTCAAATCTAACTCATAATTGTGAGTTATAAACTCAGATTTGTGAGAAATAAAGTAATAATTGAGAGATATAAACATGGAATTGCAAGTTATAAACTCGCAGTTCAGACTTTATATCTAGCAGTTGTGTTTATAAACGGCAAATATGACCCATCACCCCCCCCCCCCCCCCCCCCAGAATTGCAGGATAAAAAGCAGCAAATAACTTTTTTATTTTTTGTTCTGTGGCAGAAACAAGCTTCCAAATAGTTCTGAGGGGACACAAGTGCATGTCGATAATACAAGCAACATCTCTGAATTCAGTAGATAACGCTTACCTGTCACTGCTGCAAAAATTATCTAGATGTCAAGATAAAAGAGCAAACATCAAACCTGTGGAGAGAGTTCTGCACCTCACAGACAGACATTCTGCTTAAGCTCTCCATTTAAGATAATCTTTAGATATTTGTACAGGAAAACAAGACAGAAAAATGACATAATTTTTTTTGCACTATTTTCCTAAGGCAGTACTCACTGTGTGTGTGTGTGTGTGTGTGTGTGTAGAAACAATATGTACTACAAAATAAAAATTACTATGTGAGAAAAAACATCTCATCTCATCACATCTCATCTCATCTCATCTCATCTCATCTCATCAAATCACATCTCATCTCATCTCATCTCATCTCATCTCATCTCATCTCATCTCATCAAATCACATCTCATCTCATCTCATCACATCACATCACATCACATCTCATCTCATCTCATCTCATCACATCACATCACATCTCATCTCATCTCATCTCATCACATCACATCACATCACATCTCATCAAATCTCATCACATCTCATCTCATCACATCTCATCTCATCTCATCACCTCATCACCTCATCATCTCATCTCATCTCCTCTCATCTCATCATCTCATCTCATCACATCTCATCATCTCATCACATCTCATCATCTCATCTCATCATCTCATCACATCTCATATCATCTCCTCTCATCACATCTCATCATCTCATCTCATCACATCTCATCTCATCTCCTCTCCTCTCATCACATCTCATCTCATCTCATCTCATCTCATCATTTCATCATCTCATCACATCTCATCTCATCACATCACATCACATCACATCTCATCTCATCTCATCTCATCTCCTCTCATCACATCACATCACATCACATCACATCACATCACATCACCTCACCTCACCTCACCTCACCTCACCTCACCTCATCTCATCATCTCATCACATCTCATCTCATCTCATCTCATCTCATCTCATCACATCACATCACATCTCATCTCATCTCATCTCATCTCCTCTCCTCTCATCACATCACATCACATCACATCACATCACATCACATCACATCACATCACATCACATCACATCACCTCATCTCATCTCATCTCATCATCTCATCACATCTCATCTCATCGCATCTCATCATCTCATCTCATCTCATCAAATCTCATCACATCTCATCTCATCTCCTCTCATCACATCTCATCTCATCACCTCATCACCTCATCATCTCATCTCATCTCCTCTCATCTCATCATCTCATCTCATCACATCTCATCATCTCATCACATCTCATCATCTCATCTCATCATCTCATCACATCTCATATCATCTCCTCTCATCACATCTCATCTCATCTCATCATCTCATCTCATCACATCTCATCTCATCTCATCTCCTCTCCTCTCATCACATCTCATCGCATCTCATCATCTCATCTCATCACATCACATCACATCACATCACATCACATCACATCTCATCTCATCTCATCACATCATATCATATCACATTTCATCTCATCACATCTGCTCATCTGCTCATCACATCTCATCTCATCATCTCATATCATCACATCTCATCTCATCATCTCATCACATCACATCTCATCTCATCTCATCTCCTCTCATCACATTACCTCACCTCATCTCATCTCATCACATCTCATCTCATCATATCACCTCATCTCATCTCATCACATCACCTCATCTCATCATATCACCTCATCTCATCTCATCTCATCTCATCTCATCACATCTCATCTCATCATATCACCTCATCTCATCTCATCATATCACCTCATCTCATCTCATCACATCACCTCATCTCATCATATCACCTCATCTCATCTCATCTCATCTCATCTCATCACATCTCATCTCATCATATCACCTCATCTCATCTCATCATATCACCTCATCTCATCTCATCACATCTCATCTCATCATATCACCTCATCTCATCTCATCTCATCTCATCTCATCTCATCACATCTCATCTCATCTCATGCGCAATAAGCGCAATAAGCATGCCACCTGTGAAACAGAAGGAACTCTTCCTGAATCTCCTGCATGGTGCTGGTATTGCCATATAGACCATTAATTAAAGAAAAAATATTCCTGAATGGGAAGTGCTCTACTATACTTGGTTTTGACCCAATGGTCATCTCAGCAAACCTCATAAACCGACAGACTGACTGTTCTTTTGCAGTTGCTGTGTAAGTTTAATACATATATGGCAGAGATTCAACAAGTATGTTCCAATGCTGGAAACATTCGTCCATATTGTCATGAAAGCATCCATGGAGTGAATCTCTCGTTCTAAAAGCTGCTCTATTGGACTGAGATCTGGAGACTGTGAGGCTGTTTTAGTTAAGTGAACCCACTGTCGTGATCAAGAAACCAGTTTGAAATTATCCGAACTTTGTGTTATGTGCGTTACTGGACGTATCCATCAGAAGATGGTCCACTGTGGTCATAAAGAGATGGTCAGCAACAATATGCGTTTTAATGGGTACTAGAGGCCCAAAGTGTGGCAAGAAGGGTCCCTTACACCACAATCATCCTGAACCACTGAGACCAGGCAGGATGATCCATGCTTTCATGCCAGATTCTGACCCTAGATCAGCAGCAGAAATCCAGACTCATCAGACCAGCAATGCTTTTCCAATCTTCAACCTCGGTTGAGACGAGTGTTTACACATTTGTATAGATGGCATGTCAACTATCCATTGTTTTACAGTTTTTCTCAATTGCTAAAACACTAAATCCTATTGTCTGAACCAAATGCTCAGTTGCCTGAACCCACTGATTGAATCAATCACTCTTTTGGCAAAACCTTAAGCACTTTTCACCTGTTTAGACACAACTTGCCAACACATTTTCATTGTGATGCACCCGTGCTGCATAATGGTGAGCACAGGCGACAAAAGTCAAACACAATTAAAGCACATGTGTCACCACTTGAACACAACAACTCAAAATTGATCACACTTGTGGCTAATGATGTGAGGGAACATGTACAGTAAGCCAGTTCAGAGAGCACTGGTTTGTGAGGCCCTACAATGGATAGAAATCTGAGAGGAAGAGTTCGTGTGAGAGGAGGTCGAGGTGGTCAGCGAAGACAAAGAACAGTAATATCTGATGAAATCAGAGCTACTGTGATTGACTATGTTCTTGTCCATGGTATAAGCATGAGGGAGGCTGGACAAAGGGTACAACCAAACATCAGTAGATTCACTGTCCACCATAATCCGAAGATTTAGAGAAGAGAACAGGTAATGACCTTTTTTGACATTATAGTACAGTATATAAATGTTGACAGGAATTACTGTATGACATACTATATACTGTACCACAGTATACTATAAGTAAATATATGTTTCAGTACATCACTGTACCAATGTACTGTAGTATTGTAATGGAGGGTTGGTCTAACTGTTTGTAGGCCTAGTATTCCATGTATATTTTTGTACTTTATTTTTACATGGGCTTACTGTACACAAGTGACAAATGCATACGAATTCTGTTTGTTTTTACAAGTGCTATGTGTAAATGCACAAGATTTCTGTTTTGTCTTTTTGTACAAGTGCTAAATGCAGTTTTTTTTTTTTTTTTGCAACATGCATTTAGCCTACAGTGAACAATAAACATTTATTTCTCCAGCTTCATGTCCTGAGCATTGTGTTTTCTATTTTTCTACGTAGTGTTTAGTGACTGTTCAGTGGTGTTTTTAATTTTGATTGACTCGGGGCACAATTTGACAACATAGTTCAGTTTTGAGCACAGATTGAACTGTTTTGAGGTGAAAGTTTGGTTTTGCAAGAAGAGTCTGAGGTTTTGTGAATGTAGCTTGAAAATTGGGATTTGTGTTCACAGTTTAGAGAAAAGGAGAGCAGCTTTCAAGAAATGTGTCTTAGCAATCGAGAAAAACTGTAATATGTTGTGTGTATGAGATCATGATAATGGCTAATTCTTATTGAAAAATAAAATGTATTACTAACTCTGAAAAGAATTAATAGTATTAATTTAAAATAGACAAAAAATGTATAGTCAAACTGGAATTGTCCCCATTTTTCCCCCCTTTTCGGGGATTATGGTCCCAGTTTTGATTTTGGACGTCTGGTCACTTTATGTCATATATCAGAATATTCTATTAGCTACTGTTAAGCCCACTATGAATATTAAAACAAGGTGTCCTGTATCATAGCTACATGTATGACCTTTGCAGCAAAAAACCCAGCGTGAAAATCAGTTCGGTATTCAGTGAGGTATGATTAATTAAATGCGCTGACAGCTCATTGTAAGTAACCTGTCAAACAGATTACACTGAGTGGAGCGGGTGACCGGTCTAAGATGGCGGCCCCACGGCTCCTCCGCGCCAGTAGTAGCGGTCGATAGGGCGTCTAGCTCTATATGGTGTCTATGGTTTGAGACACGTTTTCTCTTGTTTGGTTGGTGGGTCAACAACCACCGGAAGTGAGAGACTGTGAGTTTTGAATTCTCATAGCTTCTAAATGTGAGTTGTTTCATTGATTGGAGTGCACTAGCTTATAGGTAACAGTAAGGTGAGCATATTCATGCTAAAAACCAAAAAAACTTAAATTTTGATTTCATGGGGAAATAAATTGTATGGTAATTCTAATGCAAATTGCAAACTGAATTCCAATTCAGTTTGGCTGGTTGCGATCTATAGGCCTACAGGGGGAACATCCACAGAATTTATTCTAACAAAAGTTATAATTTAACGTTCTTCCAGTAACGCAAACAGTCAGTTATTTGTTCTTTAGTAATGTTCTCACAACGTTTACACATAACAGTATTAACACAAAAACTTTATGGACGTTGTACATGGAATTTAGAACGTTCAGATAACATTCAAAAGTAACGTTGCAATACCGTCGGCAAAATTCTAAAATGGAATGTTCCTTCAAAACTGGACGTGCAGAGAACATTACGAAATAACGTGTTAATGGGAACGTTAGCTAAACGTTCTTAGAAGAAACCATCCCATATCGCGAATGGTGCACAACCTGGTATTAGGTGTGTCTCGCTGTATCAGTTCTCTGAATGCTCCGTTTGACAGAGTGTCCTGTCATTTCTGAACTTCTCCATTTTTCTCATGTAAATCTCTCGTTGAGGTTTAATGCAGTCAGTCCGCAGCCACTGAGCTTCTCCTTCGACACAAACCCACTAGAGCTGAATCGAGGGAGACACACATGAAGACGCTGGGATCGATCGGAGCAGCGAGATTATTGTGTGCGGGATTATCTGTGCGGTTTTCACTGATGCAAGGACGTTTTTTCCCTGCCTTTTGAAGAATCGATGAATATGCGCGCTGTTTTCTGGAGATTTTCCGCGCTGGCGTCAGTGTCCGCATCTTCTGCTCGCTCTCTTTTCTTGATCTCTCGGATTTAAGATTTCTTTTACCTCAGGTTGTGCTGTTGTGAAGGTAAGCAGCTGTGCCTGATTATGCATTTTAAATGTACCCGCAGGTTGCATAGGCTAGATCTGTATGAGGAAGATGGTCTTTTTCCCCCCTATCAGATATTTCTCGACTTTCTATATATCATCATATAGATGTTTGACGATCGTCACGAAAACAGCATCAGATGGAAAATATAGAGATATAGTCGTAAATATGGCTATGTTTCTGTCATTCGTACAGAAGTGATTGGGTTTATTCAGGCTGTTAGTCGCAGGACAGTAACCGGGTGAAGCAGGTAAGATCTGTGGGGGATTTAATAACCTACTTTACACGTTCACATCGATTGCACTGATTTAATGTCTGAATGCATTTGGGTTTTCGGCAGAAATCGTACATATTAGGCTCTTCAGCTCCTTTCATGCATTAATAATGCTTGAGAACCCCAATAATAACTGGTGTCATTGGTGATTGTATGGAACGGCCTGTGCTTTAACGCAAAGAGACACAATTATATCAATCTTTTGATGCATGAATGACTAATATATTATAAGAATAGAACCATTAAGGATGTTTGAGAGAGTTGCACATCTATCCTGCAATAGAAAGCAAGATGCTTGTTGGTGCATCACCACTTTTTCAGCTATGTTTTCAAAACAAATAGCCTAAAATACATTGTCATTAAAAATAAGGCAATCGTATAGAATTATGGGAAAGAGTCAAATGTAATCAATCGCCCAGGGTGGTTTAGATGATTAAAATGGCTTTTGAAGGTTTGACCATTTGAGTTAACACTATTAAAATATTCAGCTTATTTAATACATTGTCATGGCATGGGTTACGTGCATTGCCATTAATGTGAGTATTATTCATTTTATTCATCAGTGAACCACCAGGTGAAATATGGTGCACAAAGCAATAGAAATGCTATGTGAAAGAGGACTAAATATCCTTTAAACTAGCTGAGATGCATTAGTTTGATTGCAAATCAGCAGCATTTGTCAGCAGTAAACGAGGTCTGATGATTTGCATTGCAACATGAGGTGATGATGACGCTATAGTCCGTGTCTGAATGACATGTGCATCATTATTAAATGTGTCAAGAGAAATAGCCTCAAAAATCATGGACAAATAGCTTCAGCTGACAAGAATAGAGTTTAAAAGTCACCCGCTGAGAGTCACTTCTAAAAGCATCACAAAAGAACAGCCACAAGCATTATCACCGGTTTAAAAGGAAAGTTCACCTAAAAAATGAAAGATCTGTCATTATTCTCTCTTCATAATGTCATTCTAAACCCCATGCTGTCACATTAAATCAACCACAAATTGACTTATAAGAAAATACTGTTTCAGGTTTTCTACTTCAAAATTTCATGCTTAATTCAATGCGTTACTTCTTGCCATTTCTTTGTAAGTAATTGTGTAATTTACTATCGTTTTCTGCCTGAAAATGCCTAAATCCTAATTTTCAGTCGATTAAAAAGACAAAAATGTATCCATACAAAAAAATGTTGTATGGATAAACCAGTTCTTCAGAATTGCTCTGTTTTCCACAGAAAAATAAATAAATAATAATAATAAAAGAAAAAAATACTGAATGTCTATTCTAAGCTTCACAAAGCAGGTCTGGATTTGTAAAGAGGATCTATTATTGCTATAGTCTTGATGATGTTTTCAGGCTCTACTAGAACAGGTTTTCTGCTGTAATGTTGATTATTCTCCTCATATTCTCCATTGTTGCGGCTCCTCTCTTCCCAGTCTGTCAGTAACGCTCTGTTTACTTCCTGTCTCTATGAAGCCCCTCCTTCTGAAAGCAAACTGTGCTCTGATTGGTCAGCTGGATCAGTGTGTTGTGATTGGTCGAGCGCTTCGAGTGTGTTTGGGAAATGTCCCGCCCCTTCCCATAACCACCTGTTTAACACACTACTAACTAACTCAACCAGGCCCCGCCCCTTTATTCTGCGTATTAATTATTATAATGAGGAATATTGTGACGTGTTTGTTCCTGGAAGAAACTCTACAATGGAAGCGTTTCAGGCGTTCAGAAACACGGACTCTGATACTCTCGATGAACTCTCTTTTTAATGCTCAAACAGCAACATTACACACTGAAGATACACATGCAGAATAGGTTCTCTTTAAGATGATATTACGTTTTTAATATGTGATTATTGAGCAAATGCATATAAATCATTGTTGCATGCCAGGTATGTATATGGTAACTGGTAACTGTTACCATAGTTACCAGGTAACTGTACGTATATGATCATATGCAGTTTTTGCATGTAGTTATTTATTTCTAATGATGCGTCCACTCCAAACGCTAATAGAGCTTCTGGCGCGGTAGACTGGCGCGATACGTGCAAATGATTTTATTTGGGGCATTCACGCGTTTGACGTTCTAATGCACAACAAAGCAAATATTTTATCACATAAAAACTTGATTTCAATATATGAGACATTTTCATTTTGTATTGAATGCTATTTATTCCATATCTAGATTATATTAAACATTATTATTCTAATGTAAAGACAGCCAACATACTATAGAACATAGATCGTGTCTGGACAGTGTTGTGTGAAGAAGAAAAAAATCACAGGACAGGTTAATCACTTTTGGAGGCTGGCTCCATTTATCATCAAAACAAGAATAAATGACAGATTAGGAGGATGAGGGCGAGGGTGATCCTCGCTCCGATGCGGGACAACAGGTCGTCAAACTGGGCGCGGGACAGGCGGAAGTACGGCTGAGAGCGGCCGTCATCCAGGCGCAGCTCCTGGAGCGAGCAAAGGGTGAAACATACCAAACTGGGAACGCCAAACTGGGAACGCCAAACTGGGAAAGCCAAACTGGGAATGCCAAACTGGGAACGCCAAACTGGGAACGCCAAACTGGGAAAGCCAAACTGGGAATGCCAAACTGGGAACGCCAAACTGGGAAAGCCAAACTGGGAACGCCAAACTGGGAACGCCAAACTGGGAACGCCAAACTAGGAACGCCTCCGGCAGGTCCGGGGGACACAAGCACGGCCACCATGACCCCTATGCCGCTGTTCTGCTCTCCAGAGCAAATACATCTCGATGAACGCTCGATCAACATCAGCCATCTTGAAAACAGACAACTGCCAGCACTCGTCCGTCCCACAATAAGCGGATTTCGCCCCAGACACGCGTTTTACTCAAGCGGCAACATTCTAATCTGAAAAATGAAGCCTACCCGGAAGGCTTGCAATACATCTAAACTCCTCTAGGGGCCGGTCCCAAAAGCGACCAGATGTCCATTTTCACAGCATAAATTCACGTTTTTACAGGTTGGTCCCATGGACTTTTATTGTATTTTTCGATAGGCTCCGAGTGCCTGACAACTGTGAGGGGGTGAATTTTTTTCTAACTCGTTAGTTTAGATCGTATTTAGATGTAAAATGTATGACAAATAAGGGCGTGGTTAACTTTAATTGACAGCTTGATTGACAGCTGATAACTGGAGTGTAATTCCTGAAATGTGACGTCTCGGCCGTGATCTGACACACACATCAGACCACCTCTGGATCCTTTCTGAACATTTGTATTTAAATATCGATAGATTTTCCAAGATGGCGCCGCACATACCCCCCATAAACGGCCTCAAAACCGTTCTTCAGAAAGTCTATGGGTGACGTCACAGACGCGTTGTCCATATTTTTTACAGTCTATGGTTTAACTCTGGAAAACTCTGATTTACTCTGCTCTGGACGCGTGAATGCATTCAAAATGTCCAAGTGTTTCACTAGACGCGAATTTGACGCTCTATTCGTGTTTGGTGTGAACGCAGCATTAGGGTTAGTGTGGTTGTAGAGGAGAAGCCCCCTGCTGGTGGATGCTGTAATTACAACACTGGTACACTACATGACATTTATAGCTCAGGTGATCGACTCAGAGAAAAGATGTCAGCTTTGGCTAGAAATGAAGTATAAATCCCTTAATCACAAACAACTGGAAAAGGCATGGAAAAGTTCATCTCTGCGTCTCAACTGGAATGCATTTATGGTTTTATCCTTTATGCATGTTATCAGTTAATGCATACCCTGGGAATCGAACCCATGACGTCGGTGTTGCGAGCGCTTGTTTGAGCTACAGAAACGCACAAACAGCCTGATCAAACATTCTGTAGGTAAAGCTGGACAGGTTTGTTTCAGGACAAACGATGGTTTCGCTCTGTCGACTGTGACGTGCTGCAAAGTCACTGCAAATAAGCAGCGTTGTGAGTTTTAGAAGGAATTAGCTGTGAATGTGAAAACTGCGACACGTTCGAACTCGCCAAGAACAATGTGCTTGTGATTGTCTAGGTTTAGTGTGAAAACTAATTAAAAGTTGTGTGTTTGTTGGGCCTGAATCCTACTGATGGTGAAGTGAAGGGGAGAATATTATTTTCCTGAAAATTAAATTAGAGTTTGATGCGTCCTGACGCCAGCCGACTGAGACCCGGTGTGCTGTACTTCTCTAATCCTGCCTGGATTCGGATCATTTAAACTCAGGACTGCTTTATGTAATGTTTGTTTTTCCTTTTAAAAGCAGCAGTGCTAATGCTCAACTCAAATGAGAACAAATTAGTTACTCTTCTGAGGTTTTGCTTCAGCTTGTTTACACTGCAAAAAGTCTCTCTCTTTTTTCTTGTCTTTTTGTCCTGTGCAAACATGCTTAAAACAAGACATTTACAGAGAAGCAGATTTGACATTAATGCTTGGAAGAGAATATATCTGGAATAAAAGTGTATTTTGTCTCTGTTTCATTTGTTTGTTTTTTTAACGGTTGATATCTGTAAAGTATTCCACTCAAGGCAAGTTGTAGAGAGAACCAAGAGTAGTTTATTTACAAACATAAGATAAACATAAAAAACACGTAGACGTAGATGTAGACATTACCAACCGTGGTTACAGTGAAACAAACCTTGACAGACACATGGCAAACAACAGGGATTAAATACACACAAGACTAATGACAAGACTTAACAATGAACCAATGACAACATGACACATGGGAACACACGGCCGGATCACATGACTTGAACAGGGGATCACATGACAGACATGAAACATAACCATATGTTTTTATATGAAAAACACTGAAAAAGTGTATTTTGCTATTGCATTGCATATTTAACTTGTTTTCTCTTAATATCATTATATTCAAGATATATTTAATGAAAAATGCATTTTCTCTTTGCATTTAATTTGTATTAATTTTATTTCTCTTGTTGTTTGTTTAATACCTTTTATATTCCAGATGGATTTTCTGAAAAAGTGTTTTTGCTATTGCATTTAATTTGTATTTAATTTTATTTCACTTGTTTTCTCTTAATATCGTTATATTCAATTTAACGGAAAAATGCATTTTCTCTTTGCATTTAATTTGTAATAATTTTATTTCTCTTGTTGTTTGTTTAATACCTTTTATATTCCCGATGGATTTTCTGAAAAAGTGTTTTTGCTATTGCATTGAATTTTTATTAAATTATTTCACTTGTTTTCTCTTAATATTCAAGATGCGTTCTCTGAAAACAAGCCTTAATATCTGGATTCTCCAGTAAATATATCTTGCTTATAAGGATGTTTCACTGAAAGGTCCCCGTGAAGAATATATTGAGAGCCTTTGCCATGTTGCTCAACATTCGGCGAGTGGCCGCCCACAGATGAGATCTTGCTAACCCTGCAGATGTGTGTGTGTGTGTGTGTGTGTGTGTGACAGCTCTGTTAATGGCTTCGAGCGTTCAGAGAGGAATGCTGAATGAGTGAGCCAGATTTATATATACGGGCCGTGTTATACGAGAGCCTGCTTTCTCCTGCCAGAGACCCTGAACGTTTCATTCATTTGACTGTTGTTTCTCACGGCCTCGTCGGCTGCCGTTCATCGGCATCAAACACCTCTGATATATTACAGTATGATTTAACATTACTGTACACATGCTGGAGTGAATCCACTGAGATCCAGACACGCGCTGACACACGGATAACCATACCTCGGTTTTGGTGTTTTTGAGATTCCCGTGGTCTTTCTGAGATATTAACGAGATTGCATCTGTGTTTTTTTTTTTTTTTTTACTAAAACATTTTTTACAGACATTAAAATCCACCTTTTTGTCTGTCCAGGTTGATTTGTTGAACCAAGAAGACATTTTGATCATGAGGTTATCAGGCTTTTTAAATACATTCTCAGAGTAAATAAACATAGTTTTGTAATCTTAATAATAGCCTAATATCTTGAAAATTTCAAAGGCTGCAATTATTTGATGAAAAATACAGTAAAAATTGTGAAATATTATTCCAATCTAAAACAGCTGTTTTCTATGTAAATATATAGTAAAGTGTAATTTATTCTTGCGATCAAAGCTGTATTTCTTAGATAAAAAATACACTAAAAATTGTGAAATATTATTAGAATGTAAAACAGTTGTTTTCTATACAACCTTTGATTTTTATAACGTATTAGTAAATGTTGAAATTGATGTTAACTTAGATTAATAAATACTGTAGAAGTATTGTTCCTTCTCGGTTCATTAGATTACATTAATTAACTACATTAGTTAACTAATGCTATCTAATGAACCTTATTGTAAAGTGTTACCAATATATTTAAAATAAATAAAGCTGACTTGACTTGGTCTAGGTTATTTATATAGCACATTTCATACACAATGGTGAATCAAAGTGCAGAGTAAAAGAGTTAAAGTAAAAGAAATAAAAATAAAGTAAAAATAAAAAGGGTGATATAATATTTTTAAAGAAATAAAAACTTGGTCTATAGCTAACCATCTTAGTAACGGAGTATGTTTCTGCTCAAGGGCTTCTGGTGTAAATGATGAATTCTCAGGGTAAATAAACTTAATTTTGTGATCTTAATAACATCCTGCAGATATTTGCTCTCCAGGGCTGCATTTATTTGATAAAAAAAATATTGTAAAAAGTGAAATATTATGTTTCTGCTCAAGGGCTTCTGGTGTAAATTATGAATTCCCAGAGTAAATAAACTTAATTGTGTGATCTTAATAACATCTTGAAGATATTTGCTCTCCGAGGCTGCATTTATTTGATACAAAATACTGTAAAAAGGGCGTAAATCATGATTTCTCTCTCCCACAGGCCGATCAATCCGACCGGAGTTAAATCAGGAAACGGTAAACATGGAAGACACGGTAAACACGAGAGCCGACGCTCCCGCAGACCATCAGGAGGAACGGGAAGAGCTGGCCTGAGGATCCGGGACACATTGGGATTTACAGATTTGCGGTTGCAAGGATTACGACTTCTTTCAGCATGTTTGCACATTCGCTCACCGCAAGAATGATCCTTCAGATTGTCGCATTGATTTGGGGAGTTACACTCGTCCTTTGCCAGCAAGCACAATACACAACGGTGACCACGAATTACGGTAAGTTGCGTGGGTTGCGGGTGTCGTTGGCCAGTGAGATCCTGGGCCCCGTGGAGCAGTATCTGGGGGTCCCGTACGCGACGCCCCCTACTGGAGAGCGCAGGTTTCAGGCCCCGGATCCGCCCTCGTCGTGGCCCGGCATCAGGAACGCCACACACTTCGCTCCGGTGTGTCCACAGTTCCTGGAGGACCGGCTCCTGCTCACGGACATGCTCCCGGTGTGGTTTACCGCAAACCTGGACACGGTAGCGACATACGTGCACGACCAGAGCGAAGACTGTCTGTACCTCAATATCTACGTGCCCACAGAGGAAGGTAGGCTATTATAACACACACACACACACACACACACACACGTTGGTGCAACTACATTATGAGGACTCTCCATAGGCGTAATGGTTTTTATACTGTACAAACTGTATATTCTATCCCCTTACACACACACACACACACACACACACAAACCCGACCCCTAAACCTGCCCATCACAGGAGACATTCTGCATTTTTACATTTTTAATAAAACATTGTTTTTATGTTTTTTAAGCTATTTGAATTATGAGGACTCGTGAAATGTCCTCATAAACCACGTTTTGTAAGAAGTTGTAATACCAGTGTAATACACATGTCATTATACAAATTTGTGTCCTCATAAATCACATAAACAAGCGCACACACACACACACACACACATACACTACCAACTTTTGGATTTTTTTTATGTTTTTAACTTCTCAAGGCTTAATTTATTTGATTAAAAATACATAAAAACAGTAAAAACAGTTAAATATTATTAGATTTTAAATCTGCTGTTTTCTATGTGAATATACAGTAAAGTGTAATTTATTCCTGTGATCAAAGCTGAATGTTCATCATCATTACTCCAGTCTTCAGTGTCACATGATCCTTCAGAAATCAGGATAATATGATGATCTGATGCTCAAGAAACATTTATATCACATGTTCATCATATATATCACTCAGTTGTCCTGCACCTGCGCCCAGTCTGGGTGTTCGGGATGTGCACACCAGTTGTGTATACTTTACTATATATTCACATAGAAAACAGTTATTGTAAATTGCCATAATATTTAACAATATTGCTGGTTTTTTTCATCACATAAATGCAGGCTTGTTGAGCAGAAAAGACATGTGACTGGTAGTGTATAGACATAGGGGTGTGCGATATTGACATAATCAATAAATTAAATTAGATAATAAGACACAATAGCGCTGTTACCAATCAAATGGAATCAATATTAGACATTTGTGCTGGAAAACAAAAACATTTATGTATTTTTTTGCCATGTATAGAGCACAAATATTGGATCAAATATTAAAAACTTCTTTTTATTAGTAAATTTTTCTTGGTATTGAAGAATTTATATTTATAATCTGCAGTTCTCGTGCTTTCTCCTCGGATAGATTATTTCTCAATAAGGGATTGACTCAACAACGCAGCTTTAAAATGTGGATCATCTGAAACATGAACATGCTCATCATTATATCCATATCTTCACGGGATTGCCATGATATTATTTGTGCGTATTCATGTTGTGTCTTATTTATCATATGGACCAAAACTGAATATGCTGTTTGTTCCCCAAGGAAGGGGATTTGCGGTGACGTTTTAGTTATAGATTCATCGCCTGGAGAAACAGAACGTAATGAATCACATGATGAAATACTGAGATGCCAGAAAACATTACATTTAAAAGTGTTAGTCATGCAAATCTTGTTCTCAGCGACTCTCAGTGTTAAGAGTTACTTTATTACAATAGTCCACTTTAGGTCGGTTCTGCTGACTATAAGATACTCTTCTAACAACACTAGCATCTACTAATATCCTAAAGATTATTATTATAGATTAAGAAGTTAGTTGACATGCACAGTTACTTAGATAGCAGATTTCTAAAATGTATTATTTTACGTGTGTTTTAAGACGGGTCACATTAATCTACATGCTTGTTTGCTGATTTTACAAAAGAAGGAAATTAAAAATCCATTTAAGTTTTTAGGGTTTTCTCAGAGTTCATGTAATAGTGTTTGATTTATGGATTTTGACCCATATAATGCACTATTTTATATACATAATTAATACAATTGAGCGATCACATACAGTAAGATATTTTTTAACACAATGTTTACTCCAAAACCACAAAAAAATGTTTAACATCATTAACAAATCTCAAAATCTCTCTCTCTATTTTTTTTAAACGGAAAAGTTTATTGAACCTAACAAAGTTTGCATATGTTTTTTTGAATATCATATTTGATTCATCTGGATTTTATGGCTCATATAGAGAGAATATGGAGGAAAAAACAGCTCAATTTTATTCTGAGCAAAAATATGCAATTAGCTACAGATGCTGATATTTATAAGATATTATGATGCTTGTAATGTAAATCAATGAGATCTTTAACAGCAGATATTTACATAAAATGCATATCAAATTCAATATCTGCCAAATCCTTAGTAAGATTATATTTAATGCTTAGTTTTATGATTCTAAAACGTATAATGCAATGCAATACAATGATGATTGAGAGATGAATAAATAAATCTTCCTCAAAAGCTGATGATCATATTTGATATTCATGATTTTTGATAAATGATGATGAATAATCAAGTAAACCTCAGTTCAGTTGAAATATTACTAACAAAATCAAGGTTATTCTTACATTTACTTGATAAAAATCAGGTTTAAAGACACGTGAAGCACGAGCTGAAAGACGTCTGTACAATTAAAGACCTTTTACCTGATAAAACAGTGAAAATATCAATCAGACACAGAAGAGATTGTGTGCAAACAACGTTTTGATCATTTATACGTATCAAATATGATTCAGAAGGCTTTTATAAGATCAAACACGATGAGAATGAGCTTGTGTTATTCTACTGTCAGAGGATTTATTGAATATGTACAGTAATACTGCACACTCCCACCAGCAGTTTAATAAATATTTCATTTAATGCTGTTTATATGAAGATATGAAGTTTATTGTAATTAACGTGAGGACGAGCGGCTGTACCTTTTACACATGCTTTTATGAAACTGAAGCTCATAAACAAAACTCAATAATGCTCCTGGGAAACACGGTAACCTATAACGGTAAACATCCTCTCATTAAACACTAGTTCATATTTCATGCTTAATGGAAACAGTCAGCATTTTTTCATAATTGTCCAGAAAAAATCCTGTTTTACAGAGTTCCAGTTTGTTTTGGCCTAAATCTTCTGCCTAATGGAGACCATAATGACTTAATGGATGTAATATAAAACACTGACAGCTAAAAGCTCAGTAATGACCTCAGTCGTCTTCGATTAAATACAAAATCTTCAATACATTTCCTCTAAACGCACAGAAGTATCACAGACTGAGATCAATTCATTTAATGGAATGATTCACCAAAGATTCGGTATATTTGCACCACAAAAAAAACTTTTTTATTCTGTATTTTTGTTCTGTTTTCCATCTAAACATTCTTAATTCAAGATACACGTGAGCAAAATGACTGAAGATATTAAGATCTGGGAAAAATAATGCTTAAAACAAGAACAATAAAAATATGCCAGTGGGGTCCAAAAAATTATTCAAAAGCAAAACCGACTCAAATATTTGATATTTTTTTAAATTCATTTTGATACATAAAAAAAAAAAAACAAGACTTAATATTTTAAGTAATTTTGCTTCCCCAGTAAATCTTGATATAAGAATGTTTAGATATTTGTGCTGGAAAACAACAGAGAGAGAGAGAGAGAGAGAGAGATTTAACTGTTTTAACTTTAAGTAGATTTTTAGTAAAAAAAATCTTTTAAAACCACCTACAATGAGAGCAATGGATTAAAAAAAAGAGGTTCCCCTCTTTTTCCCTTTTTTCTTTTATTTCCTTTATGATCAAACTTCACTCATGCATACATTTGGAGACATCGGTGTCACATCACAAACACATCTGTTATTGCCCCATTTTCCCCTGAACACACCCAGTCGTTCACCAACTTATAACAGCTAAACTCGTATTAATACGGGACTTTATTAATCCCTTCAACACTGCAAACACATCAGGTGATCCACCATCATTCAATTTTCCTTTCCGTGACAACCAAATGGACATTTTTTTCGTGCACAAATATTTTTTTTTTCTAAAACATGAACTTTTTTTTAGGCCCATAAATTAAAAAACATCAAAAATCACAAACACTTCCCCCAGGGTCTGACACCACTCTTCTAATTTGTTAAATAATGGTTTTAACCTAAACCGGTTAAAAAACAAATGAAAACGAATGACGGACAGCAGTCCCCTACTTTTGGGTCAAGGTGTGTGTGTGTGTGTGTGTGTGTGTGTGTGTGTGTGTGTGTGTGTGTGTGTGTGTGAAAGGTCTCCAGACACACACACAGAGAGAGAGAGAGAGAGAGTATCAGTTGTTTGTATTCAGTGATTCTCTTCTTCAGATACTCATGATGACACGGGTCTGAAGCCGGTCATGGTTTATATTCACGGCGGGTCGTACGTGGAGGGAACCGGGAACATGATCGATGGCAGTGTCCTCGCCAGCTACGGCAGCGTGATCGTCGTCACGGTCAACTACAGGTTAGGAGTCTTAGGTGAGTCCTTGAAGCCCACAAGCTCTTATTTTACATCCACATTCAAAAGTTTGGGGTCAGTGTGATTTTAACTCTAGTTTTAACACTCTGGTGCTCATTTAGTTTAGTTTTTACTGCAGTTTATGCGTGTTTATGATACGCACACACACTCCACAACCCTCATCCTACCCAAGGGTTTACAGTGCGGATCATCTGCACGCAAAAAAAATATTTTTGCCGTATAAATGGCACGAGAAATTACATTTGTGGTATAGATACGCACTTTCATGAGATCATTTGTTTTTGTTTTTGTTTTTTAACTTCACCGGAATGGAACAAAACTTGGTAAATGTTTTGGCACTTGCTGTGTGAACACAGAAAAACATGGACATGATTCGAAAAGATGATGGTCCTGAAAAGAATAGTCACACTTGTGCTCCTTGCTGTCGAAAACGAGCGGATTAGAAATGAGTTTCATCTAGTGGAAGCGTTTGGTACTGCGGCCAACAACGTCTCACTGAAAGCTCATTTCGAGATATTAAGCTTAAATTTAGATTTATGGCTTTTTGATTAATACAAATTTAAAACAGTATTTTTTGTGCATTTTTCATAACAATAAACAATACAGTTCTATAAGATTATCAGCAATAATCTGCAAGTGTCTTTAAGACAAAAAACTTTAGTCTTTGATCAAAAGCATTGAGATTTATGTGAGTTTAAGTTGGAAATTTAATTTTCAGGCCCTGGTGAAAAAAACCTATACTAAAATGTATTTAAAATACATTTATTTCAAGTTAGTTAAAATCAGTAATTTATGACCCCCACGTGAAGAGCATCAGAAATTAATACTTTTATCCATCAAGGATGCATTAAATGTATCAAAAGTGACAGTAAAGACATTTATAATGTTACAAAAGATTCTATTTCAAGCTGTTTATTCATCCAAAAATCCTGAAAAATAATGTTTGATGGTTTCCTCACAGATCTGAAGCAGCACAAATGTTTTCAGATAATAATCATAAATGTGTCTTGATCATCA
Organism: Semotilus atromaculatus; assembly: GCA_031834385.1. NCBI lineage: Eukaryota > Metazoa > Chordata > Actinopteri > Cypriniformes > Leuciscidae > Semotilus > Semotilus atromaculatus. The sequence goes on along the minus strand of JAULUF010000055.1, from coordinate 43,179,882 downwards.
GATCATCATATTATCCTGATTTCTGAAGGATCATGTGACAGTGAAGACTGGAGTAATGATGATGAACATTCAGCTTTGATTACATGAATAAATTACACTTTACTATATATTCACATAGAAAACAGATGATTTACATGATAATAATATTTAAAAAATTTTACTGTATTTTTCATCAAATAAATCTAGCCTTGCTGAGCAGAAGAGACTTCTAAAACATTTTAAAAATATTACATACATTTTCTTTAATGGTAGTGTACATGAAATATGAACAGACAAATATGTTTTTGCATATGTGCTCATTAAAACTTTAGATTATGAAACCTTTTAAAGCTCTAGCTTTTCTTTTTCTCGCAGTGATAAACACATGAAGTTCGACACAGAAGACCTTCAGATCCTTCATTAAAGGTTCTGCCAAAAATAGATTCCTCACTGAAAATAAACATTTAATTCCTTAAACTCGTCGCCTTTGAACAAAAGAACACAGTGAGGATTTGAAAGCACTGAGAACACAAAGCAACTCAACTAGTTTGCAATCTAAGTGTGCAGATTTGCAGAACCCACACATCTAGTTTGTATTATTAATATTTTTGGTGCTTTTAATTTCCTCATCTGCCATTAGTCAGGTTTGAATGTGGTGTCCTTGATGAATTCAGCCGTTACAGGCTCTTCTTCTCATCCAGATATTCAAGCAATTTTGTTTAAAGGTCTTTGTTTAAAGGTTTTTAAACAAAGACCTAGAATCCCACTTCGTGACATCTTCTACATTAAATTTTTTTACATTTAGTCATTTAGCAGACGCTTTTATCCAAAGCGACTCACGACTGAGGACTAAAGCAAGCGAGTCGTTGAGAAGAGGCAAAAACAACACAAGAAGTGTTCAAAATACAGTTCAGGCATTACTCAGAGTAGCAAAAATCAGACTAGAGAGGATTTAAAGGGGAAGGAATTTTATTTATTTTTTATTTTATTTAAAGAAAAAAAAAATTATGTTAAGGATTCACGGAAGAGATGAGTTTTCAGCTGACTTTTAAATGCTGTCAATCTTCTGTCTTTATGGAAGAAGAGAGGATGTGATTTTTTTCCACGAGGAATAAGATCCAAACTGATCCAAGATCATCAGGTTCAGTCTTAATGCTCTTTTGGTCATTATGATCAGATGTTTTATATCAAATGATGTCATACTTTGAACAATCTCTTTCATCAAGATCATTCTGAACAAAGTCAGATATTCATTCTTATAAGAACTGTGTGAACTATAAATGTGTACCTTGAAATGCAATGTAAGTCGCTTTGGATAAAAGCGTCTGCCAAATTCATAAATGTAAAATGTAAATGTAAATATTGTCCAAATATACACTTCCGGTCAATAGTTTAGAAAGATTACGATTTTTTTTTTAAAATAAGTCTTTAGTGAATTAGTGAAGTGGGACAAGCTTGTGTGTGTCAACCGTTTTTGAGACATAAATTTGCTTGGTTGAAATTTGGGTCCAACGGCCAAAGGAGTTGAGAAGCAATCTTTCTCATTAACGGTCCCAGAAATTCCCTCCTTGTCTCCTGGTTTTACTCTAAAAAACACAGGGTTAAATACAGTATAACCCAATTTGGGTTGGTTTCAACCCAAGGGCTGTGTAAATATAGGACAGAACACATGTTGGGTTAATTTTACACAGCAAATTGGTTGTTTATTTAACCCAGAATACTGGGTTGATTAGTTTTTACTATAGTACTTGCTTTTTTTTATTTTATTTTTATTACTGTTTACGGATTAACTTAAATCCTCTAAGAACGTTTAAAAAAAATACTCCACACAACCACTGGTTTGCATATTTTATATGGTTTTGAATACATATTGCATACATTTAAGCTCGTTTAACAAATATTAGAAGTAAAAATGTTAAATTTATAAGTAATTAAAGTTTAATGGACCAGTTTCTCGTTTCCACCGTAACGCGCCGGATCTCGTGTCGTGTTCAGCGGAGGAACTTTAACTTCAGACGCCCTGCGTTTCACTCGCAGCCCAAAGATACTGAAACTCCATAACCTGTCCATAAACTATCAATGTACAGTGTCCTGTATCTTTTTTTGGAATAAAATCATAAAATTTTATGCAAGGCATCAGGCGTTTCCATCACGCGTAAAGATCGACGCGACACTCGTGACTCACATCGCGCCCCTGTATGTTGCCTGTATAAACAGAACAATAACATATTCATAGATAAAATAATGTACACAAAGCTGTATTTTAGCTACGAAACGCACCAACTTGACAGAGCTGCACTTCTCTCTCCTGAAGAGGGCGCAAAAAAACCCCTCAAACACTGGGTTGTACACGTCTGACCCAGGATCTGGGTTACACAAAAACTACTCAAACACTGGGTTGTTACGTCTGACCCAGGATCTGGGTTACACAAAAACTACTCAAACACTGGGTTGTTTCGTCTGACGCAGGATCTGGGTTACACAAAAACTACCCAAACACTGGGTTGTTACGTCTGACCCAGGATCTGGGTTACACAAACACTACCCAAACACTGGGTTGTTTCGTCTGACGCAGGATCTGGGTTACACAAAAACTACCCAAACACTGGGTTGTTACGTCTGACCCAGGATCTGGGTTACACAAAAACTACTCAAACACTGGGTTGTTACGTCTGACCCAGGATCTGGGTTACACAAAAACTACCCAAACACTGGGATGTTACGTCTGACACAGGATCTGGGTTAAACAAAAACTACCCAAACACTGGGATGTTACGTCTGACACAGGATCTGGGTTACACAAAAACTACTCAAACACTGGGTTGTTTCGTCTGACGCAGGATCTGGGTTACACAAAAACTACCCAAACACTGGGTTGTTACGTCTGACCCAGGATCTGGGTTACACAAAAACTACCCAAACACTGGGATGTTACGTCTGACACAGGATCTGGGTTAAACAAAAACTACCCAAACACTGGGATGTTACGTCTGACACAGGATCTGGGTTACACAAAAACTACCCAAACACTGGGTTGTTACGTCTGACCCAGGATCTGGGTTACACAAACACTACCCAAACACTGGGATGTTACGTCTGACCCAGGATCTGGGTTACACAAAAACTACCCAAACACTGGGATGTTACGTCTGACCCAGGATCTGGGTTACACAAACACTACCCAAACACTGGGTTGTTACGTCTGACCCAGGATCTGGGTTACACAAAAACTACCCAAACACTGGGTTGTTACGTCTGACCCAGGATCTGGGTTACACAAAAACTACCCAAACACTGGGATGTTACGTCTGACCCAGGATCTGGGTTACACAAACACTACCCAAACACTGGGTTGTTACGTCTGACCCAGGATCTGGGTTACACAAAAACTACCCAAACACTGGGATGTTACGTCTGACCCAGGATCTGGGTTACACAAAAACTATTCACACACTGAAAAAATAACCCCAAAAATGGATTTGGTTAGAAAAAGAACCAATATTTTTCAGAGTGTTCAGAACTTCAGAGGTATATCCACAGACTCAGAGTGTTTTCCAGCAGGGACAGATTGACTGACGCTGAAGCAGATCAAGACTCGAGGACCAAGAAGAAACGACACCGCAAACTAAAGACCTGTCTTCATCTGACAGTGTGTTTGAACAAGCGGTGTCTCGTATTCCTTCTGCAGCGTCTCATCCTCTCACGGAGAAATACTACTGACACGTTATGCCATCGCAAGTCAAAATACTGATGTAAAAAAAGATGGACATAATTCACTGATGTTGTCGTCTGCAGATAACAGAGCTCAATTAAAGCTTTTCTTTTTTATTTTCTTCACTTTCTATTTCTGTAATGCTGTTTTGGAACAAAACCACATAGTTAAAAACTTAATTGATTTGAAATATACACTACCGTTCAATAGTTTGGGGTTGGGAAGATTTTTTTAATGTTTTTGAAAGGCTCTTCTGCTCTGCAAAACAGCATTTATTTGATCAAAAATACAGTAAAACAGTGAAATATTATTATAATGTAAATCATCTGTTTTCTATGTGAATATATAGTAACGTGTCATTTATTCCTGTGATCAAAGCTGAATGTTCAGCATCATTACTCCAGTCTTCAGTGTCATCAGGATAATATGATGATCTGATGATCAAGACACACAATTGTGCTGCTTCAAATTTTTGTGAAAGTCAGAATCAAAAACAGTTCATATATTTGTGTGATTTAGTGTCTGTTTTCAGGTATCTGTGATGAACAACAGCATTTATTTGAAATTGAAAACTTTATAAATGTCTTTACTGACATTTTTGATCAATCTAATGCGTCCTTGCTGAATAAAAGTGTTTTTAAAAATCCTAAACTTTTGAACGGTAGTGTATGATATCTCTTAGGTGGTAAAATAGGCCACAATTTAAGTAAATACTGGGATGTCTTTATCAAATTTATCTGAAACTTTCCAGTCATACTTTCCATATCTTCAGTCATTTTGCTGCTTCTCCAGTAAATGTGTCTTGATTTAAGGATGTTTATATATTAGTTCTGGAAAACGGGAAGAACAGCACAGAGTGTTTTCTGCAGGGGTTTGTGGATGTCAGGGAATATAAACGTGTTCATTTGTTCATTGTATTCAGTTTAGAGTGTCTGTCCATTGTTTGTAATGAACTCTGTCTGTAAATACTTGACATATTCATTCAAAGCACTAAAAGTTCATCTTTAGGGCCTGTAATGTGTGCACATTTTATAGTGTAAATATTTTTTACATTTTTAAATCATCTCTTGCTTTTTTGAGGAAACCTGTGTTATTATATTTTTATATTTTCTTTTTTTACTTTAATTTTAGTTCATGTCTTCATAGTTTTTGGTCATTTTTATTTATTATTATTATTTTTTTTTTTTAGTATTTCAAATTCAAGCCTTAGAAACTAGCTCAAATAAAATGTATTTATTCTGAACATATTGTTTTATTTTCAGTTAATGTTTATTTTCTTTCATGTAACTAATTTTTTTATGGTTTTAATTTGAGTTACCAGTAGCTGCGTTTCCATTACAGATTTGAGCAAAACTTATTTTGATAAGCGATATTTTCTAAATGTCGATAAAAAAAACTATTGCGAAATGACGGCGTTTCTATTAACCGATGTTATGCGACTAAAACGTTTTTTTTTTCTCTCGCGATATTAGTCATTCCAAAAATCATGGCAATGGATGTTAGTGGGTTTACGTATATCCCAGCCACTGCACTGGCCCTTATTATTAACCGGAGACGTGTGTGTGTGTTATCTAAGCATTAATGACAAGGAAAGACTCTTACTGTGAGCAGCTCATATGAGGAGTTTCTGGTGTTTCTCACTCATTTCTGCTTCAGGGTCTTGATAAATTGTGGCATTTCTTTGTTGTTTAGAATCCAGTATTCCTGTAATTATTTTGTCTTTTTTGAGTTAAATGAAGAACTCTGTCTCATCTTCTGTTCACACACACACCGCGTCATCTACGTCAGGTGACTGTAAATGCAAATAGGGCCTACTGTTTCCATAGCCGTTTTTCGAAATATTTCAAATTGCCTGAAAAACCTCCTCATGCGAGCGTAAAAACTTTTTTTGCCATAAATGGGAGTTTTTGCGAAATGGACGTGTTCCCATTGGATGTATTTTAAATTTTCAATTTCAATTTGCGCAATTTAAAGGGTAATGGAAACGCGGCTAACGACAGTCTGATAAAAGTCTTCTGCACAACATTATACATGTTTGCAGTGTAAATAATTGGCCCTGATAGACCCTGTGGCGGGAAAACGATGCGCGTTTAGCGTGTGATAAATGCTGATTCCCTCTCGGGATTTTCCCCAAAATGAAGCGATGACATGAATCCTCTCATTAGACATCAGATGCTGAAGAGCTCGTTGAGCCGCTCGTCGTCACAGATAAGCTCTTTTCGATGTAGGCCTACAACAGCAAGCTTTGTCTTAATGTTTGCACGGCTCATTGAAGGACGATGCAAAGTGTTTATTGCTCAGGAATAAATTGCCCAGTTGAAAGTCCTACATCACTGAAGAGGACTTCAATTAACCTTTATCAAGCGCTGGCCTGGAGTCAGGAGATATGCATCATGGGTGAAGGTCAGCCAAAGCGGTTTTTATTTGTGCACCGCGCTGGAATTAATAATGCAACGGCCTCAGAGATGCTTGTATATGATGCAGAAAGATGATGGATGAAGCTCATCAATAAATAACACACAAAACCCACCCCTCTTGTATATCTATTGCACTTTTATTTTTTATTGCGAGCGAAAGGAAGCCTAAACGCTCTAACAGGAGTTTAATGCTGCGCTAATCTACACAGATGCATCGACACGCGTTTATGATAGATGATCGTGTTGATCCTCAAGGGCAGATTCAAGGGAATTGAGTTTGCTGTTTCATATCTGGAGTTCATCCTGATACGTACTTTGAGAACGATTGAAAACGGTTCTGCTAGACGTGACATACTGAAGACTAGCGAAATGAACATAAATAAAGTGGTAATGTTTTCATGCGATCAAAACAATGTTACTACATGTTTTGTTTGAAGAAATACCTGAAGGTTTTGATACATTTTTCATAAAACATTTAATATCTTGAGTCATTTTGTGTCTCCAGTAAATGTATCTTGATGTAAGAATGGTTGGATATTTGTGCTGGAAAACATGACAGAAACTCCGTGGAAGAACATCATTTTTTTGCCATGTGAATTTCAAATATAATTTTTTTTCCACAGAAAAAATAAAATAATAATACATTTTAAAAATGTAAAGAACTTAAAATTCAGTTCTTAAATTAACCATTTTTAATTTTCTTAAAACATTTTAATAATCTAAAGAACCCTTTTCTACTATAAGGAAGCTTTATGGTTCATTGATGACAATAAAGGTCTGTTATTTTAGATTAAGATTTAGGACTCCTAATTTTAGTATAATTGATATACTATTAGATAGTTTTTATAAATATTTTGAATTATTTTTTCATTTTTATATTTTCTGTTTGAGTGAATGTGCACAATATTTTATATTTATAGTGTAAATTAATTTTCCTCTCACTGCTTCATCAGAGCGTTATTGTATTAGCAGTTTTTAAATTATAGTTTTTATGAATATTTAGAACTTGAAATACTAAAATAGCCAAAGCTAAAACTGAAATAAAAATGATTGAAAGCTATAAAGACATAAAAAATATTCTTTGTTTGTTAGGATAGGACAATATTTGGCCGAGATACAATTATTTCAAATCTGGAATCTGAGGGTTAAATGTTTCCATTTCTGTTGGCGATTGTGCTGCATCCACTCACAAAAATAAAATTTTGATATATTTAAGGTAGGAAATGTACTAAATATCTTCATGGATCATGATCTTTTCTTAATATCCTAATGATTTTTGGCATAAAAGAAAAATCGATAATTTTGCCCCATACAGTGATGTTGGCCATAGCCACAGATATACCCGTACGACTTAAGACTGGTTTTGTGATCCAGGGTCAAATATATATATACACTGTAAATATAATGTTTTTTAAGTTGATAATTACCCGGCACCTAATTCCTAATTTAGTGATTCTGAATCAGCAGTGAAATATGCAGCATCCCAAACCAAGCCTGTTATGGATGTGTGTGTGCCTCAGCAGCGCTGGCGTTGTTAACCTGCAGATGTTGTGTGTTGCAGGTTTCCTCAGCACTGGAGATCAGGCGGCGAAGGGGAACTACGGTCTGCTGGATCAGATCCAGGCTCTGCGCTGGGTGAAGGAGAACATCCAGGCCTTCAGCGGCGACCCCGAGCGAGTCACTATATTCGGCTCTGGAGCGGGAGCCTCGTGTGTCAGTCTGCTCACCCTCTCACACTACTCTGAAGGTCTGTCGCGCCTCAATGACCCGACGCCCTAAAATTATGTTTTTTTTGTTTCACTTTATTTTGATGGTCCCTTTAACACATTCTGTTGACTATAAGTAACATTGCTCCTACACGTCTACTGACTCTCATTAGAGTGTTAGAGTATTAGACTGGTAGGGTTAGGGTTAGATTAAGTTGACATGTAGTTGCAAAGTTACTCATAGTCAATTGAATGTCTGTTGCAGTCTACTAATACTCTAATACGAGTTCATCGACATGTAGAACAGAATTTTCAAAAGGGACCATACAAATAAAGTGTTACCATTTTTTTTGTCCCGAAAGCTTTTTTTTAATGCTATTTTTTTATTTTTTTTATTTACCTTTAAATGACTAGATTTGATCAATAAATAACAAATAAATCGTCATTTAAGCACATTCCTCACATTCTTTAACAACTTAAATTCAAAATAACTCACAATTTCATGCATAAACCATTTAATACAGCTCAAATATCTTACATTGGGTGTCTTTGCCGACCTCTTGTGGAAAAAATAATTGATATTTCATGACTCTATATGGCGTTCTAGCTCTATATGCAGTAAATGAGCTGTTCCTCTGGGTCCTAAAGTCAGTTAACTTCAGTGTGCATTCACATACACATGTACATTATACAATTATTTTTTGGTAAAGTTTTAGCAGATACGTTTAGAGTATTTGTATAAATACATTTAGTATTCGTGGTTCTATGAATATGCAAATGAGCCCCGCCTCCACTCCCTCACTCAGAGATCCACTGGTTGACGATCACACGTTGATCTGATTGGTTACAAGGTCGTTTGTGACGTCAGAAACACCAGCGATTTCACACCGTGTTTTTGAGACTGTCTTTGGTTCACTGCAGTTTTAAGGAGAAAATACTCAGCAATGCTGTCGACTTATGAACTTACACATAATTTGTCTTAAAGCATATTAAAAAAACACATCTTAGACATATAAACAACACTAAAAGCTGGATTTTCACCACAGGGGGAACTTAAAACATTTTGGCTTTCAAAAAAAAATTTAAAAAACAGAAAAATCCTTAAATCATGAATAAGTGTTTCATGACCCTCTAACAGTGAGTGTTTGTGTCTCAGATCTGTTTCAGAAAGCAATCATTCAGAGCGGCACGGCTCTCTCCAGCTGGGCCGTCAACTACCAGCCGGCCAAATACACACGCATGCTGGCCGAGAAGGTCGGCTGCAACGAGGACGACACGGTGGAGCTGGTCCAATGCCTCCAGAACAAGAACTACAAGGAGCTCATCGAACAAAACATCACCCCTGCCAAATACCACATCGCATTCGGACCCGTGATCGACGGAGACGTCATTCCCGACGACCCGCAGATCCTCATGGAGCAGGGCGAGTTCCTCAACTACGACATCATGCTGGGAGTCAACCAGGGCGAGGGATACAAGTTCGTGGACGGGATCTTAGACAGCGAGGACAGAATAACCGGAAACGACTTCGAGTTCGCAATCTCAGAATTCGTCGACCACTTGTACGGCTATCCGGAGGGAAAAGACACCCTGCGGGAAACCATAAAGTTCATGTACACGGATTGGGCGGACAGGGAAAACCCGGAGATGCGCAGGAAAACTTTGGTTGCGCTTTTCACGGATCACCAGTGGGTGGCGCCGGCGGTGGCCACGGCGGATCTGCACGCTCAATACGGGTCGCCCACGTACTTTTACGCGTTTTACCACCATTGCCAGAGCGATATGAAACCCGCCTGGGCCGATTCGGCACACGGAGACGAGCTTCCGTATGTGTTCGGCATTCCCATGATCGGACCCACGGATCTGTTCAACTGCAACTTTTCCAAGAATGACATTATGCTGAGCGCTGTGGTCATGACGTACTGGACCAACTTTGCCAAAACTGGGTGAGTACATGATGCATGTGTTTACATGAACTAAATTAATTAGTAGAGAAAATACATAAGCACCTCACTGCAAAAAAATCTTCTTTCTCAGTCTTGTTTTTCTATACAAATATCTAAATATTCGTAAACCAAGATGCATTTACTTGCCGCATTTTAAAAGCATTTTAAAAGTATTAATAAATTATTATTCATATATTAAAATAACCTAATTTAAATTCAATTCAATTTAAATAACCGAACTGAAAATGCTAAAAAACACAAAATCAGGTGTTGTAGCCTAATATAGCCTAATATATTTCATAAATATTTTAATAAATAAACTTAACATATTTAATAAATTAAATTATTTAACCACCTACATTAGGTATTTTATTTTATTTTAAAGAAATAATAGACATTGTTGAAGTGAATTTTAGTCAAAGTTTGTCTTATTTTAGTGCAGTACACTGACACAAATTAAATGAAACATAAATTAATAAATTAAATCTGTGACCTGTCTATTTTAACTATGCTTAAATACCTATAGTATCTCATAGGCAAAGTTAATTTTGGCTTCACATAAAAATTATATTGCAAGAAAAAAATTAATATTATGATTTAAGAAGATATTTGTGCTGGAAAACAAGAAAAAAAATATTAAGTAGAAAAATATATTTTTTTACAATATACAGTATTGCAATGCCTTGATTAATACAATGCATATTGAGATGTACAGTTGTGGCCAAAAGTGACGTCCGGCTTAGGAAAAATGTACATCTTTACCCTTTATTCAAATATTATTAAAGATTTTGTAGTCATATTGCTATACACAATATGTATTGTGTATAGTTCACCCAAAATGAAAAGAAAATTCAAGTTTAAGTGTCAGTTCTACATTAAACTACTATGTATAATGTTGAATATAATGTATAATAATGCAATGGGGGAATATTTGTGTGTTTTAAATATATCTAGTCAGTGACAGAGATCAAGCATGTTCTTCTAAAATAATTCCGTATTTTCAGCTTCAGAATCATGAATATTTTTATTATTGTGTCAACATTGGGTTTCCAGCACCAAGTCCAAGCCTATCATTTACACACACAGTGTAAAACCAAATTTAGCATTTTAACCAACAGTTAATTTTTTGTTAACCTTTTATCATATGTCTTGGAGTCATATCGCAATAATATCATATCGTGAGTTCAATATCGTGATATGTATCGAATCGTGACATGAGGGAATCGTTACATCCATAATATAAACAAACAAGCAAAATTTTTAGATCGGTAAGATTTTTTATATTTTTAAAATAAGTATTTTCTGCTCAACAAGGCTACATTTACTAGATTAAAAATACACACAAAAAAACAGTAATATTTTTAAATATTATGACAATTTAAAATGACTGTTTTCAATTTTAATATATTTTAAAATGTAATTTATTCCTGTGATCAAAGCTGTATTTTCAGCATCATTACTCCAGTCTTCAGTGTCACATGATCCTCCAGAAATCACTCTAATATGCAAATGTTATGCTCAAGAAACATTTTTGATTATTATCAATGTTGAAAACAGTTGTGCTGCTTTATTTTTCAGGATTTTTTGATAAATAGAAAGTTAAAACAGCATTTGTTTGAAATTGAATCTTTTTTTTATTTTTTTTAGCCTTTCAGAAACACAAAAAAATCGTACCGATCCAAAACTTGACTGGGTAGTGTATAATGCACATTAAAGGCATATTGTGTTGCTCTACTTCACAGAGACCCAAATCAACCAGTTCCTCAAGACACAAAGTTCATCCACACTAAACCGAACCGCTTTGAGGAGGTGGCCTGGTCGAAGTACAACCCTAAAGACCAGCTGTACCTTCACATCGGCCTGAAGCCTCGTGTTCGCGACCACTACAGAGCCACCAAAATCGCCTTCTGGTTGGAGTTAGTGCCACACTTGCACAACATCAACGAACTCTTCCAGTACGTCTCATCGACGACTAAAATCCCGCCGCAAGACACGACGCCTTTCTCCTACACCAAACGCTTGTCCAATAAACTCTGGCCTTCGACCACTCGCCATCCTCCCGCTCCTCCAGCTAACACCAAACAGATGTCGGATCAGCAGAAAACCTCGGAGCACGCCGACGGCACGGTCATCATCGAAGCGCGGGATTATTCCACCGAACTGAGCGTGACGATCGCCGTCGGTGCTTCGCTTCTCTTCTTAAACATCCTTGCGTTCGCGGCGCTTTACTACAAAAAGGACAAACACCGGCTTGAGTCGAGTCGCAGACTCAGTCCTCCGAGAAACCTAGCGAACGACATTCCCCGCGTGCCGAGCGAAGAGTTGATGTCCCTGCAGATGAAACAACTCGATCACGATCACGACCACGACTGCGATTCGCTGCACGGCCACGACATGATCCACCTGAGCTGTCCGCCCGATTACGCGCTCACGTTGCGCCGGTCACCCGACGACGTGCCGCTAATGGCGCCGAACGCCATCACAATGATTCCCAGCTCTTTCGCGGGAATGCAGCCGTCGTACCACAACCCGTTTAACGCGTTCGGGAACAGCACTCCGAGCAGCACGGGCCTCCCTCACGGACACTCCACGACGCGAGTATAATGGACTCTTCGATGCGCACCCAAACGCTGAGGGTGTTATTTTGCTACGGACTCTTTTATGAATTAAGTAACGTTACACTTATTAACCTGTATAATGTGATCAGTGAATGTAATCATTTTTCGCATTCATGGTACAGCGACTGAAGCACTCAAAAAATATGATTACGTAAATTAAGGAATATTATTTGCATCCTGATTTCCTGATTAACGTGTGAGACGATTTATCCATTTATCGTGGCATTGCAGAACTATAGATAAAATATAGATCGTTTTAAATGTAAAAGACTTTTCAGAACAACTTTTTTCCAGCTGATGAAGGATAAATACATTGACAGCTAATCGGAATCCATCCTTCTTTAAAGAGCGTGAACGTTTAAAGCGACAGACAACAAAATTGCAGCTCTTATAATAGAATTGTGCGTTGGTGTGGATGCTAATATAGTTATCGTTATAGTTTTGATGTCAAACCTTCAGGCCTTACAAACAGATATGTTCAGACACGTGTCGGATTTTTCACCACCCAGAACGCCCCAGCAACAGCCTAGTAACCACCCACAACGCCCCCAGCAACCACCTAGTAACCACCCAGAACGCCCCAGCAACTGTAACCACCCAGAACGCCCCCAGCAACAGCCTAGTAACCACCCAGAACGCCCCCAGCAACAGCCTAGTAACCACCCAGAATGCCCCAGCAACTGTAACCACCCAGAACGCCCCCAGCAACAGCCTAGTAACCACCCAGAACGCCCCAACAACCGCCTAGAACGCCCCAGCAACCGCCTAGTAACCACCCAGAACGCCCCCAGCAACCGCCTAGTAACCACCCAGAACGCCCCAGCAACCGTCTAGTAACCACCCAGAACGCCCCAGCAACCGGCAAGTAACCACCCAGAACGCCCCAGCAACCGGCAAGTAACCACCCAGAACGCCCCCAGCAACAGCCTAGTAACCACCCAGAACCCCCCCAGCAACCACCTAGTAACCACCCAGAACGCCCCAGCAACCGCCTAGTAACCACCCAGAACGCACCCAGCAACCGCCTAGTAACCACCCAGAACACCCCAGCAACCGCATAGTAACCACCCAGAACGCCCCCAGCAACAGCCTAGTAACCACCCAGAACGCCCCAGCAACTGTAACCACCCAGAACGCCCCCAGCAACAGCCTAGTAACCACCCAGAACGCCCCCAGCAACAGCCTAGTAACCACCCAGAACGCCCCCAGCAACAGCCTAGTAACCACCCAGAACGCCCCAGCAACTGTAACCACCCAGAACGCCCCCAGCAACAGCCTAGTAACCACCCAGAACGCCCCAGCAACTGTAACCACCCAGAACGCCCCCAGCAACAGCCTAGTAACCACCCAGAACGCCCCAACAACCGCCTAGAACGCCCCAGCAACCGCCTAGTAACCACCCAGAACGCCCCCAGCAACCGCCTAGTAACCACCCAGAACGCCCCAGCAACCGCCTAGTAACCACCCAGAACGCCCCCAGCAACCGCCTAGTAACCACCCAGAACGCCCCAGCAACCGTCTAGTAACCACCCAGAACGCCCCAGCAACCGTCTAGTAACCACCCAGAACGCCCCAGCAACCGGCAAGTAACCACCCAGAACGCCCCAGCAACCGGCAAGTAACCACCCAGAACGCCCCCAGCAACAGCCTAGTAACCACCCAGAACCCCCCCAGCAACCACCTAGTAACCACCCAGAACGCCCCAGCAACCGCCTAGTAACCACCCAGAACGCACCCAGCAACCGCCTAGTAACCACCCAGAACACCCCAGCAACCGCATAGTAACCACCCAGAACGCCCCCAGCAACAGCCTAGTAACCACCCAGAACGCCCCAGCAACTGTAACCACCCAGAACGCCCCCAGCAACAGCCTAGTAACCACCCAGAACGCCCCCAGCAACAGCCTAGTAACCACCCAGAACGCCCCCAGCAACAGCCTAGTAACCACCCAGAACGCCCCAGCAACTGTAACCACCCAGAACGCCCCCAGCAACAGCCTAGTAACCACCCAGAACGCCCCAACAACCGCCTAGAACGCCCCAGCAACCGCCTAGTAACCACCCAGAACGCCCCCAGCAACCGCCTAGTAACCACCCAGAACGCCCCAGCAACCGCCTAGTAACCACCCAGAACGCCCCCAGCAACCGGCAAGTAACCACCCAGAACGCCCCAGCAACCGGCAAGTAACCACCCAGAACGCCCCCAGCAACAGCCTAGTAACCACCCAGAACGCCCCCAGCAACAGCGTAGTAACCACCAGAACGCCCCCAGCAACAGCCTAGTAACCACCCAGAACGCCCCCAGCAACAGCGTAGTAACCACCAGAACGCCCCCAGCAACAGCCCAGCACCCCACATTGCGTCGGTTGTCCGACAACGTGCCGCTAATTGCACCGACCACCATCACAATGATTCCCAGCTCTTTTGCGAGAGTGCAGACGTCGTATCACAACCCGTTTAACGCGTTCGGGAACAGCACTCCGAGCAGCACGGGCCTCCCTCACGGACACTCCACGACGCGAGTATAACGGACTCTTCGATGCGCACCCAAACGCTGAGGGTGTTATTTTGCTACGGACTCTTTTATGAATTAAGTAACGTTACACTTATTAACCTGTATAATGTGATCAGTGAATGTAATCATTTTTTGCATTCATGGTACAGCGACCGAAGCACTAAAAAAATATGATTATGTCAAATTAAGGAATATTATTTGCATCCTGATTTCCTGATTAACATGTGAGACGATTTATTGATTTATCGTGGCAATGCAGAACTAAAACCTGCATCTCAAGGCTTGTTCACACCAAGCATGATAAAGATAATGATAAAAATATTGATGGTTTTAAATGTAAACGAACAATAACGGCACAGAGGAACAAAATCAATGGAATCACTTTCAGAATGACTTTTTTCCTGCTAATGAATGATAAAAACATTGACAGCTAATCAGAATCCATCCTGCTTTAAAGAGTGTGAGCATTTAAAGCGACATACATTAAAACTGGAGCTCTTATAATAGAATTGTGCGTTGGTGTGGATGCTAATATAGTTATTGTTATAGTTTTGATGTCAGCGCTTCCGGCCTGATGCACAGATCTTATATTCAGATGTATCCTATTTTTAACCACCCAGAACGCCCCAGCAACCGTCTAGCAACCACCTAGAATCCCCCAGCAACCGCCTAGCAACCACCCAGAACGCCCCAGCAACCGCCTAGCAACCACCCAGAATGCCTCAGCAACTGCCTAGCAACCACCCAGAATTCCCCAGCAACCTCTCATAAAACCCCCAGCAACCACCTAGCAACCACCCAAAACACACCCGGCAACCACCTACATAACAACCACCCAGAACGCCCCAGCAACAACCAAAAAAAAACCTCAGCAACCGCCTAGCATCAACCCAGAATCCCCCGGCAACCACCTAACAACCACCCAGAACGCCCCAGCAACCACCAAAAAAAAAAATCAGCAACCACGCAGAATCCCCCAGCAACCACCCAGAACACCCCAGCAACCGCCTAACAAACACCCAGAACGCCCCAGCAACTGCCTAGCAACCACCCAGAACGCCCCAGCAACCACCTAGCAACTACCCAGAATTCCCCAGCAACCGCTTAGCAACCACCCAGAACACCCCAGCAAACGCCTAGCAACCTAGCAGTGATCGTGCCTGGAGTGAACGGGCCTTAACTCATGTAACTGCCTGTGAATGCAGCCGGTGAATGTGTGAACATGTTATTGATCGTGACAGCAGTAGTTCATCAAGTGATGGAGAAGATCAGGTGTATATGCAGATTTAGGTGTGTGAATCGCAGCGGTGGAATGATGCTGGTAAACTCAGATCATAGTAACGACGACGCTCAGAACCGGCCCACAGGACAGGGATGTGCTCACTCAGTTTTGAGGGTGTTTTTTCACTGTTACCTGATATTCATAATTATGTAGGCTGTAGAAAGACCATAATGTTTGAGATTTGAAGGCTTTAAGAGCCTGCAGTCTTTCAGACAGACAAACAGACATGGGTAGATTGAAGTTCTAGAGTGAGTTCTGTCTGTCATAATGGGGGCATTGTGTGGTCTCTGTGCCAAATTTAACTTTAATTAACCACATTCCCAGTTTTTTTCTAAGTGTGACTCAAAAAGTGCTTGAATAGAAAAGAAAAACCTTGTGTGAGGAGCCACATGTGTCACTTCTTACATGTTAATCCTGAGATCAGGTTGCAGTGTGAAACTCTGAGAGGATCTTCTGTCAGATCTTAAAGGTGCTTTCAGCCAGTCTGCAAACTCAACCCCACCTTATAACAGAACAATAACAGAACACGTTAAATGATTGACAGGTGGAGATGAGTGTCTCTGATTGGCTAAAACTCTTTTCTTCTGATTTCTTACAGCACATGTTTCTTTGATATCTGTCAGGCTGTAGCAGTGAAATACATTTTTTGGTGGTGGTCGGGGGGGCTTAAAATGAGGGAGCCACAATATATATAGGCTATATATAAAATTTAAATTATGTTAAATTAGAATTAAATTAAAATAGATGTGTTTGTGACCCATTCAAAATACCAAAATGTGTTTTGTTCAGTTTTACATGTGCAAATAAACAACATAACATGATGAGGATTCACACACCGTCTCATGTAGCGCTTCTGTGAATGGAGATAAACAGAATAAAAAAATGTAATAAAAATATATATATAAATATATAAAATGAATAAATATACATTAAATATATTTCACTTAAAAACTGCACGACAAGTAGTAGCCTATACGCCGACTGATTTTTGTGACGCGCTCCACAAAACGTCACGGAAAGGAAACTGAGACGGCAGAAAACGACTGTTTTTTTTTATTTTAAAAAAGCACAATGGTTTGTTTTTATTGTGAGTGTAAAAAATTACACAAATTACAGTTTCGAATGATGTCTTACTCTTATTTGTATGACTATAAATGATGGAGTAAAAAGCGTGATTTTGAACTTTATGCATCCGCCATTGTCACCGCATGCTAATGAACTCTCACGCGCAAAAAATCCTTAATTTTTTATTTTAAAGGATTAGTTCACAATTTCCTGATCAATTATTCTCCCCCACGTCATCCAAGATGTTCATGTCTTTCTTTCTTCAGTCGAAGAGAAATGAGGAAAACATTCCAGGATTTCCTCCATATAGTGACTCCAATGGGGTCCAACGGGCCGAAGGTCCAGATGTGAGTTTCAGTGCAGCTTCAAAGTCTCGACACGATCCAGCCGAGGAATAAGAGTCTCATCTACACAAACCAGCGACATTTATAACACAATACACATTTATATACTTTTAACCACAAATGCTTGAATGTCCACGGCTTGCATGCAATATGTGATCACGTTGAAAAGTCACGCGTTTGGGTGAAAAATTCCTTCTCATTTTCTCCTCCAACTTCAAAATCGTCCGATATCGTTGTTTTTTGTAAATGGCGTTTGTCTTAGTCTTTGCACGTTCACTGTAAACACTAGATCTGTTCTTACGCCTACGTCACGCTTGACCTTTCACCCTGATGACGTAATGTGTGTCGCATCACAGCGAGTGCAAGACCAGCATTAGTGGTTAAAAGTATATAAGTGTGTATTGTGTTATAAATGTCGCTGGTTTGTGTAGATGAGACTCTTATTCCTCGGCTGGATCGTGTCGAGACTTTGAAGCTGCACTGAAACTCACATCTGGACCTTCGGCCCGTTGGACCCCATTGGAGTCACTATATGGAGGAAATCCTGGAATGTTTTCCTCAAAAAACTTCATTTCTTTTCAACAGAAGAAAGAAAGAGACGTGAACATCGTGGTTGATGTGGGGGAGAGTAAATTATCTGGTAATTTTATTTCTGAAATGAACTTCTCCTTTAAGCAATCAGGAATCGTGACTATGCTACTGGGCTGTTGTGAGATTATCTATGTATTATTCCGTTTAAACTCTTGCTTACAGCACCTTTAAGAGCTTGTATCAGTCTGGCAATGGCCTTCATCTGACAGTATTCTTCCTCTCAGCCTCAATAGTGTTATTTTAGTGTATATAGCATATAGAATAAATTGTAAAAAGAACATCTGCAGCTTGTAATATTGCTTTCAATTACAATATTTTCATTGGCTCTTGTACAGTTCTGAATGTACGTTTGCCATCTCCATCCCTCTTTGTGTGTTTGACCATTACAAAACATTATTTATGTGACAGTGGATTGTCTAGTCCTCCGTTTCAGGCACTTATTCCATAACATGAAACAAATTTGATAAAAACCATAAACAAATAGTTCTGTAGATCCATCTTGTCCTTCTGCTTGAAACTGCATCAAATGGAACAGCAAAAGTAATGAGTGCTTTCCGGAACACCTGCCATTGGTCAGTCAAACATACAGTCCCGCCCCCAAACCATGCCATTGGTCAGTCAAACATATAGTCCCGCCCCCAAACCATGCCATTGGTTGAGTCAGAAGTTGATGTCAGGTCGTTAAGAAATGACACACTTCAACTTTAAAGTGATTTTGGTGTTTTCCAGAAAGATTAGTTACAGATATAAATGTTTTCTTGTTCATTGTTCGAAATTTCAATGTTCATCTTCCTCTGATTGTAATTTGTAAACAGGAAGTTTGAAAACTGTCTATTACTGTAAATTTGCATAATGATTTATGAAAAAAATGGTTTTGAAAATTATTGTGCACAGATATTATTTTTTACTTTTCCTGTAGCAAAAAGCTCCAGTGAAACTTCCCCAGAGGATCCATAAACACTATGAATTATCATTGGTCTGTAAATAAATTAATCATATTAATCATTCATCTGCGTAACAGGGTACTGATGGACATGTATGTTTCAATCATGTTGCTTCTTTAAATCTTTCCTCATACTTTACGCTGTATGAAACACGTGAATATGATTTGGTTTTGCCTCATTGAAAGGCTTGTATATGTAAGAGACTTTTTGCTGCTTTTTCTAAAATTAAATAAACTTAGATTTTACTCATTTGCTCACTCACACTTTTCATGTTTATATATATATGTGTGATATTTTAGTTAATGCAGCTCTTGTGTATAAATAGTAGTTTTTTTACTTTCTTTTTATACGTTTACACTGTTGCACTTCTTTCTTGCTACATTGTGAAATTGCTGATCTGTGATTCTCCAACACTTTTTGTGTGGAGATTACATGAAATCCTGCAAACAGTGACAGAATGCAAGCGGGATATTTCATTGTGTGTTCCTCAGTATGTACTGTGGAACCACAGCTGCTGTTTTCAGGGGAGAATAACACCAGGTCAGTGTACGTGTGTGTTGTTGGTGTTCCTCGTCACGTTGGACGGCTCCTGATGACAGATGGTGGATCTTCAGCTTCTCCAGTGACAGGAGCAGTAACTGCATGATCTCGCTCAGTCTGTGGCACTGAACCATCTGTGGTCACTCATGGACCACAGACACACAAATACTTCTGAAGTTTTGCAATTGGAGCATGAAAGCATGCAGGGTGGATGTATGGAGGATTCAGCGTGTGCTTCAGTCTTGCTATTCAATGCATTTAACTCTTTAATGCATTTTTTTTTAAAGTCCCACTAAAGTGTCTTGGATTGCGCAGCTATGTTTGATTCGTTGATGTAATATCCACTGAAACAGGAAGCAAAGGCGGGAAATATTGAATGGCTCCTCCCCCTTTTCAAATAGCCAATAGCGTTTAGTTTACCTCACAAAACTGCAAGTCGTATTTGACGACACCATGGAAGCAAATCCGAGCGCTGATGAAACGTTGGATTCAATAGTAGAGGTGTGAATAAATTCTATAGCCATTTCAAGTCAAGTCAAGTATATTTATATAGCGCTTTTCACAATACAGATTGCATCAAAGCAGCTTCACAGTATCAATCAAAACAACATAACAATGTTCGTTTATTAGTGGAAAAAAACATCCACGTTTGGTAGGGCTGATCAATGGTATTAATGATCGGTTAATTAATTTGAATATCCCCAACTGAGCAAGCCAAAGGCAAAAGAATTTCATTCTTAACCAACTAGTTATTTTAGCATTTAAGCAACCGAACACACACTCCAACACATATTGCTGCGTGACATGTCATTGGTCGCTTCGGCCAGGTGGTGTTAATAGTATAGGGGGCGGAGCTTTCGATTCTAGAGAGCATTTGATTGGACAGAAGATGTGATGAGAAGCTGAAGTCCGCGGTGATGTCATAAAAATCTGTGATCTGTTTTAGTGGAAGTGAGAGACTGTACGTTTTTAATGCTTATATCTCCTAAAGGAGAATTTTGTCTTTAGCTTATTCATAACCTTAAGGCTAACATATGCACATATTCATACTAAAAGCTAAAAAACTTACATTTTGATTTCAGGGGGCCCTTAAGTTGCCAGCACTGGGTTGATTGTTGATTTGCTGATCGCTTCCATCAACTCTTCAAAGGTTCACAGTCGTTTCCTCTTCATGGGTTCAACATTTCATTCGGTAACGTTTCGCAGTTTTGATTTATATGCTGTCTAATGTTTGATGATCGTGTTATTTTACATGTGCGTCAGCAATGCTTCTATTGCTTGTTTCAGCTTCTTCCTCACCTGTGTTTTGATCTGGAGATTCAGTACTCTTTCAGAAGATGTGTAATAGCGTTTAACAGTGAAAACACGGATTGCTGTAAAATTCCGTCAATGGCGGGGAAAGATTTTAAAGGGATAGTTCATACTAAAATTTAAATTAAGTCATAATTTTATTCACCCTGCTGTTGTTCTAATGCCGTACACCCTTCTTTCTTTTATGGACCGGAGAATTTGAAAGTAAAAAAGTCCCCCTGAAGTCAATCATTTTACCCTTTAAAACTCATATTTGATCCCCAAAATTACATATTGAAAAATTGTTTCCTTGAATTTTTTTTTCATGTCTTAAAATAGCTTGAATGTAACTCGACACCCTTGCCTCATTTAGTATTCGTGGTTCTATGAATATGCAAATGAGCCCCGCCTCCACTCACTCCCTCACTCAGAGATCCACTGGTTGACGATCACACGTTGATCTGATTGGTTACAAGGTCGTTTGTGACGTCAGAAACACCAGCGATTTCACACTGTGTTTTTGAGACTGTCTTTGGTTCACTGCAGTTTTAAGGAGGAAATAATCAGCAATGCTGTCGACTTATGAACTTACACATGCGTTGTCTTAAAGCATATTAAAAACACCACATAGACATAAACAACAGTAAAAGCTGGATTTTCACCACAGGGGGACTTTAATATTTTAGATTTTCTTTATTTTCAGAAAAGTATTTATTTTCAGTGTTGTTGTCATTTTTATTAGTTTAAGTTTATTTGGATTATTTTACTACAAGTTAAAAAAACAAAATTAAGAAATAGACAAACGTATTTGAAACAACTATATCACGTTCCCTGTTAGTCTTTTGTAAAACCCCTACACATTAATAAAAGCCAGTTCCTGAATGACATCATCTTGCAGGAAGTGACATCATCATTGGCAGGCAAACATCAGTGAGTAACCAAGGGTGTATCCATCCGCCGCCACCGTAGCAGGCTATCTCCTGCTGTTAGCATTCCATTGACTCTCATTCATTTTGGTGTCACTTTGACAGCAAATAACTTTACATCTGAGGCGTTTAAAGGCTCCATTGGTCCATTATTTATTTCTAAAGAAACACAACAATGTATAAAAGGCTCCATTACCTTGTATTTTACGTTATGGCCCCATAGAAGCAGTTTTTGTAAAAATAGGCTAACGATTGCGTCATAACCAATCGACTCTCCGTCGCACAGTCAAGAAATTACCGTATAGACGGGAGGAGAAGCTCACAGGCAATCGGGGGACGTAGAGGCATAAAGTCCAATAAAGTCAAGGGAGAAGCCCATAGAGAGTCATAAAGTGTCTCCTGCTGCTAGTTCATGGACAGTTAAAGGTTGTATCAGTCATTTCAGGCCCAAAAAAGGCAGAAACATAAATGATCACATTCATCTAATCTTTCCTAGCGATCCGCTAGCTGCCCGCCCCATGAGCATGCCGTCCAAAAACAAGGCACGCGTGTCGGATTCTGCAGTCGCGCGCAGTTGCTCTCCACCGACTGCGCTGATCAAAAGCATGATGGGAAACGACTTGCTGACGACAAATCTTAATGCTGATTGATTTAAACAACCGTGATGGATTGTTCTCATTTTGATTTTAAAATTCTGATATCATGTTTTATGTGTAGGATGTTATGTGTGGATATTCCCAAACTCTCGGACAGTGCGATCTCTATGGGTTATTTAATGTCATTTTTTATCAAATAAAAAAAAACACATGTCTGTATTAAAGAAAAAATGATTGATAAACACTTATTTGGAATGGAATTAAATAACAAGTACTTTGGGTGTCTTGTTCATTATATTTATTTTCATATAAAGCAAAATTACATCCAGTTTATTAGCAACACTGTGCACGAGCGTGAATCCCGCAATATCCATCTTTGATCTCACAGGTGTCTGATCCACTGCGAGGAGAGAGATCTGTCCGGCTTACCTGCGCTTTTTTCACTCCTCCTCTCACTGCAGCGTCTACTCTCGACTACATTTCAGGCGAGGCGCATCTCAAACAAGCCTATTAACTGATCTGACACATTCACGAGTGTTTTGTGCTGTTAGTTTGTCCGTGAACACTGATGGTAAAAACATATTGCTGGTTCAGTTTGATGCGCTTCGGTTGATTCATTCGTGTTTTGTGACTGAAGTTGTTCTGATCACGTCCGCCTACACAGATTGAGTCAGTCTCTCTTCTGCTCGTGTGTTTCCCTGTCAGACTCTGATACTCAATGTGTTTCAGCTCATGTTTACAACAGAAAGAGCTGCTCGATTTTCAGAACAGTGAATTTAAACATGCACACAAATTGACTCATTAAACCTACAATTTTTTTCACCGCTAGGGGTCACTAACCTCTTCCAACAACAAAGGCGTAGGTTGATGACGCAGTGAATAAGCGGAATCATGGAACTTGTCGTCATGATCTAATAATGTTGATGGGAAATTGAGTACATTGATGTTTTTAACATGACTGAGGTGTATAGCAGGGCGCGATTACTCATGAGGGACAGATCTCAGCGCCACACGCGAGTGTATATTAGATATTAGGAATAAGGACATTTCATTCTACCGAACTAACTTACACGCAAGTGCTGTATTAATACTCACACTGGTCAGTTTATGTAACAAATTAAACTTGTGAGGAAATGCAGTGCTGTTTCTCTTGCTCTACACTATCACACTAAACATTTGAGTGTGTTAAAGTTATTCTATGTGTTAGTTTGTCTGAATGAGACTAGCAGTAAGCTAGATCAACATTAGAATAACATACTGATCATATTCTATCATTTCATCATGTTGAGCTGTATAACATTGATTTGTTTTAGGACATTTGCTCACTGGCGTCTCGTCGAGTGGAAGTTAGCCGCGGACGCTAGCTCTCTGTCGAGTGGAAGTTAGCCGTGGACGCTAGCTCTCTGTCGAGTGGAAGTTAGCCGCGGACGCTAGCTCTCTGTTGAGTGGAAGTTAGCCGCGGACGCTAGCTCTCTGTCGAGTGGAAGTTAGTAGCGGACGCTAGCTCTCTGTCGAGTGGAAGTTAGCCGTGGACGCTAGTTCTCTGTCGAGTGAAAGTTAGCCGCGGACGCTAGCTCTCTGTCGAGTGGAAGTTAGCCGCGGACGCTAGCTCTTTCGAGTGGAAGTTAGCCATGGACGCTAGCTCTCTGTCGAGTGGAAGTTAGCCGCGGACGCTAGCTCTCTGTCGAGTGGAAGTTAGCCGCGGACGCTAGCTCTCTGTCGAGTGGAAGTTAGCCGCGGACGCTAGCTCTCTGTCGAGTGGAAGTTGGCCGCGGACGCTAGCTCTCGCATCTCGGAAACGCCACGCTGATATTGATCCTCGTTTTATTTCTCCTTTTGTCCCAAAAGTCTGCTTGCCATGGTCCATAATGTTTGAACGAATTATGAGAATTATGAATAATGAGCGTTCCGCTAGGTTGTCCGCGTCTTAAAATTGTGAATTTCTCAGAATTTTCGAATTCTTGGAAACATTTAGGATAATGTAAGTACACAATTGAAAGAAATATATAACACTGTGCAAGTGGTTTTTGGATGTTTTGATACAAAATTCTAACATATTGTACCTTTAAAAGAATCAAATCCGGTATGTTAAACTCTCAACTGTTGTCTTCACATGCAGATATCTATATAGCCTACTATATACATTTATCTCATCATGCAGACAGTGTAATATAGCCGATATTTGGATGCCTTGCTTCACAATTATTAAAATTAGTCGACAGCATTGCTGAGTATTTTGTCCTTAAAACTGCAGTGAACCAAAGACAGTCTCAAAAACACGGTGTGAAATCGCTGGTGTTTCTGACGTCACATAAGACCTTGTAACCAATCAGATCAACGTGTGATCGTCAACCAGTGGATCTCTGAGTGAGTGAGCGAGTGGAGGCGGGGCTCATTTGCATATTCATTGAACCACGCATAGTAAATGAGGCACTAAGGGTGTTGAGTTACATTCAAGATATTTTAAGACACGAAGACATTTTTTTCAAGAAAATCCCTTTAATATGTAATTTTGGGGATCAAAGATGAGTTTTAAGGGATTAATAAATGATTGATTTGGGGACTTTAAATATTAAAGGAACATTCCATTTTTTTCATTTTGCAAACATTATGAGAATAATTTACGAATTACTAGAGTTACTTTTGAACGTTCTCTGAACAGAAGCAGAAACATTTGAAAAATTTTACAAACGTCCAACTTAAATGTTTCAGAAATGCAATGTTTGTGCAAACTTTGCCAGCACATTCCCTGTTAGCTGGTAAGAGTCTCAATGATAATTTTGCGATATTAGGCCTGACTTTGTTTATTCCTGCTATAGTACATTAATATGAGCATTTTTTAAGATTAATCACCCAAACCAAACACCAGTTGGAGAGTTAAATGATTATTAGAGATGCATGTTCTCTGGTGTAAAGACTATCCAGGACAGCGTTGCATGCTCTTGATAAAGAAGATCCAGTACATTCATCCATCTCTCGGGCTGACTCTTGTCGAGTCTTCGAATTCAGCAAAGCAAGACTTTTAATGTGTGATGCTGAACTCGCTGCAGGTTTTAAAATAGTGACTGTTTCCCCTTTTGGCCAATTTACCGAAGCCGAAGCTCCAGCGAGGAAGGTCATGCTGACGATCACTGCTTATTACTGCTGCAGTTCGTCCAGCAACGAGTGTTATCATGACCTTTAATATGTAATAACATTCACAGACAGTTGTATTTGAAATATTACTGAAAAAATGAGATGTAGATGAAAGCTTTGCCATGATGATATGTGATTTCTATTCCCACTGGCATTGTTTTCCGATGTTTGTTTTAATATTATTTTAATTCATTATCATAATCATAAACAAAGTGGTTTGCAGCATAAATAGTGTTCTGATTACCTTACTTAGTTATTCTTAGATATATGACTTAAGAATCAGATCATTGAAAAATAAGGTGCATAGGCTTTTGCAGGTTACATCATTTAAACAGTTTATAATTTATTTAAAAATTGGTTTAAAAACTCTGATCACATGTGGCTGTCTTTATGAGTGACACATTCAACTGATTTGTTTAAAATGCTGATCCATAAACAAAACAAGTGTCTCGATGAGTGAGTAATTGAATCATTCATTCAACCGATTTGCTGATTAATTCAGGAAAGAAACAAGCGAGTCGCTTTATTGAGACTAGCTTAATATCACAATGCTTCAAATAAAGATACGGCAGAAACGGGAAGCGTAACATGGCAGAATCTTGCTGTTTTTCTCATTCCGGTCACGATTAGAGCGTCCCTGTTTAAATATGCATGATTTTCTGTGGCTGAAAACTCTGGCAAAAGCAATTTAATTCGTTTTCTGTGAATAATAGCCTAACAAAGTGTTTGGACCTTGAGAGAAGAGGATGCTGGGAAGACAGTATGTGAGGATACGATACACATATCTCACTGTCCACACAATCATAATTCAGAGGAACGTCAGCCATCATGACAGCATGAAACAGCCTTTATATACATGACAAGACACAACATTACTCATTTTATACTTAAACGAAGGGTCTTTAAAAAAACAGGTTTAGAGAAAATAACAATGCGGTTACTTAACTGTTGTTGAATGGAAATGGTTTCAGATTCTTCAGAAATAGTTGCTATATGAGGGAATAATGACGGAATTTTCATTTTTGGTGAGCGACTGCTTTAAATCCTTTAAATCCTTGGTGTGTTTGTGTGTTTGTGTGTTTTAATGCATCAAGTGCTTCATCTGAACAGAAGCGATCAGCACTTCTCATTGATTATCTGTCAGAGTTCACGGGGTTGAATCCTGTCTCTCACACACACACACACACACACACACACACTCACACTCACTCACTTTGCACCCATGGGGTCTCAAACAGAGATCGAGGCACTTCTTTAAACATGAATTTGCATATAATGATGCAAAATAAACATTAAAATATGAGGAATTGATGGCGGTGAAGAGTCATTTTAGAAGCGGAGCACATACATATATATTATTAGGCTGCATTTATTTGATTGACAATACAGTAAAAATTCTAAAATATTATTACAATGTAAATCATCTGTTTTCTACGTGAATATATAGTAAAGTGTAATTTATTCCTGTGATCAAAGCTGAATGTTCATCATCATTACTCCAGTCTTCAGTGTCACATGATCCTTCAGAAATCAGGATAATATGATGATTTGAGAAAAATGTATGATTAGTATCTGAAAACAGACATATTTTTGTTGAGGAAACTGTGATACATTTTATTTTTCAGGATTCTCTGATGAATAGAAAGTTCAAAAGAATATAAGTATAAAGTATTATTTAATAAAAGTATTAATTTCTGTCTTTCTTTAAAATCTTACTTAGCCAAATCTTTTGAATAGTATATCAGGACTTTCACAAAAATCTGAAGCAGCACAACTGTTTTCAACACTGATAATAATCATAATCATAATCATAAATGTTTCTTGATCATCAGATCATCATATTATCCTGATTTCTGAAGGATCATGTGACACTGAAGACTGGAGTAATGATGATGAACATTCAGCTTTGATCACAGGAATAAATTACACTTTACTATATATTCACATAGAAAACAGATGATTTACATTATAATAATATTTCACAATTTTGACTGTATTTTTCATCAAATAAATCTAGCCTTGCTGAGCAGAAGAGACTTCTAAAACATTTAAAAAATATTACATACATTTTTTTGAATGGTAGTGTACATGAAATATGAACAGACAAATAAGTTTTTGCATATGTGCTCATTAAAACTTTAGATTATGAAACCTTTTAAAGCTCTAGCTTTTCAAAACTATGTGAATATATAGTATTTAGTATATTATAGTAACAATGGAAGCTTGTTTACGCCACACATTTTTTTAAAGGTAATTGCGAGTTTATATCTGGAGAACTGCGAGATATTAAGTCAGAATTGTAAGATATAAACTCGCAATTGCGAGAAATAGACTCACAATTCTGATTTTATAACATGCAATTTCGACTATATATCTCGCAATTGTGAGAATTTTATTTTTTATATTCTGTTTATATATATTTTTATTCTGTGGCGGAAACAAGCTCTCACATAAAAAAATTATTTTAAACTGTAACAACATTTCACAATTTTTGCTGTATTTTTTTTTCTTTTTGATAAAAAATAAATTCAGCCTAAGTGAGCAAAAGAGACTTTTCCACAAAACAATCTGAATAATTCCAAAGTGCATGTATTTTTTTTTACATTAAAATAAGATGTACACATCACACGTAAGCAGATGCTTTAGTCATGTTTCAGTAAAAGTGCTTGACCAGAAACCAATAGTTTCTGTTCCAAATGTATTCGCTCGGACACACACCTGACCTGACAGCGGCTTCTTCATGAGACACAGGCCTGTGCTTCATTCCTCTCGAGTCTCCAGACCAACACTCATTATGGCACTAAAATGACAGATGAGGGCTTCTATAATTAACACGCATCCGGTGCTGAGCTGTTGTTAGTGTCTGTGTGTGTGTGTGTGTGTGTGTGTGTGGGTTGGTTTATGTGATTTATTTATGGTTGGTTTATGTGATTAAAGGACAGAAATTTGTATAATGACGTGTATTACACTGGTATTACAACTTATGGGTGGTTTATGAGGACACTTCAAAAGTCCTCATGAATCAAATGGCTTAAAAAACATAAAAAACAATGTTTTATTAAACATTTTAAAATGCAGCATGTCTCCTGTGATGGGTAGGTTTAGGGACAGGGGCAGTGTGTGTGTGTGAGTGTGTGTAAGGGGACAGAATATATAGTTTGTACAGTATAAAAACCGTTACGTCTATGGAGAGTCCTCATAATGCTGTTGCACCAACATGTGTGTGTGTGTGTGTGTGTGTGTGTGTGTGTTTGTGAGGTGTGGGGGAGCATTAGAGTAGGTAGACATGGCCATTATCTTACCTAACTTTCGTGTCACGAAGACAAACACGAGCCGAGAGCATCCGAGCACATGTCGAGAGCTCCTATTTTGGGAATGTAAATGTCTGAGGAAAATACTCCTCCACATCAACTGTTTTCTGCAGAACTGAGAATTAAACAGATCGATGTGAATCACGTCACGATCAGGCCATCATTCCTGAGTCTACAGGAGACTGTCACGGTCCTGTGTGTTTACAGTCTCAGTTTACATTCACAGATGTGTGAGAGACTGACCACACATCTGTCGTTCTTCTCATTCGAACCCTGCCAGAGTCGTTTAGCCGGAGGAATTACTGTCTTCCCTGGAAGTGTCCTTGACATGTTCTTGTGTGGAACAGGGCGTTCGGAGACGAAAGGTGCTTGTACTCTGAAATCACCTTTATTCTAACAGTGTTTACGCTATAGAGAGATGATTCCTAGCATGTTCAGGGGGTCTGATTTTTATGTTTCACTGTTTTTTTTATGTTTCACATGTTTTTGTGTAAAAGTCTCTTCTGCTCACCAACGCTGCATTTATTTGATCACAAATACAGTAAAAATTGTGCAATATTTGTACAATGTAAATCTGCTGTTTCCTATGTGAATATATTAAAAAGTGTAATTTATTCCTGTGATCAAAGCTGAATTTACAGCATCATTACTCCAGTCTTCAGTGTCACATGAAACCGCCAACATATTAACGCTAAACTTACGTCAGACACTTTCTGCTAAAGACTGAAAGAATGTGTAAAGCTCTAGTTATGTTAATATAGTGATTCATTATTAATGGCTGATCTGGATACTGTTGCATTTTAATGCAGAACAGTGACAACATCAGAACACCCTACCAACCGCCTACTGTAGCAATGCCTGCAACATTCTAACAAAGCCATAGCAACCAGTTGGAACACCCAAGCAACCACCAACGAATCCACGTGTACCGGATGTGGGCCGGATGTGGGCCGGATGTGGGCCGACACTATGTTGCCGTCTGGGATCATGCAAGCTCAACAACTGAACATCCCCTTATAGCAATGTGTGTGTATTTTTTAACCTTTTTCATATAGCACAACAAACTTTTTTTTTTAACCGTAGTCATTGATTTTCCCAATTAATTCTTAAATCTTACATAGTTTATTATTCTTCGCGATACTTTTTTTCAACACTTTTTTTTCTTTTGTAAAAATTTGCAATACTACATTTCTTTTGCAAATATATATGGCATTGATTTGGTTAGATATAAACTGTGTTTTTATGCTGCACTGTAAATGTTTTTTACTTAGTAGTACAATTACTAAGTCTTTTCTTCTTCTTTTTTCTCTTTTTTGTTGTTGTTGCATAGGCTTTTTGAGTTTTACTTACCACCAAAGAGATAACTTTTATTTATTTATTTATTTATTTGTTTGTTTGTACATTTTGTCAGTTCAAAAACATTGGACAAATCAATTGAATAAACACTGTAAATTACATTTATTTTGCTAAAATGAAAAAACGCCTCATAAAGCCGCGCGGCAGCGACGGCCTCGACCGCGGCAGTCGAGCTGAAATACCGCTATCTCACGACCAATTCGTACGAATTTGTACAAGTAATTAAAAGGTGGCTAATTCGTACTAATTCATACGACCTCACTCGTACGGATTCGTACGATTTGTCTAATCCCACGTGATGGGTCGGTTTAGGGGCGGGGTCAGGGGTAGGTCATTCGTATGAATTCATACGAATTTGCCAATTCGTAAAATATGTACGATTAAGCAAAAATCTTACAAATTCGTACGAGTGAGGTCGTATGAATTGTTACGAATTAGCCACCTCGTAAAATTCGTACGAATAGGCTATATGTCGAACGTCGCATGACCAAACCGGAAACCTGATGGTCTCATCGCATCCGCTTGTCAGAGAAAGTGTTAACGGCCGTAAGAACTGAGTACGATATCTATGGATTTTTAAGGTAATCAGCTAACCTACCTTCACTTTGTTATTGCCATTTTATTATATTTAAATATCTAAACGTTAGTGTGAAGATGAAAAATAAAAAAAACGTTTAAATATCAATCTGCACATGCGAGGGACATTGGTCATGCTCATCTTTGCTCGCTCCTTTTAAGTTATCTTGAGTAAAACCGCAAACATGTTCATGAAGCACATACAAAAGAACCAAACCGGAAGCGATGCGATCTGTTTTACAGAATACTGAAGTCAAGTTGCACATAAACGCTATTGCCGTGAGATCGGGCTGAAAATATACGGTCATTTTGATGAGTTTTGCCGGCAGGGTCACGAACACATGAACATCTCTCTATCTGCAGGCAGTTATGCTGTTCTTTTAATGAAATGCTCTTGCTGAGACGTTCTCCCAGCGTCAGAGAAATGGAAGAAATAAATGAGTGTAATGAACCTCCTGCTCCTGCTTCTTTCATTTTCAAACAAAATTTGCCGTTACTGTCAGAAACTAAAAATAATCTTATATTCAATTCCATAAATCAATGTATTGAGAATACAGGATGGTTGCTTTACGTTTTACAACACCAGAATCAGACAGAGACTTTTGCTGTTGTTGACAATTGATATTTTCTGTTTAATCACGCATGAATTAAATGTAGAAGCCAAGATAAATAAATAAATAAATAAATATTTTATTTCAGCAACATTTCTCATTTTCTCATTTAGTAAATCTGAAATAAAAATGAATAAATGCTCTATGGACATATTTAAAAAACAATAAATAACTATTGAGAAAACAATAAAAAAGCAATAACTAATAAAAATGACACACACACACACACGCATATATATATAATGAAGAATGACTTTAATATTTATCTGATTTTTAAGTGTTTTAATACAAGGTCAAATGGTAGAGGCACGAACTGAATTAAACATGTTTTCTTCTTTCAGTCAAAGCACAGTAGTATAATATTCTTTTAAGATACATACAGTATTCATATTTCTGAATATATATTTTTTATTTTTTACTGTGGGACAGTAATGATGTTCTTCCTCAGTGTTTCTGTCTTGTTTTCCAGAACAAATATCTAGACATTCTTAAATCAAGACACAAGATACATTGACTGGAGAAGAAACAAAACTGAAGATATTAAGCCTTGTTTACTGAAATTTTTTTAATTTGATCAAAATGAAGTGAGTTTATGGTTAAAACAAAAAAAATTAAAAAAGCGGTCAGAAACATAATCTTGTTATTGCTTTGAATTAAGATATTTGTTGTTTTAATCACTTGTAGCAAGTCTTATATCTTCAGTCACGCTTCTTCTCCAGTAAATGTCTCTTGATGTAAGAATGTTTAGATATTTGTGCTGGAAAACAGGACAGAAACACTGAGGAAGAACATTATTATTTGCAGTGCAGTGATTGATGATATTTGATCATTTTTATAAAATATAGAGAACATTTAATAAAAGAACATTCTAGCTGTTGCTGGTAAAAAACACAGGATATGTTTTGTCTCGTGTCTGAAGAATC